>CM076575.1:1629517917-1629973823 GCA_034641835.2 Pinus albicaulis | reverse complement strand
TAAAAAGTCCTAAAAGAAAATTCAAAGGACTTAAAAAATATAGACCCCAAAAGAAAAAAGATGAAAAAAAAACATGAAAGTGTGCAAGTCCAAATGCCACTACTTTTTACTTTTTACAAACTATTATGGCAGAGTGTCAATAAATACCATAATCCATGATGAATTAAACTGTCTAAACTTGACTTGTCATGTTTTCAATTTCCATGTTTTAGATAGTGAATAAAGTTTTGTCAGAAAATTTAATCCTGACAAATTAGTAGATAGGTAGAGAATAATGAGGAGCTCATAAGTTTAATCTGAGCCCTCAGATGAAATAAGGTAGAATTAGATAGTTTTATGCTTTCAAAAGAATAAAATGTTTCAAGGTAGCAAACTTAAATGCACCTGCTAAAAGGAAGAAAAAATGTTAGAGTAATGTTGGGTAGGTAGAAAGAAGTGGAAAAAACATGTAATATTCATCACCGGGAAAATATCACTAATTTCCCTCCCCCTGTAGGTATTCAGTATTCTATACTTCCAGTCAAAGAGGCTCAGAGCATTTCTCTGACTTCTGTTGGGACCGGACCCAAGGCTCAATGACTGGATAGTGGAAAATGTTGAATTCTTATGATAAAATCCCCTTTACCATTATTTATCCCTCATTCATACATTTAAGTCATCTTCATAAGTAAAAAATCCTTCTTACTTAATGAAGCTTAAAATCCCATTTAATTAACTTCCTTCATTCATAAAAGTACAAAAACCCTCAAAAAACACTCTATCCTAAGTAAATTGGTAAAATTATGAAATATTAAGCTATGCTTTTATTAATTCCATTTACTTGGTCATTTAGTGTATTTTTGTGTATTCATTTTCCCCTTGTCATATTCACTTCTAACTTATGCTATTAATTCCCTAAAAATACCTTATCCGATCTATATAATTCCCTTTATCTAAAATACCCCCCTAAAACTCACTATTATAAAGTTTTTTTACCAAAGTTAATATGCACATGTCAAAATAAAAACCCAAATAAACCCCCTTTGGTCTAAAACTAACTTTATTTAAATACCCTGCCCCCTATGGTTATTAGACCCTTCAAACCAGTCTAACAACTATATAATAAATAAAAATGAAAATATGGCTTTCTGCGCATATTTTATGTGTTTGGAAAACACAAAAGCATTACACCACTCATCATTTTTATCCTAAGATATTACAACAAATTAAACTTTTTTATAAAGGTTTAACCCTCCCCCCGCATTTGTAATACACTTACTATCTAATCCCGCGTTATGCACCCTCGCTTATATATAAAAATATTTTATATATAAACATACATTATTTAACCCTTTTCACCACATATGTGAAACCCGATTGCACATATTAAAAACCTTTGATAAACCCCGCTTAACTTTAGACCTGTCCCACCATATTTTTGCCCGCAGCTTTCAATTAAATCGTGACCCTTCTCTCCCGATCGCAAGATCCAACGGCGTGAAATCAATATCACGCGGAAAAATAAAATGTCCGTTTCAACACCAATCGAGCGCGAAATGGGTGGTTTTGAAAATTCCGCCCCCGCGACGTGTCAACATTTTGTTGGATCGCGTTCGATTGGGTAAAAACAGCTTACCACCAAAAACAAACGCGAAAACCATCTCCAGTTTCGCATTTGAAAAATCCCAAACCACTCCCGCCAGATGACAAGACCAGCATTTAATACATCTATGGTAATTAAAAATCAAAGTTTAAAAACCTTTGATATATCATTTTGATGTTTATTTACGCATGCAAACGGTTAAAACTTCCGCTCGACAGTGTAAAGAACTTTCTGCTTCCATTTGTCAGTTTATATCCAAAATTCCTGAATTCAACCCTTAAAGATTGACCAGAAGCAGTTTCTTGATCTAGCAATCCGGACCAGACTTTGAAATTCAACCACGACTTCTTAAGAACCCTCCAAGCAACCAAATACCTACATTCAAAGGTATTTCTCACCAATCTAAAACCTGCAATTTCAAAATTTAGACCACCAATCATTGAACCGAGTTTTCAATTAAGGGTTTTTATCAAAGAAATTACCTAAAAAAGCTCGAAAAAGAGGCCAAACCCTAGCCAATTTTTCCAAAAATTGCCGAGTTCGAAAGAAGCACTTGTTTAGCCAATTTCCTCTAATTGTGACCTCTAAAAAATCAATTTCACATATAGAAAAGGGTTTAAATCTTTCAGATATCCTAAAAACCCTATTTGCAGTCAACCTATTAAAAAAACCCTCGTTTTCTGTCTTATTCCAGTTCATATCCTCCGATAAAGAAAATTTTCTCCTGCAAACAGTTTAAGCTTGTAGAAGTTAGTACAAAATGACTAAAAAGCAAATCAAAATTAAAGCTGGAGGTTCTAAACCAACCAAGCCTGGAGGGTCAAAGCCTCCTAAACCTGTAACTCTTAAAGATGTTAAAGCTACTCCAGCTCTCACTGCCAAATCCACTGTGTCAGTAAATCCTCTCTAGCCACCTGTAGCTGTTGAAGAAACCATTCCATTAACTGATATGGACTACAATATTGTTGACCCTGTGGTAGAATTTAACCTTTTGGAAATCCATAATTGGTGCTAGGATATGTATTTGGACAAAGATGAAATGCTTATTTGGGAGACTCATTTGCTCCAATATGTAGTTCCTTTGACTCATCCTAGACAAGACCTTGTTAGAATGTGTCAAAAGCATTATGAACCAGACCAAAGGGCCATAGTTAATGCAGACAGGGAAATCCTTTTTACTATTACAGCAGAGTCCATAAATCAAATGCTGCAATTACAGTCTGATCCTCAATTAGTCCCCCTTTCTATTGAATTTTTAACCCAGTTTTACTTAAGCCTGGATTTCCCAAAGAAGTTTATGATATTTCAGGACTTTTTGCCTTCCCATGTTGACATCTCTAAATTGAACCCTCCTTATTCAACTGCCAAATTTCCCAAAGGTTCAAGGCATATTATTTCCATGTTATCTTTTATACTGGGATATTTCACAGATGGATTCACTGATGAATCCATTCTTGGCTTTCTATCCACTTTATCTCCAGGCCAACCTCCAGCACTCATTTTTTATTATGCCAGTTTTATAGCAGACAGTATTCATCACCAGCCTACCAAACTACCCACTGAAGGGGTTTTCAGATACTCTTCCTACTTGTTTCATTTGTTTTTATTCTTCCAAGCTGACAATTTTCCAATTTCTTTACAAAAGATAAACTTGGAGGGTAAGCCTTTATCTATTGTCTTCTGGACTTCCTTGCTAAGGAAAGAGAACAGTGAATTCACTTATACAGACTTCTCAGACCTTTTCCTCCATACAGCAATGAATATTTTGTACAAATCAGAGCAGCCCAGGTTCAATGAAGAAATGAAGAGGATATTACAACTATCATAACATATTAAAATGGGAGACTGGTTTCTTTATGAAAAACATACAAAAATAAGAATGTTTGGATCCAACTTATTACCTTATAAGTTTCCAAAATACATGAACATGAGAGTTTTTGCATTGGAATATTTAAGATAGATTTTAAATTTTGACTCTATCAACTTCTTAGTTGCAAGGAAAAGACTCAATTCAAGTTGAAGAATCAGATTGGTCCTTTCATCATCAATAACAGAGAAGCAGAAAAAGAAATTTCCAAAAGGCTAGTAGAATTCAAATTTCAACAAAGTTTTCCTTGGAACTATGTTCCCCAAGGGATCCTGAGTAATTTAAGGGTAAAGTGTAAACTTACACCCTTCATACATGAGTCCAAGCCAAAAATTGAGAAGTTTTCCAATCAAGAGGAATGGGTGGAAAACACATTGATAGATACAGTCATTAATACAGAGCCAGCAGGAAAAGAGGTTACAACACAGGCCTTGGAAGTTGTAAAGCCACTAGAGACTTTAGCTAAAAGAAGCAGAGAATAAGGGACATACACTGTTGAAACAACTACAAAAACAAAATTTAAGCTGATTTACAATAAAAAGCTTAAATTCAGTTCCATAGGAAAAGAAAAGGTAATTGATGTTGAGGATACAAATGAGCCAGAGGTAAATAATGATGCAGCCACAGTGATAATCAATGAAAATCTTGCAGAGATTGAAAAAGATCAAACAACAGGTAAAGATGATACCCAGATGACTGAGAAACAAAATATGGATGCTTCTTCCTCACAGACAGCTGAGGAAAAATACCTAAGAAAAATATAAGCAGATAAAGCAAAAAAATGAGGAAATTAAATCAGAGATATACTCTTGGTTCCTCAAGCAAAAACCAGGGAATCAGAATAGGCTACTGACAACCTTTGAATATTCCATAAACAAAATGATTATGTCTTTTCTGCAACCAACTACTTCATCACCTAAGACAGTGGCAGACTATAAAAAGGTTGAGTTTGAAGTAGATATTGAAAATGTGCATGAGCTAGACCAAATTGAATTCCACAGACATAGCTTTGAAATGTTATATTCAACGGTGGTGAAAAAGGATATGAGTGCTACTAAGTTGCAGAATACCATTATTAACATACATGATCAAATGAAGCTGGACAAAGGCTCTTTGTATGCAAAAGACCTAAGGATTAAAGCCTTAGAGGATTTGATTTTACAGGTGGGATATGATCCCTGAAATGTGCAGGTAGTTGAATTGTTGATTAAGAAAAAGAATGATGATATTGCAGCTTTGAGGAGACAGATTAAGCTTCCTCAAAGTGAGCATCCACAGACTAAAGAAATCCTTCAAGAGAAAAGTGAAAAATAAGAGATGATGAAGCTCATCCTCAAACTAACTGCTCAAATCAAAGAAATGAAATCTCAAATGGACCAACTTGTCCAAGAGAAAGAAACTGTGAAAGAGACTGAAACTTCTATTATTCCTTCAGTGATACCAGTGATTACCATAGCAGTGGCATCCACATTAGGAGAAAATCTAGCACCAAAGGAACCACTAGAAACTGTAGTGCCAGTGAGTTCAACAACTACTTCAAACACAAAATCTTCCACAACACAGGTCCAACAAACAGATGGAGCAGGTCAAATTATTAAGGCTATGGAGGAAATGTCATTGAAAACCAATGATATCAATAGCCTAAAGAAGGTAATTGAAAACCTTGAATCCACAAATAAGTTAGCTCAAATAAATGCTAAAACCCATGAGCAGAAGGCAATTAGACTTGGAGAGCAATCAAGGGCTTGCAGAAAGTGCTAACATTTACTGAACAAATTTCGTTTGTCAAGAATCATCTATGGGTAAACATAATTGAGGCCATTCACACTCAATGGCCTTCAATTCAAATTATATATGAGAAAAGAGACTTATTGTTAGCAGCACAGGCAGAGATTCAAAAGACTAAGGATGAGTTAACTGATAAGCTAGCTCAGGCTTTAAAACTCATCACATTCCTAAATAGCAAGAACAAAGCAGAATTGCAAGAGTTACAGATACTGGATAGAACATAGACCACTTTACAAATTAAAAAGGTAGTAACAAAGAAAAATTTGATGAAATACCTAGAAGAGAAGTGTGAAACAATGAACATTGCCATAACAAAGTTTATGCTAAAATATACAAATTTGAGAAAGAAGGGCTTTCTAGATATTCATGTCTTCAATGAAAAACTAATGCCCCAAAAATATTATGATAACAAAATCAGAGAATTTTCCAAGGAGCAAGTCAATAAACCATTGCCACAAGGCACTCCTACAGGTAAAGTCCTCCTCCAACACTTTGAATATTTGTTCTTTCTTCAACATGAGATCAAACATATTTTTGTGTTTAAGCCCAATTTTGCTAAATACACGGAGGCAGATGAGAATTTTAGAAAACTGAAGGATGTAAAAATTCCCAGTTAAGAACAGTGGCAAGAATTTATAGATTTGATGTGAAAAGTAGAGGTAAAACAATGAAGAAATTAACTTGAAAACATTCAAGAAGAAACAGTGAAACAAAAGGACAGTTGGTTGACTTTTTAATGAAAAAAGAAATATTTTACAGCAATAAAACAGTGGAAATATCAGTCAAAAGTGTATCAGAGTTAAAAGGGCAGCGTTAAAGAGTATCAACCAAGGCAAATCAAATAAAGATAATTTCTAGAAGCTAGCAAAGCAGGACAGCAAATCACTCAAAGCTCCTTGATTAGATAAAGAAGTTCTATTTATTTTGGAAAAGAGGACAGCTTGTTGATTTGTTAAGCAGCTATCCCTCTTATTTTGTAAAGATATTTTCTATTTCCTAAAGATATTCCTAGATTTCTCCTAGGATATTTGTAACTACATTTTGTATAAATACTTCTACATTTGAAGTACTTAGTGTGCAATAAAATTGCTAGACTTTACTATAGACTTTTTGCTGAAACATTGGAGGCTATTATGTGTTGATTTTGAAGTAGCAGACTGGACAAAGCTAAACTGACATCATAATTCAAGATCCCTGTGATAAGCTGATGAGTGAAGTACTTTCTTCTTGTCATTGTTTTCTTTCTTGAGTTTCATGCATTCCATTATATGTTTGTTCAAATCTTAATGAGTAACTAGGAATATTACTACAGGCTAGTCCTTTACTCCCTGTTTTTAACTAGTTACCATTTAAATGTTTTCTGCTGATTTCCGGTGTTAGGAATTCTTAATTGCTCCTACTCTCATTTGACCCTTTCCTTCTTCCTCCATTTTCTGGATCAAAGGATCCTTCATAGCCTTTTATCCTGATCATACCATCTCACCAAAAACACTTTTCCCAAAACTCTGAGGGTTATCTATCTTGCCCTGAATACATTTGTACCTTTTTTGGCCTCGACTTCTAGTACTGCTATCTAGATTTAGACTCCATAGCCCAATGGACAAGTAGATTTCTCTCTAGTTTACCTCTAAGTGATTTTTTCCCCACCAAAACCTTTAAAAACAAAACCAATTGTTCTATCATAACTAGCCTAAAAACATAAATCAAAACAAAGATAAATCTTAAAGAGGGAGCCCTCTCTAAATTCTAAGAAGGCTAGATCCTAGGATTTGAAGTAGGTTTTTGGTTACCTCTAGTTTTCTTAGACTAAAAACTCAAATCCCACAACTTAAGAAATTACTAGAGTGATAACATAGCCTAAGCCCTAATTTCAGTGAATTATCATGAGAAGTATCATTTCTTCCCATTCCGACAGAGATATTTAAAACTTCCTCTCCATTTTCACAATTTAATAAGGAGATTTCCTCGCCAATAGGTTTATTTTAATATTATTATGTTTAATGTTTGTGTTATTGCTAGATCCAGATCTGTTTCTCCTAGCATATTAGGCCTAAGGAAAGAAGCTCAAGATAGAAGATTGCCTCAAAGGAGCATTAGAAGAAGAGTGGGATGATGTGTTGCGTTGTTGTTTAGAGGAAGAGGTGCCTTGTTGGATGCCGAATGATCTTTGCTGACCTCAAGTAGGAGGTCTAGACTTACTAAGCTGCTGAGGTCTTTGTGAAGTGTAGGTGGTCCTTCGAGAACATATTGATCTACGGTTGGGGTTTGGAGAACTATTTGCCCGTGTTTTGGTGCCTTGAGCGGAAAGGAGCCTCATAAAGAAGGAAGTGATATGCGAAGTGGAAGCTGGCCGAGGAGGCATCAAGAGAGAGTGAGAATGAAGATGAGAGGTCTCCTGCATGAAAAGGGTCAAATATCTTTGATTTCGAAATTTGAAGAAATTGGAAAGCCTGGGGCTCTTTGAATAAACAATGGAACTATTGACATGTGTGTCAACTACCCTAAGAAGCACAGTATAAGTAGATAAAAAATTTCAAAGTCATCATCATCACAAAACTTCCAAATTTGTGATTATAATCCCAAATTCTGCAACCCTGTGTGCCTTCATTGTAAAAATACCAGATCATTATAAAAAGCAACATATAATTTTTCTCTTATACCATATGACCTTGCAGCATATGCTGTCACACCACCATATGACCCAACAACTACCTGCATGTAAATTTATGTAGATTTTCTATTCTTGATGCAACTTTACTTTCTCTTCAACATTAGTCAGCAATCACATAAAAAATAAAGTAAAATGTTGATAGAACATACCAGTGGATCAATAGAAGGCAAGCCAGAAATATATATATGTGTTGGTGCGTTACGGCGATCAACAAGATGCTTCAACTAGTAAAGTCTCAATTGGTCAGCTAACCAGCAATGTCACACAACCCTCAGATCAGCCAAACAATCAACTCAAAATTCAACCCAGAAAAGTCAACACAGAACAACAACAAGTAAAATTCAACGCAACATAGTCTACGGTCAACCTTTGACCTCAGTTATTGTGCCAAAATGTATGAACTACAGAAATCGGATTCTATGCCAAATTTCAGCTCCTTTTGACCATGGGTTGACCAAAGTCAACGCTGGTCAAACCTATGGTGGAAACCCTAGTTGCAACAGAAACTGTCTTCATCCTTCTCCCACGTGTGAACTGCAAGCTTGCCTCCAAGTAGCTTGAACCAATCAGAAGTGGAGAGAGAAATATGTGTGATGAGGAGATGAGTGAAATGTCCTCCAACGTTGACTTTATTTATATCCATCACTGAGGGTGTGTGACACATTTGTTGAGGTACAAAACCTTAAAGCCGACCTGCACATATTTGAATATATTAGAAAATAAATTCAAAATAAATGTTCTTCTCATCAGTATCTTCATCTGAGCATCACAACATGGAGTTTGGACCTAGTTGTCCAAATTAACACTCCCTCTCAACTAGGGAGAACTCCATCCACCTGTGCAACTCAACATTGTGTGTCATCCCGCCGTAACTTGCTTTGCTTACTCTTTATTTCAAAGCAGAAGTGGGTCAGTCACAAAGACATCATTCCTAGCTGGCAGATTTAGCCCAAAGGTCTGAAACCTCTATAGGACTCACAAAGAGTCTCATACCAACCTGAAGTTGGTTTATCTGACCCGAAGTCAGTAGGAGGTCCAAAACCTCACTTGGACTCGAGAGAGTCATATACTAACCCGAAGTTAGTTTCACTGACTCGAAGTCAGTTGGAGGTCTGAAACCTCTCTAGACTTGATCCCATATCAAGTGGTTGGACCGTGGCATCCTAAATAGAGAGTACGACAATCTCTGATGCGTCCATCAGTCTTTGCTACTAGTCTCTAGCTTTTCCCATCTCATTGGCCAAATGAGAGGTACTTCCCATGAGTCCAGAACTCAAATGGGTAGGATTCATACAGGGCATAGATAATGAGAGGTAAACCAACTCAATAATCACAATGGTGGGGCAGAAGCACACCAACAAGGTTCGGCAAGCCTACCCCCATGGTTGCTTATAGCTCTGAGAAGCTATCCCTAAAGCCCCCCCAGAGCTCCAAGATCTCATCGTCCAAAATGACCCTCAGAATAGGGTTGTTCCACGATTCCAAGATTCTCACAGAAGGTTAGGAACATGACCTTCCCCAAGGGCATTGTGAGAATATTTGCGACCTGCTCATCAGTTCCTATATGATCGAGCCTTACGACGCCTCACTGTACCATATCCCAGAAAAAGTGGTGCCAACCATCAACATGCTTGGATCGATCGTGGAACCCGGGATTCTATGACAAACAAATCCCCCTCTGGTTATCACAAAGGGTAATGGTGGCATCTAGCACATGCTCGAACAACTCACTAAAGAGCTTTCGCAACCAAGTGACTTCACAACGAGCCATACATGCTGCAATGTATTCGGCCTCAACGGTGCTCAAGGCTATCGACTTATGTTTCCTGCCCAAAGCAAATCTACGTGTGAAGCAGCATCCAGATGTGCTCTTGCGATCCACCACACTGCCAGCCCAATCGGAATTAGTATATCCAAGGAGTGTCATGCTCCTAACAGTGTATCTCAGCCCATGGTATATCGTGCCACAAAGACATCTCAAGAGTTTCTTGGCACCAACCCAGTGAATGTTATAATCAACCATGTGTTGACTCAAAGTGTTCACTACAAAACGTTCATCCGGATGAGTGTTCACTAAGAACATCAGGGCCCCTATGAGTTGACGATACTCAGTAGGATTTGCTAACATGGGCCTAGCAGTGCTGCCACTCAACTTCTTAAAGTTGAGCTCCATCAGTGTTGACACGGACTTACAGTCCACCATACCAAATATTTCCAGAAGCTTTACATTGTATTTTCCTTGAGAAAGAAAAATATCACTAGGTCTCTGCTAGACCTCCAGGCCTAGGAAGTAATGCATTAGTCCTAGGTCCTTCATCTCAAACTCAACAGTGAGCTTCCTCTTGCACTGATGAATGAGAGGGTCAGCACCTGTCAGGAAGAGGTCGTCCACATACAACACCAGAATGAGAGGCTTCTCTCTATCAACCTTGAAGTAAAGGTTCGGATCAGCATTACTACGAGTGAAGCCCAGCTTCATCAGGTAGCTATCTATGCTCTCGTACCAAGCTATGGGTGCTTGCTTCAGCCCATAGAGGGCTTTCTTCAACTTGCATACATGGGTGTCCAGATCCTGGACTTCGAAACCCGGAGGTTTCTCTACATACACCTCTTCCTTTATCGCACCATGCAGAAATGTGGTCTTCACATCCATTTGATGAAGACTCCATCCTTGCATAGTAGCAAGGGCTATGATAGATCGAATGGTGGTGTATCGAGCCACAGGTGCAAATATGTCATCATAGTTTATGCCTTCCTTTTGTGAGAAGCCACGGGCAACGAATCTTGCCTTGAAATTTTCAGCACTTGCATCAGATCCACGCTTGATCTTGTAGAGCCATTTCGAGGTGACAACTGCTTTGTCCTTCGGTCTTGGAACCACATCCCAGACATCATTCTTCATTATGGACTCATACTCTTTGTGCATAGAATCCTTCCAGACTTGATGCTTTATGGCTTCCTCAAAAGATCTAGACTCGGATTATACAATAGTACTCATGGCTGCTAGATACCCTTGGTATCTATTCGGCTTCTTGCTTTCACGGAATGTCCCCCTTGGGGCCATATGTCCCTCAGCATCCTCAAGAGTGTCCCTGAGCCATGATGGTCTCTTCCCCAGTGAAGGAGGTGGATCAATTGGGTCCATTAGTCCTTCAACATCAGGCATCGTCTCATCCTTCGGTCCTTCTTGATTTCTAGGCCTTGCTTCATGGTCTTCCTCAGATCTCGGAAGATTGACTACTTTCCTTAGGGAAGCATCTTCGTCAAAAATGACATCGTGGCATATCTCCATTTCCCTTTGACCAGGCACATAGAATCTATAGGCCTTCGAAGTTTTGCTGTAGCCCACAAACATTCCCTTCTTCCCAGAAGCATCCAACTTGCTCCTCTTCTCTTTTGGTACATGGAAATAAATAGGATATCCAAAAACTCTAAAAAGTGAGACTTCAGGTTTCTTACCAGTGAAAACCTCTTCGAGAGTTTTGGAGTCCAGAGTGGAATGCAGGCATCAGTTTTGTATGTACACAGTAGTGTTCACAAATTCTCCCCACAGAAACCTTGGTAGACCCTGTTCACATAGCATTGCACGGGCAGCTTCCACAATGGTCCTATTCTTTCGTTCAACAATGCCATTCTGCTCAGGAGTATAGACAGTTGTGGTCTCCCTCTTAATGCCAGCTTCTCTGCAAAGGTTCTTGAACTCGTTTGTCTCATATTCAATGCCATTATCGGTCTATCGGATAGCATCACATGTCATTTCTCCCAGTGGACTTCCTCCAACCTGGTAGAGTGTATCGACTCTAAACCCAATTGTGATAGCTTCCTTGAAGCTCTTCTTCCAGATACACACCTTCCCATCAATGAATACCACATTGAAAACTTTGTCTTCCATGGCCGATATAGACACAAGGTTCTTCTTCAAATTAGGTACATAGAGTACATCCTGCAAGCGGAGGACTTGACCTTGAGACAAGTGGAGGGTCACAGTCCCCGTCCCTTTCACGGGATATGTGGCATTATCTCCAAGGATAATTTCCAGATTAGTATCCTTCTCAATTATATCAGAAAGTTCTTCTTTGAACCTAGTGATGTGCCTTGAGGCACCACTATCTATCAACCAGACATCCATAGTGTCGGGTGGAGATGTAGCAGAGAGGGTAGATACAAGAATGAATTCATTTCTTTTATCAACAACATTTGATTCCTCACACCTGGAATTTCTCAACCTTTTGAAAGGTTGCTCATTTCCGCCTGAGGGAGCCTTCCTCTTTCCCTTGAACCTGTTGTTCCTTTGATTGCCATTCCTCTAGTTGTTGTTGTTGTCATCATCATCGGGAGAATCCTTCTTGAAAGGACATTCTCTAGCATAGTGACCTGGCCTATGACAAGTGTAACACTTGCCCTTCTTTCCTTGGGCCCCTACTCTTCCTTTGTTCTTTGGACCACCAAAGTTATTCTTTCTAGAATGAGAAGTGCAGGCAACATTTCCTTCATTTTCATACTCCATCCTTGTCTCTTCTTGTACGCATCTCGATAGTACTTCGTCAAAGTCAGGTATCACATTATTATTGAGAATGGTAGTGTTGAACACATGCCACTCGGATGGGAGCCCTCAAAGTGCGGTGAGTACCATCTCTCGATCAACTATTGTCTCCCCAATAGCCAGAAGATTGTTCTTGATCTCAGTTAGCTTCAGAAAGTATGATTGAACAGACTCATCCCTGCCTTTCTTCAAATTCTTCAATTGATTCTTGAAGAATAGGACTTGATTCACATTGTTGGCCTTGAACATGTTGACCAAATTATCATACATTTCTTTTGATGTTCCTAGCTCAGAGATGTAGGCAACCAAACTCTTGTGAATTGAGTCCCTAATCATCAACTTTGCTTTGATCTCTCCTTTCTTATACTTTGTTTTGGTGGCAACAGTTGTAGTGGATGGAGGCTCTTGAATTTTACCCTGCACATAGTCCATGACATCTTGGTCTTCCAACATAAGATCCAATGTCATCTTCCAAGCATGGAAGTCATCCTTCCCAGTCAATTTGTCATCAGCCTTAAAGCCATTGTAGTTTGAGGAACCCATCCTCTTCTTCGGTGATTGCTACAAATTAAGGATTTGTCTTCACCTCAACTCTGATACCATGCAAATTTATGTAGATGTTCTATGCTTGATGCAACTTTACTTTCTCTTCAACATTAGTCAGCAATCACATAAACAATAAAGTAAAATGCTGATAGAACATACTAGTAGATCAACATAAGACAAACCATAAATATATATATATGTGTTGGTGTGTTACGGCGATCAGCAAGATGCTTCAACCAACAAAGTCTCAATTGGTCAGCTAACCAACAACGTCACAAAACCCTCAGATCATCCAAATAGTCAACTCAAAAGCCAACATAGAAAAGTCAACGCTGCTCATAAAAGTCAACGTAGAACAGTAGTGAAGCGAACAAAGTTCCTTCTCAAGCTTAAATACTCCAAAACACTTGGAATACAAAGATATCCATGAGGATACAAATATTATATTATAAAAGATATGATATAGATAGATAGATGATAAAATGTTACAACGAGGCCCTGCTTATATACCTACGCAAGTGACCTTTCATGACTGGGCATGTCTCTTAGACATGCCCTTTCACTAACTTAATGACTACTTACATAATCCTTAATTGACTATTTAATAATTATATTTGTTATATTCGTTATAAATTATATTCATAACATTGCCCCTTTCTTCAAAATCTTTGTCCTCAAAGCTTATAGTTGACACTTTTATTCAGTTCAATCACGCACCGTTTTCTTCATTTGCTTTCATCACAATTTAATATATCAACTTTTATTTATTTATTTGTTATGAATTAGCCCTTCCTTCAGAACTTTGACCTCAAAATTTTATGGATAATAATTTCTTCATCTTGTATTTGTTAAAATACTATAATTTTCAGGAAATCTTCTTTCTTTCCTTTCCGAATTGGATTTAATTTCCTTTTCATCAATGATTGATTTCATTTTGTCTATTGACTTGAGTTTTTAGGGTTTTTAAGGTAACCCTTCCTAACTTTCTCTTCTTCTTTTTAATGAGGTTATTATTCCTTCAATTTTTTTTTTTTAATAATAATTGAATTAATTAAATTAATATATATATATATATATATATATATATATATATATTCTTTTAACAATTGATTTTTTTTTTAACTCTTTTTTTTTTAAAAACTTAACTTCTTCTTCTTTTCTTTTATATATACCCCTCTTTTTTTTATATAATTCATTTTTTTTAATATATATTTTTTAATCTCCCATTTTTTTTTAAATATTTGACTTTTGTTTTTTTCTAATATGAATATTGAAGCGAACAAAGTACTCCAAAACACTTGGAATACAAAGATATCCATGAGGATACAAATATTATATTATAAAAGATATGAGATAGATAGATAGATGATAAAATGTTACAATGAGGCCCTGCTTATATACCTATGCAGGTGACCTTTCATGACTGGGCATGTCTAAGAGACATGCCCTTTCACTAACTTAATGACTACTTACATAATCCTTAATTAACTATTTCATAATTATATTTGTTATATTCGTTATGAATCATATTCATAACAAGCAACAAGTAAAAGTCAACACAACACAGTCTACGGTCAACCTTTGACCTCGATTCTTGTGCCAAAATGTATGGATTGTAGAAATCGGAGTCTATGCCAAAATTCAACGCTTTTTGACCATGCGTTGACCAAAGTCAACGCTGGTCAAACCTGCGGTGGAAACCTTAGTTGTAGCAGAAACTGTCTTCGTCCTTCTCCGACGTGTGAACCGCAGATTTTCCTTCAAGTAGCTCGAACCAATCAGAAGTGGAGAGAGAAATATGTGTGATGAGGAGATGAGTGAAATATCCTCCAACATTAACTTTATTTATATCCATCACTAAGGGTGTGTGACACATTTGCTGGGATACAAAACCTTAAAGCCGACTTGCACATATTTGAATATATTAGAAAATAAATTCAAAATAAATGTTCTGCTCATCAGATCAAGATGATCTTTAGATCGATCTTGCACCTCTTCGAAAGAAGAACCCAATAAAAATATTGGTATCTTCATCTAAGCACCACAACATGGAGTTTGGACCTAGTTTTCCAAATTAACACTGCAGCTGCTACTACCGTTAGATAAATGGTTTTTAGTAACATATTTAGGTCATATTTTCTCAAACGTATAGCATAACATATTTTCTACTAACAATTTCACTGCAAAAAAAATAAAGCAAGTTGGAGGAGAATTTTATGTAAATATTGTACAAATAAACAAACTTTATACAATAATCAAATATTGGCTTTTATTAATATTCAAATTCAGCGAAATGACAAGGCTACTGAAATATTTGAGAATTTACAGTTTTTACGATATCAACAATTTACATGAAAATATAAATATTTGATGGGAAAGCATTCATCATTCATGGCTCTCCCTGATAACCAACAACACGTTCTTTCCGCGCCAGGTCTTGGCTTCAAAGAAATCCACACCTTAAGGGGGATAATAAAGCAACCCCTAGTAATGAAGCAAGGAGGATGTTGCAACATGAACTAAAATTGCTCCTATGGGAGCCGGGAATACTTCAGGTCTACGCTCATCCCCGGATCTTGGTTGGCGGGGCTACGCACTTTCATTTCTCTAATCTTTGGGTTACCCTTTATCCTTCGTAAGACGAAGACTTAAGGGGATGCTGGCATCGATCAACAAACATAATCTCTGATACAACGATTATCTGATTGTAATTACAAAGAGTCATGATGGATTCTAAAAGCACAAAATTTCATCAAGTTATGTAAAGCTAAAACCCTGTTCGAATTCATTCCTTGCAGTGGTTCGAATTCAAAGTGCTTCACCATCGCACCAATTCAAAGTGCTTCACCACCCGATTTTATTGTTACATGGATGGCTCTATAGACATCACCGATTTTATTGTTACATGGATGGCTCTGTAAACATAATTTTGTGGGGTGGAGGATCTTTTGAGAACTTTTTGCGATTATTCATAGTAAAACTTTTGCAATGTGTTTGAACAATGTGCTCGAATAGATTGTTGCACCCTTTGGCAAGCGTAACAGTATATCCACTAGATCCACTACATCATCTACCTGCAAAATGGACACATCCTTCCTGCATACACGGAAAGTGTAACAAAATGAGAGAGATGTCAAAGTCATACCAGATATCTGCATAATTTAATTTTAGTTGAACAGATGTCACAAGAAAATGGTAGACAGTGGAAAATGGTAGACCGTGGACTGATTAAAAAGAAAACCGTAACCGAGTAATGGGTGGACTGATTCAAAAGAAAACTGTAACCGAGTAATGGGAGACCGCTTTGACGTTTGCACATGTGTCATTACCAGAATAAAATGGTTGACTAAAATAGAAAAGGGTTGATTCAAAAGAAAAGGCCTATCAACCAAAAAATATTATATTGTTGAATACTATCACCAAATAGTAAGAAATATGATTAATTAATATTGTTTATGTAACATATATACACTTTAATATATATATTATGATATGAGTGTGCTATATATATATATAGTGTAAGTCATTTTCTTTAAATTGAAAATATAGAGAAAAAACTATAATTTATTAAATGAAAATAATAAAAAAAGAAAAAGAAAATAATAAATTAAACAAAAATGATAAAATTAGTAATTAATAGAAATGGAAGTTACTAAACAACTATAATAAAACATTAACCAATCACATTACAAATAAATAAATTTAAATAATAATAATAAAAAACAAAAAATAATCTCATTGTTAGACTGGGATAAATTTTTAGTCAACAAAACTGAATGCCCAATACCATGCAGGAAGCAAGTATAATAATTGATAATTATAAAAACATAAAAGTTCAATGTGTTGTAAATTATCAATAATTGGAAAAACATTTCATTTTAGAATGTGATGGCTTTAAAGACATCAGGAAAGTTATGGGAATATGTTAGCATCAGTTTCTTGGCATTGTCTTTTTAGCAATGAGATTGTTGGAAGGTTGGGCCAGCTCATCGTCAATTTGAATAAGAAAAACACTGAAATACAAAAGACAAAAAACAAAGAACTCATAATCCCATAGACTATTTCTCATAATCCCATAAACTATTTTTACTCTCGTAAATGTTGAAATATCATTTCATTTATAAATTTATATAATTATAAAAAAAATAAAAATTCACCGTTGCTTAACTGCTGTCGCCGTTTGAAAAACGAAAAGCAAAGAAAGTGGTTCGGGGTGACGTGGACTGGAATCTCAGAGATACCAAGTTTTCGAGCCCATCTACACACCGAAATTATCAGTAATTAGTAATTGTAAAAAGAATTATAAAATTCCACGTAGCTAGCTGTCGTTTGAAAAGTAAAAAGCAAAGAGGAGCGGGTGGGGTGGGGTTGGGTGGCGTGCAGGGTTGGAATTTGGATTTCTTCTTACCCATGACATAATTTTTTTTTTGACGTTTTGGGTCATTATGCTCCCCTTCAAGAAATGTTATCTTTAAAATTTTGCCCTTCATTGGTGATGTTCAACTAGAATTGCATTGAAATGTTCAACTAGAATTCAAATAATTTTGAAAAAGAAACTGCACTTACAATAAATAAATAAAACACAATAAGAAAATTTCTAAATGATAGGCGACATAATTTACTCGAAAAAATTGGCAGCATGTGTTTGGTTTTTAAAATAAGGAAAAAATTCATCCACCAAGTTAAAAAAGAAACCATTAAATGCACCATATTTCATCTAGATAATTAAAACTAAACGTAAAAATTAGAGACCACCTACTGGTAGTTTTTGTGAGGAGGAAATATTTGTGGTTCAGCCTTAGTTTTCAATTGTCCTTCTCGTTTATGTGGCCAGAAAACTCCAAATCCAATATGCGGGGAGTTTGTACTTCTGCGTCACCCATAATCGTATGGTTAGAATCTAGTTTCGTCTAGAGAAAATCACACAAAGAAAAACCAAAATTGAGCATCTACCAAGTTTAAAACAACATGACCATTTTTTGTTTTCAAATACCAACCACAATCCAAAACTAAAATTAACTCTTTGCACACTTTCATTCATTGGGAAAAGAAAAAATATGTAAGAAAACAACTACAACTATTTGTAACCCTGTAAATCTAGTGTTCTCCAATCTCTTCCTTTAACATAAAATGAAATGAAATGAAAAGAAAATAGATGTAGATCAATTAAAAAAAAACCAGCTACTGATATTAAATTTAATGTTATTTCTTAGCATGTAATTATTGATTTCACCTTCAACTTTATAAAAACTTGATATTTAATTGAAAAAAAAAATAGAACTAGTCAAGAAAGTAATGTGATGTGCATAATTTTTTTTTTCTTCATTTAGAAGTTATAGAGTTTTTAAATATCCATTATATTGTTCAAAAGAAAAAAGAAAAAAGAAAAATCCATATATATCCAATCTGTTATATTGTTAAGAGAAAAAAACAGCGTGTCCATATATACCCAATCTATTATTTTGGAAAAAAATAATTGCAGAACTTTCATGGTTTAGGTGGTGCTCATAAAATATCTTCTGGCAGCACATCTACCCATTTTTAATTTGTTTCTTTCAAAAAGAGGATTGGAATGGAAAGATCAAGATCACCCTACCTCCTTCACAACTCGCGAATAGTATGAGATTCCAACTGTCTCCACACAAAACCAATAATCTAAATTATCTCCAATGTTGTAGTTTGATTGAAATGGAACTGTTTGTCATTCCAGTGAAATAAATTAGCGGAATTAAATAAAATTTTATCTCCAATAGTTTTTCTGTAAAATAAATTTAAACTATTTGTAAATCTAGTTAAATTTAAACTATTTGTAAATCCAATTGAATAAGTTTTAAATTTGATTGTCTGTAATTTCAGTTAAATAAATTAGTGGCATTAAATAAATTTAAACTATTTGTAAATCCTATTGAATAAATTATCGGAAATTATTTTTGAAAACTCCTTGCATAATTGAGAGACATAATGTGAATATTTTATCTAAAATTCAAAACCCAATTTCAGGTTAAGTGAAAAATGGAAATAGATTTGGTGAAAAATGTCCGGCCAAAATCTTTCATGAAGATTTTATGTTCTAATTTCTAATGTTCATTCCTTATAACTTCTATGAAAATTAAATCACTGGGCATTGAGAATGCAAGTGTGTTGGACTTTGGACTTACCATGCTACATGCCCCAAGCTCCAAGCTCATAGCAATGGCGACACCGATTCACCTTGCGTGCAGCAACTCACCATTGAAATTTCGGCACCGATTCACACCCTATGTGCAGCAACTCACCATTGAAATTTCGGCACCGATTCACCCCTGTTACTTGAGTTTGCATGCAGTAACTCACCATTGAAATTTGATATGATGGGTGTAGAAACTCACCATTGAAATTTGAAACTGAATCTTTTGAAGGCTGGCCACCGCTTTATTCTTTTTTGGGAATGAGGTGGTTTTTCTGTAATTGGAATTTGGTAACACAAAGCAAATTAAGATTTGCATATTTTCTATTAATGTTTGAATGCAGTTGCAGTCGCAGTTGTACTAACATTTAAGAAACAGCTAATAGAAAATATATATATATATATATATATATATAAGAACATAGTAATATTTAAGAAACAATTGGTAAATGAAAATTATAATAAATAAAAAATAGAAAATTTTAATATATAGAAAATAGACATATAAAAACGTTTTCAATTTTTTTTCAAAATGAAGTTTTCTGTCCTTCCTACGGGCAGCAATATATTTTAACCTGCAATATATTCTAACCTGCAAATACGGGTAAAATGGTTAATGACGAGCAAAATACCCGTCAAATTCCATCCCTGTGGAATCGTTTGAAAAGCAAAAAGCAAAGATAGGAGTGGGATGACGTGGAATTCAATCTCAAAGATGTAAGTGTTCGAGCCATCTACGTGGCTACTGAAGAGTGGGATCGTGTTCTCGAGGCCGAAGGCCAAGCAAGGAAAGCATTAATCCTTCTCTCTGGCTTGCCAAGGAAAGCATGGGAAACCTTGTTTTCTCCTGGAGATGCAGATGCTGCTAAACGAAAAGGGAAAAATGCGATGAGACGCAGAGGCAACGACACAAGACCGTTCACAGAATGTTGAAGTATATTAATTATGGGGCAGATGACGATGCATATCAAAACGATAAAGTATATTCATGATGGGGGCAGAGGATTACCGTCACAGAACGCTGAGGCGCCCTGACTGGAAAAAGATATAAGGATTTTTCTTCACAATTATTAACTTTGCCAATCTTCTTTATTTTCGAAATTTTTTATCCAGTATATGGAATAGCTTGGAGGCAGCTTTTTGTGGAATTCTGTAAAAAAAATTCAAAAAATCAGATAGTTGGAGTGTTTGAATTGTATTTTTGATAGTGGAAATGGATTCAGCACTATCAAAAATCTTTAATTGTATTTTTGATAGTGAAAATGGATTCAGCACTATCAAAAATCTTTAGAGCACTCAAAATACTGAAGTTTAACAACTATAAACAAGATTCTAATAAATATTTGCCAGATTTTTTCAAAATCTTTACTGGATTCTGAGCTATTTGTTGCTTTTTTAGACTACGGCTTTATTTTCTTGCTATGACATTCATTATAAAGTAGATAAACTGTTACATTGCTATCATATCTTATTTGCAGAGGTTAAGACATCTGAATGACATGATTAACTATAGATGAAGGCAGAGGCAATGCCTAGGCACAATCTCAGGCAGAGGAGGCAGACAAACATCCAGTCAGCAACGTGTGAGGATGTCCATTTCAAAACAGATGGGCCTCAGGTCATATCTGTAAGTAGTAAGTACCAATAATCCCTGTTTCAGATCCTACTGTAAATACCAACAAAAATGATGATTTCTTTCTGCTATAGTATATCAACACATGCCTTTTATATGTTGATGACTGTTATAGGCCCAAAATCCCATGAGTGCAAGTATTATTCCAGCTCCTTCAGGGTTTTTCGATTTGTATTTGGCACTGTATTCTGCTGTTGACATTTGTCCAAACTGGTTCTTGCTTAGGCTTGTACATATGGCAGTCTTCTATCTTCTTCCATAGCCTAGTGCTATCAACTCCACCTGTGCAGCACATGGGCTGAAAATGTAACAAATCCAAAATCCCTTCATCTAGCTGAAGGCATGTTACATCCCACTTGACAAATGATCATTGTCATGGCTGGAAAATGCTCCACCAGCTTCACTGCCCCAAAGAGAAATGTGTATATGACTCACACTGACTGGTTTCCATTGTCCAACTTTCCATCATATAAGCCATACGAGTCCTGTCCAGCAGTACCTACTACAAATAGAGTATCCTGTCAAGTGCTTAGTGTATCCATGTCATTTCTATTATTATGTCATGATTTGGTTTCCCATTGTCAGTATTTATTTTCAGAGTAAGCATTGTTCATGTCTTATTATATGTCTAATTTTATATTCATATGTATAGTTGTGGAGAGTTTTGAATGAATGTTTTTCATGTTGCATTCATTTTTACAACTGCAAGATCTTGTTACACATGATATATAAATTTGATCTTTTTGTTGGGAATCACGATTGCCGTTAGTGTTGGAAATATTGTCATTGATGGCAAAGGAGAAGACAGGAGCAACATTAGACAAGAAAAAAAGACAAGCAAGAAGTAGCAGAGGACTTAGAGGCAGAGTAGTGAGATAGAAGGGCCATCCGATTTGATGATCTAGCCAAGACAAGAAGAAGTTGTGTAAGTGGATTCATTTGCATCTATGGAAGGAATTGTTCAGCATTACATGAGTACTGTTTAGTTTAAATGCTGTGTGATGAGACTCTGTAATTGGGGGTTTGAATATACTCTGTATATCAGTGAAGAAATCGACATTCATTGGAGAAATATGACCTTCAATCTAATAGAATCGATGCAAGGAATATAGTTTTGTTGTAATGTATGCCTACAGGATATTTTATGGGTGACGGTGCATATCCAGAGGCCATCTAAAGACCATGAACGTATACACAACGAGGAACGCATAAAAATGAGTTGAGAAACTATGTTACATTTGAATAATCGAGTGAAGACACAGTAATAACGATGAACAGAAGTTAGTGCAGCAAGTTGAAAGGGTTAACCAGAATCGAAGTGGTGAGCTAGCTTTTAAACGGAACCATGAATGCGTGTAGGCCTCAGCTTGCTTGAGATGTTGAAGTGTTAATAGAACAGAGGGTTAATACCTGAAGAGGCGTAGCAAAGAAACTTTGGAAGCGGAACTGTGTATCATGGAAATTGAACCAAATAACGGAACATGAAGGCGGAATAAAACTAAAATAGAGTTGTGAAGTTGGGCAGAACCTCGAAGGAACAGTAAAGGCAGTTTTGAGGAATCAAACCAGCGGTCTCGCAAAGTTTAAAAATGGTAATTGGTTTTTGAAAAAAAATGCGATATCGGTCTTTGCCTGACGCGTGGCCATAAGTGGTTTGGAAAAACCACGAGTTTCGCACTTTTTTTGAGTGTTAAGACTCTGTGGGAAGAAAAATGCGAATTCGTCCGATATGAAGGGTGGAGGATCCAACGACGATCGCATCGTGGAGTTTCCTGGACGATAACGCGGAAGGTACGTCATATAGTTGCTGTGGGCCCAACTGTTATAATATGCAGGTGGTTGATTCTTAAACCAAAGTCAAAGTTCATATTAATGAATTCATCGTATGAGCGAGACAGATGGTCTGAAGTTATTGTAGGGTTAATGCACAAACTGTGTATTTAAACGAAGAATGGAGGACAAGTAAACGTTGAAGCGGAATTATAAGAAGCGGAATCACGAGTCAATGAGGTATGGAACCTTGAATAAGAGGCGAAGGTGGAACCGTGAGAAGAATAGTGAAGGTGGTTTCGAAGGGAGAAAACCGGCAGTATCGCACGGTCACAAGAGTAGTAAGTGGAATTACCTTTTTGAACGCAATATTGGTCTTCGCTCGACGCGTGGCAATAAGTGGTATTTGAATACCATTTATATCGCGTAAATTTGGAGGATTAACCCACGTGCATCTAAGTTGTGCGACTACCATTGGATTGTCAGCGGGAGCATGATAAGCCTGCAACCGTTGGATGTGAAGGGTGAGTTAAGTGCTGGGCCCAGTTTCATCGCGTAGTTTCGGAGAAGTAACCTTCACGCATCTTGGTAGTGCGATCATCGTTGGATGGGCGTATAACTGAGTTTGGAGTGCGAGAACATATCCATCGTTGGATCATGACTGAAATTTTATAGAGGAATGGCATAAAGGCTATGGGCCCGATGTTTAATATATGTTAGTCTTCGACATTTTAATTAAGTCGGAGGTTAATATGAATTGAATGTTTGTGTGAGTGCACGAATAAGGTTGGATTAAAGTCAATTTCGATATATATAGGATATCAACCCTTTGCATTGGTATTTGAGGAAGTCATATAATGTGGTCCGAATATAATTGAAGGGAAAGGCATGGGTTGAATAATGTTAATGGTTATCGATGGAAAATGGCGGTGGACCCTACATAAAGAAGGCCAGTACGTTGTAACTAGTATAATTATATGCTTTAGTATTATAATACGGTGAATTGTTATGCATACATTGATGCATGTGTTGGTCGAGGAGTGTATATTGGATAATATTCCAAAGTTGAGATATTCATTGATGCATTCATAAAGCAGGGTTCAAATATGGTTTATTGCCATTGGTTTTATATTATAAAACCTGAGTTATGGGCGAATATTCGAATATTAATTCGACATATTTGAGATGGGTTTTAAATGAAATTCGAGTATTGAGGAGGAAGTTTTTAAATATGGGTTTTAACCTTAGGTCAACAGAAATATAGAGCTTCCATGTACAGAAGAATTATAATATGGGTTGTGGGGTTTTGTCTAACCTTTATTGAGAGAAGCTTC
The DNA here is from genome assembly GCA_034641835.2 of Pinus albicaulis. Taxonomy (NCBI): domain Eukaryota; kingdom Viridiplantae; phylum Streptophyta; class Pinopsida; order Pinales; family Pinaceae; genus Pinus; species Pinus albicaulis. Next base: position 1,629,949,923 of record CM076575.1, on the reverse strand, counting down.
CGTAGGTGGGCTTGCATAATTGGGTTATAACAACGATTTTAACCTTTGATGGAGAAGCTTCAACGCTGATTTAAATTTCCAGTGCAGAAAATAAAAAGTTGTGAGTTGCCCAGATTGAAATAAGATTGGGCATAAATTAGAAATTCATTTTATATGCACAGTGAACTTGGAGAATGTGGGTCTGACAGGGGTACGTGCAGAGAAAGCAGGAGAGTAAGCAAAAACTGAAAAAGCCAGTGACAGCAGCAGAAAAGACAAGCACACAGTGAGCCAAGAACTGAAAGGGTTGAATGAGATATATCAGATGCAAATGTAAATGTAAATGTAAATGTTTTAATTGATTTTATATTGTTTGTGATGCAAAGGCAAATCTCTGGTAGGCAAACAAAACTCCACTATAATATTGAAATTTGTACATATTTTTATATTTTTTCTGAATGAGCTGGACAAAGAAATGAGAAGGCAGAAGTCAAAGAGTCATGGTTGTTCACTTCAAATTCTCTGTAGAATACAAACAGACAAGTGGTGAACTCTATAAATGATATCACATAGATATGCATAGAGAGGTTAGAGAATGGAGAATTGAGGTAGAGAGGGTAAGAAGAAGGAGGAGTAGATAGAGATGTTGTGAAGATTCGGAGATGATTTAAGGCAGATATAAAGGCTAGTGGACAACAGTGAAGAAGGAACAAAACAGAGCTGATATCCAAGGTAAATCAACATATGATTTTTCTGAAAGAGTGAGGAAGTTGGTGCTTCCATATCAAGTTGTAGCTTGATAGATGTCAGTTGTAGCTGACTCAGGTAGGAGCCTCCTGTAGGTTGTAGCCTGCAGAAAATAGATGGGAGTTGGAGCTTCCTTGCAAGTTGTAGCTTGCAGAATTGAGGTAGGAGCCTCCTGTAGGTTGGTGCCTACAGAAAATCAGTGGTGAGAGGGAGTTGGAGCTTGCCTTTGCATCAAAACAATAATAATATGTGGTTTTCTCCCTTATGGGTTTCCACTTATATCTGTTGTCTATATACATGATGACTTTGTGTTGATACTCTGTATTTATTCCGCTTAATATCTGCTGCTCATTTATTAAGATTGCTGTTCCATTGTATATAAATAAGAAAGGTTCTATTTCCAATAAAAGAATGTATAATAAGAACATGACTGCATTAAACTGATTCACCCCCCCTCTCAGTTTAACCAAGGGTCCAACAATTGGTATCAGAGCTAGCTCCTTCTATATCAGTTTAACAACTGGAAGGAGATCCTAGGTCCCCAGGATGGCTAGTCTAGAAGGTTGCTCAACAAATAAAGCCCCTTTGTTCACCGTTACAAATTATGCCTTTTGGAAAATAAGAATGAGGATGTACATAATGTCTCTAGGAATAGAGGTTTGGGCTGCTGTGGAATTGGGATATGCCCCAAAGGAGACTGACTCAGAGAAAGATGCCAAAAAAGACTTTGTAGCTAATGCAAAAGCCATGAATGCACTCTTAAGTGGACTGTGTGAGGCAGAATTTATCAAAGTAATGCACAGCAAGACTGCCAAAGAAATATGGGATACACTAGAAAACATCCATGAGGGAGACAAAAAGGTGAAGATAGCCAAACTTGAACTCTATAAAGCTCAGTTTGAAAATATAAAAATGAATGATGATGAAGACATTTCCAACTTCTTTTTAAGGGTTGCAGAAATTGTGAATAACATGAAAGCTCTAGGAGAAACCATAAAAGAATGTGTAATTGTTCAAAAGATTCTAAGATATTTACCATCCAGCTTTAATCCCAAGGTTTCTGCCATAGAAGAAATAGTTGATTAGGAAAATTTGACCATGAACCCATTACTTGGAAATCTAACAGCCTATGAGATGAGACTGCCACAGAGGAAGTCAAATGTGAGGGAGGCAGCCTTTAAGACAAAGAAGAAGAAAGAAGAAAAAGAAGATATATGCTCTTGCTCTGATGAAGAAGAGGCCAAATTTATCAGAAAATTGGATAGAGGCTCAGGTAAATATAAAGGTAAACTTCCATTTAAATGCTTTAACTGTGGAAGAGTTGGACACTATGCTTCTAAGTGTCCTCATAAGAAAACAAAGAATCAAACTCAAGAATCAGAGAAAACCATATCAAAGAACTGGCAGAAAGGGAAGAGATTCAATAGAAAATCTTTTTATGCTCAGCAAGATAGCAATGCATCTGAAGACTCAGATGAATGCTCAAGTGAAGAAGGAACCTCTGAATTTGTATTGATAGCTAAAGAAGAGCTTGAAGGATTCCTTCTAGAAGATGAGGAAGAAGGTGAAGTTGATCTTGAGGGGGAACTAAGAAGTGCCCTAGAGGAAATAGACAGACTTAAACTAAAGTGCAGAAAATAGAAAGAAATTCTCCTCAAATATGTTAGAGAAGAACAAAATTCAGAAGACCTCATTCAGTTGAAAGTAGAGCTTGAAGAAGCCAAGAAGGTAGAAGACATTTTACTTAAGAAAATTGAGGATAAAATTCAGAAGCAAGAGAAATTGGAAGAAGAAGTAGTATGCTTGAGGAAGAAATTAGAAAACACCCAAAAGAAATTGTCAATAAAAAATTCTCAAATGACAAGCTCTGATAAGTTGAATAACATACTAGATTCTCAAAGATCTCCTCTGATAAAAACTGGGATAGGCTATGAAGGAGAAACAAGTAAAGTCAAAGAAATAGATAACAGGAATATCATTTTTGTAAAAGCTGTCAAGGATAATGAAGTAGCTCAGAAAGTTCCTACAGAAGTAGAAGCCTGCAATGAAGTAAACAGGAACATGAAGGAACCTCAAATGACAGAGAAAGAAATAAATAAACAGTCAACTGAAAAAGTCTCATATACTCTTGAATATATAAAATTCGGAAGCTATCAAAGGAGATTCTTCCCTCCTATGAAAAATGTCACTTGTTATGCCTGCCACAAACTGGGACATATTGCTGCTTACTATCATAAAAGGAGAATCGATTCCAACCAGCAAAGGATGCAAAACGTGAAAATACTACCTCAAGCAAACAAATGGAGAAGACAACCCTTCATCAGGTACGCTAATTGTTTTTATGGGTATTGTTTTTACTGTAAGGAATTCGGCCATAAAGCCAAGGAGTGTAGAACATATGGACAAATACTGATGTTCAAAACCTCAAGGAGATTTATGAATTATGGAGAGTTCACTCATACTCATAATTTTGCTAAAAATATGATCAAATGCTGTGTATGCCATAAAATCGGACATATGTCTTCCCAATGTCCTCTCAAAGAATGTGGTCCATCTCCTTAGAAAAGGTGCCAAACAAATAGCTGCCTACAGTGGAAAAATAAGTTGAATAAGTGTGACCTGGATTTAATAGCCCAATATCAGAAAAGCCAATGGTATTTGGACAGTGGATGCTCAAAGCATATGACTGGAGATAGAAGCAAGTTTATAACCTTTGATGAAAAGAAATATGGAAATGTAACTTTCAGTAATGATAAAGTAGGGAAAATCAAAGGAAAAGGCTGAGTCAGTCTGGATAATGGAAGAGGAAATGCCCAAGATGTACTATTTGTGGATGGGCTGAAAGCAAATCTGCTTAGTGTTAGTCAAATGTGTGATAAAGGCTGTGAAGTTCTCTTCAGAGAACAATACTGTGAAGTAAGATCAAGCACCACAGGAAATACCTTGATCAAAGGTATTCAAGCATAAATTAATGTCTATATAGTGAAAGAAGAGAATGAAGCATGCCACCTAAGAAAACTTGATGAGTCATGGTTATGGCATAGAAGATTGGGGCACCTTAACTTCGACCATATCATCAGTCTGAGCAAGAAGAAAGCCATCAGAGATATGCCAGCAATAAAGAAGCCTTCAAATACCATATGTAAATCTTGCCAATTGGGCAAACAGACCCGCACATATTTTAAGACCAAAGATGAACTATCAACAAGTAGGCCTCTTCAGCTTGTACACATGGACCTGTGTGGACCTTCAAGAACTAAAGCACCAAGTGGAGAGTCTTATTTCATGTTGATAATTGATGATTTTTCCAGAATGACATGGGTAGAATTTCTCAAATATAAATCTGAAGCACTAGAGAAATTCAAGATATTCAAGGCATTGGCAGAAAATCAAACAGGATGCAAGCTAAAGTGCATCAGATCAGACAGAGGAGGTGAATTCACAGACTATGATTTTGCAAACCTATGCAATGAGTATGGGATAAAACAACAGTTTACAATTGCAGGTACACCTCAACAGAATGGAGTGACAGAGAGAAAAAACATGTCAGTACAACAGATTGCCAGAGCCATGATGCAAGAAAGTAACATTCCCCAAACCTTCTGGGCAGAAGCAGTACACATAGCTGTGCACATTCTTAACAAAGCTCATTTAAGACCAAACAGTGAAAAGACTCCTTACGAATTATGGCATGGTAAACCAGCATCAATCAAGCACTTTAGAGTCTTTGGAAGTAGGTGTTTCATAAAAAATAATGATGAAAAACTGGGGAAGTTTGATGCAAGAGCTGATGAAGGAATATTTTTAGGATATGCATCCAAGAGTAAGGGTTACAGGTGCTACAACAAAACACTGCACAAAATTGTGGAAAGCATTGATGTAAGATTTGATGAAGATCTACCAAACAGAACAAGAAGTACAAGATGCAACAATCCTCCAGAAGCTAATGAAGAAGAAAACCAAGATAATGAAGAACTGAGCCAGACAATAGAAGATACTGAATTAAACTCAAAAGGTCCCTCAAGACACACTCAAAAGAATCATCCAGAAGACCAAATCATTGGGGACAAGAGTGTGGGAGTCTAGAAAAGAAGATAGCTTGCTGAACAGACAGAATAAGTACACCTAGCCATGCTATCTCAAATAGAGCCAAAGAAGTTCGAAGAAGCCAACAAAGGCAAAAACTAGGTAAATGTTATGAATGAAGAGCTGGACCAAATTGAGAAGAACAATACCTGGGAATTAATTCCAAGACCCACTGGGAAAAATGTCATTGGCTCAAAATGGATATTAAAGAATAATATCAATGAAAAAGGACAGGTAATCAAAAATAAAGCTAGACTTGTATGCAAGGGATATTCACAAATTGAAGGTCTTGATTATGATGAAACATTTTCCCCTGTAGCCAGAATGGAAGCTATCAGAATGTTTTTGGCCTTTGCATGCTACCATGACTTCAAGGTATATCAAATGGATGTGAAGTCTGCCTTCCTGAATGGAGATTTAGAGGAAGAAGTCTACATGGAACAACCCGAAGGATTCTCCTTAACAGATAAACCAGACTATGTGTGCAGATTAAAGAAAGCCTTATATGGGCTGAAACAAGCTCCTCGTGCATGGTATTCAAGGCTGGACAAATACTTGAAAAAACAAGGTTTTAAGAAAGGAGTAGACAACAATCTGTACATAAAGGCTAATGAAAATGAACTCCTGATTGTAGTAGTATATGTAGATGACATCATGTTTGGTAGCAACAAAGAGAAGTTAACAAAAGAATTTGCTGAAGAAATGAAATCAGAATTTGAGATGTCTATGATTGGAGAGCTCACCTTCTATTTAGGACTTCAAATTCAACAAAAGAACACAAGAACATTCATCTCACAAGAAAAATACTTAAGAGAGATGTTGAAAAGGTTCCAAATGGAAGACTGCAAACCTGTGTCAACTCCCATGATCACTGGATGCAAGCTATGTGCTAATGATGAATCTGCAGATATAGATCAAAGACTTTACAGATCCATGGTAGGAAGTCTGCTGTACCTAACTGCCTCTAGACCTGAAATTATGTTGGCAGTAGGACTTGTGGCAAGATATCAAGCATCACCAAAACAAAATCACTTACTAGCAATCAAGAGAATATTCAGATATCTACAAGAAACTGCACATTATGGGCTATGGTATCCAAAAAGCGAAAGCTTCACTTTCACAACATATACAGATGCAGATTGGGCCAGCTGTGTGGATGACAGGAAAAGCACAAGTGGAGGTGCATTCTATTTGGGAAAAAGTCTGGTGGCATGGCTAAGCAAGAAGAAAACTTCTATCTCTCTATCTATAGCAGAAGTAGAATACATAGCAGCAGCAGCATGTTGCACACAAGTAATGTGGATGAAACAAACTCTCCAAGACATGAAGGTAAGTATTGATGAACCTATTTCTATCAAATGTGACAATACAAGTGTAATAAGTATATCAAAAAATCCTGTACTTCACTAAAAAACAAAGCACATCCCAATAAAGTACCGCTTCCTCAGAGAACAAGTAGCACAGAAAGTAGTGAAGTTGGAATTTGTACCAACAAAGGAACAAACAACAGACATATTCACAAAACCTCTTGCTAAAGAGCCATTCAAATATCTAAGAGACAAACTAGGGGTAGTATCTGTAGAAGTTACTCTCTGACATGAAAAGAAAGCATCATTCCAGGGGGAGATCATAAAAGAAAGCATCATTCCAGGGGGAGATCAGTCAACAAATATTGTCATAAAAGAGCTAGTGAGTAGTGCATGGAACAGGTCCTCAAGATCAGGGTATTATGGACAAGAATTGAAAATCACACAAGGAAATGTGCAACCCTTTGCCATTGATGTCAAAGGGGGAGGAAAAGCAAGCAACAGAAGAAAAGGTCTTCTAAAAGGCAAGCAGAGGAAGTGTATTGCCATCAATGCCAAAGGGGGAGACTGTTGGAAATATTGTCATTGATGGCAAAGGAGAAGACAGGAGCAGCATTAGACAAGAAACAAAGACAAGCAAGAAGCAACAGAGGACTTAGAGGCAGAGTAGTGAGATAGAAGGGCCATCCGATTTGATGATCTGGCCAAGTCAAGAAGAATTTGTGTAAGTGGATTCATTTGCATCTATGGAAGGAATTGTTCAGCATTACATGAGTACTGTTTAGTTTAAATGTTGTGTGATGAGACTCTATAATTGTGGGTTTGAATATACTCTGTATATCAGTGAATAAATCGACATTCATTGGAGAAATATGACCTTCAATCTAATAGAATCGATGCAAGGAATATAGTTCTGTTGTAATGTATGCCTACAGGATATTTTATGGGCGATGGTGCATATCCAGAGGCCATATGAAGACCGTGAACGTATACACAGCGAGGAACGCATAAAAATGAGTTGAGAAACTATGTTACATTTGAAGAATCGAGTGAAGACACAGTAATGACGATGAACAGAAGTTAGTGCAGCAAGTTGAAAGGGTTAACCAGAATTGAAGTGGTGAGCTAGCTTTTAAATGGAACCATGAATGCGTGTAGGCCTCAGCTTGCTTGAGATGTTGAAGTGTTAACAGAACAGAGGGTTAATACCTGAAGAGGCATAGCAAAGCAACTTTGGAAGCGGAACTGTGTATCATAGAAATTGAACCAAATAACGGAACGTGAAGGCGGAATACAACTAAAATAGAGTTGTGAAGTTGGGCGGAACCCTGAGTCAAGGAGAAAAGCAGAACCTCGAAGGAACAGTAAAGGCGGTTTTGAGGAATCAAACCAGTGGTCTCACAAAGTTTTAAAATGGTAATTGGTTTTTGAAAAAAAAAATGCGATATCGGTCTTTGCCTGACGCGTGGCCATAAGTGGTTTGGAAAAACCACGAGTTTTGCACTTTTTTTGAGTGTTAAGACTCTGTGGGATGAAAAATGTGAATTGCGTCTGATATGAAGGGCGGAGGATCCAACGACGATCGCATCGTGGAGTTGCCTGGATGATAACGCATAAGGTACATCATATAGTTGTTGTGGGCCCGACTTTTATAATATGCCGGTGGTTGATTATTAAACCAAAGTCAAAGTTCATATTAATGAATTCATCGTATGAGCGAGACATATGGTCTGAAGTTATTGCAGGGTTAATGCACAAACTGTGTATTTAAACGAAGAATGGAGGACAAGTAAACGTTGAAGCGGAATTATAAGAAGCGGAATCACGAGTCAATGAGGTATGGAACCTTGAATAAGAGGCGAAGGTGTAACCGTGAGGAGAATAGTAAAGGCGGTTTCGAAGGGAGAAAATCAGCAGTATCGCGTGGTCACAAGAGTAGTAAGTGGAATTACCTTTTTGAACGCGATATTTTTCTTCGCTCGATGCATGGTAATAAGTGGTATTTGAATACCATTTATATCGCGTAAATTTGGAGGATTAACCCACGTGCATCTAAGTTGCGCGACTACGGTTGGATTGTCAGCAGGAGCGCGATAAGCCTGCAACCGTTGGATGTGAAGGGTGAGTTAAGTGCTGGGCCCAGTTTCATTGCGTAGCTTTGGAGAAGTAACCTTCGCGCATCTTGGTAGCGCGATCATCGTCGAATGGGTGTATAACTGAGTTTGGAGCGTGAGAACATATCCACCATTGGATCATGACTAAAATTGCATAGAGGAATGGCATAAAGGCTGTGGGCCTGACGTTTAATATATGTTAGTCTTCGGCATTTTAATTAAGTCGAAGGTTAATATGAATTGAATGTTTGTGTCAGTGCGCGAATAAGGTTGGATTAAAGTCAATTTCGATATATATAGGATATCAACCCTTTGCATTGGTATTTGAGGAAGTCATATAATGTGGTCCGAATATAATTGAAGGGAAAGGCATGGGTTGAATAATGTTAACAGTTATCGATGGCAAATGGCAGTGGACCCTACATAAAGAAGGTCGGTACGTTGTAACTAGTATAATTATATGATTTAGTATTATAATACGGTGAATTGTTATGCATACATTGATGCATGTGTTGGTCGAGGAGTGTATATTAGATAATATTCCAAAGTTGAGATATTCATTGATGCATTCATAAAGCGGGGTTCAAATATGGTTTATTGACCACTGGTTTTATATTATAAAACCTGAATTATGGGCGAATATTCGAATATTAATTCGACATATTTGAGATGGGTTTTAAATGAAATTCGAGTATTGAGGAGGAAGTTTTTAAATATGGGTTTTAACCTTAGGTCAGCAGAAAGATAGAGCTTCCATGTATAGAAGAATTATAATCTGGGTTGTGGGGTTTTGTCTAACCTTTATTGAGAGAAGCTTCCATAGGTGGGCTTGCATAATTGGGTTATAACAGCGATTTTAACCTTTGATGGAGAAGCTTCAACGTTGATTTAAATTGCCAGTGCAGAAATAAAAAATTTGTGAGTTTCCCAGATTGAAATAAAATTGGGCATAAATTAAAAATGCATTTTATATTCATAGTGGACTTGGAGAATGTGGGTCTGACAGCAGTACATGCACAGAAAGCAGGAGAGTAAGAAGAAACTGAAAAAGCCAGTGACAGCAGCAGAAAATACAAGCACACAGTGAGCCAAGAAATGAAAGGGTTGAATGAGATATATCAGATGAAAATGTAAATGTAAATGTAAATGTTTTAATTTATTTTATATTGTTTGTGATGCAAAGGCAAGTCTCCGGTAGGAAAACAAAACTCCACTGTAATATTGAAATTTGTACATATTGTTATATTTTTTTTGAATGAGCTGGACAAAGAAATGAGAAGGAAGAAGTCAAAGAGTCATGGCTGCTCACTTCAAATTCTCTGTAGAATACAAACAGTCAAGTGGTGAACTCTATAAATGATATCACATAGATATGCATAAAGAGGTTAGAGAATGGAGAATTGAGGCAGAGAGGGTAAGAAGAAGGAGGAGCAGATATAGATGCTGTGAATATTCAGAGATGATTTAAGGCAGATATGAAGGCTAGTGGACAGCAGTGAAGAAGGAACAGAACAAAGCTGATATCCAAGGTAAATCAGCATATGATTTTTCTGAAAGAGTGAGGAAGTTGGTGCTTCCATATCAAGTTGTAGCTTGATAGATGTCAGTTGTAGCTGACTGAGGTAGGAGCCTCTTGGAGGTTGTAGCCTGCAGAAAATAGATGGGAGTTGGAGCTTCCTTGCAAGTTGTAGCTTGCAGAATTGAGGTAGGAGCCTCCTGTAGGTTGGTGCCTACAAAAAATCAGTGGTGAGAGGGAGTTGGAGCTTGCCTTTGCATCACAACAATAATAAGATGTGGTTTTCTCCCTTATGGGTTTCCACTTATATCTGTTGTCTATATGCATGATGACTATGTGTTGATACTCTGTATTTATTCTGCTTAATACCTGCTGCTCATTTATTAAGATTGTTGTTCCATTGTATATAAATAAGAAAGGTTCTATTTCCAATAAAAGAAAGTATAATAAGAACATGACTGCATTAAACTGATTCACCCCCCCCTCCCCCTCTCAGTTTAACCAAGGGTCCAACAGTTAGCTTTTAGAATAAAACCCACAGGTTTTAGTCAACGATCGCATCGCTAGAGATAAGGATCCACAAGAGGCAGTTAGTCCATGTTGCAAAACACATGGGGAGTGTTGGTTTATCCAATGTCTGACAATCTCCTCCCAACGCGAGTCGGGTGTGTATCAAACTTGTGACCTAGGCTCTAATACCACTTGTTGGGAATCACGATTGCCGTTAGAACAAAACCCACAGATTTTAGTCAACGATCGCATCGCCAGAAATAAGGATACACGAGAAGCAGTTAGTCCATGTCACAAAACACACAGAGAGCATTCGTTTATTCAATGTCCAACACTTCTCTAAAAAACAATCTCTCCTAGGTTCTTTGTTTGAACTAGAAACTTTTGGTACTCGGTATATCACTGAAAATGATTTGTGAAAATGCTTTTGAGGGACATGCATAATGCATAGTTGAACCCGTTTATGTTTTACTGTTGACTATTCCTCTTTCCACCAGAGTTTCTTGAATTGAGCATTTTGTTACTATCTGTTAAAAGCCTATTTAATAACCTGAAATAGTAGGAACACGTCCATAGGACATTAGATGTTGCTTGTCTATAAGGTTGCTTTAATACAATGCTATAAATTGCTTCTTTTTTGGTTGCTACAATATAAGGACATCTATATGTTGTGATCTTCATCAATAGAGAGAACATTTACAAGCGTCATGTCTTAATATATTTTACATTTTTTCATCCAGTTAAACTGTTCCATGGGGATTTAATTATACCTTGAAGCATATCTTTGAAATAGTTTTACATAAAATGGTCCTTGGCCTGCTTCATTAATTTTTAATGTTTAATCCCATGACAAAATAAGAAAATTTTCCAGCCATGGCATAAATGATAAGATACAAATACGATGTTGTCGGCTTTTCTCCACCTCACCATATTCTTGGAAGTTTTGCACATTCTAAAGAAAAAAGGAACAAAAAGAGTTCATATTTTGTGATGGGGATCCATGCACATTTTCTTATTTTGTGCCCTTGTTAAATTTTGACTATGCTGCACTAGTTGCACTTATACAGTTAGAGTCATTAAAAAAACCTAGTTAGGACAGATTACAGTTGAAGAGCTGAAATAGTTCAAGACTAGTTTCCATCATAAAACCCATAGGAGTCCTGTCCAGCAGTACCTATAGTGTATCCTATTAAGTAAAACGCTGCACGCTTTTTCTTTTTTCCTTGGAAAAAAGAGTAATTTTATTATCAATTGAAATAAAATTACATTTTGTAGATACATGACTAACATATATTTGGAGATAAAAGATCACTTGGAGCTGTCACAATAGTGGCTTAAAGACCTCATAAGTGAGTAGAATAAGAAAATAGCTAAAATGACTAACGGCTTGTATAATTGTAGAAATTTTTCACTTTTCCTTTTTTCCCTTTCTTCTTTCTTACTTCCTTCCAAACCCCTATGGCAGGATGGATAGTAGCTAGAGCCGTACTCATTAATTTTCTGCAGGGGTGAGCTCCTTTCTGATTCAAAGCTCTTTGATACATGAGATCTTTTTTTTCCTGGTATTGTCTCATTCTTCGTTTCTGCAACTTCATGTACTGTTGGAAGTGGTGTCACTGCCATCTCTGTGTTCTAATTGGGATCTATTGTCTGAGGGGGCTTCACCTGTGTTGATGTTTCGGTCATTTCCTCATTTTCTTTGCTTTGGGAGTCCTTTTGATCCACCTCATCTTCATTATCAGAAAGAGGGGGTTTGTAGGGTTGCCAATTTTTTGTTTTGGGTTGCTGCCTTTTCCTATTATTTGCTGGTTTTTTCGCCAGAGGACAACTGTCTTGTAAGTGTCCTGTATGGTTACATACACAACACCTAAAGGCCGTGTTCTTTTAATCCAGACTCTGTGTCCACTGGAAGTGTCCATTGATGCGGTTTGGCAGCCCCTTGCTGAGGTCAATCTCCACACAAATGCGGGCAAATGTGAAAATCCATTTTGTTATTCTTTCAATGTCTATTTTAACTTTTAATAAATACTCCTTGTGCATTTCTGATGTTTTTAAGAACTTGATGGTGCCAAAAGGGAAGTGGGAGGTTAGGAAAATGAACCCAGAAAAGCATTTTTGTTACCTTATGGTTGATGAGTCGAATTCTGAGACTAGGGAGTGGTGAATAACCCAGCTCTTCCCCAAAACCATGGTTCTTAATCCATAATTTTCTGGTAATCTTCTTTTGTGGAAGGGTGAACAATGAAAAAACCCATCGAATATAAGTAGATGTCGCATTCTGTAGTCCAGATTTTATTGATGTCCAAAGAATGAGACTGATGAGTTCAATAGTTATTAGTGCCTAATGCCGACACAAAGTGGTGTGCAAAAACGGCTTCTATACAAAGCAAGAAGCAAAAAGTAAAAGCTAGATTAAATCTACAGTCATGTAATTGTGTCTTTGATAAACAGTGTGCTGCTTTAACCTTACCACTTTCTGCTTGTGAATTTTTCCTGTAATGGATCACACACAAAGCATGCATTGATCTTGTTATGACCCTCTACCAAATGTAAGGGATTACTTGTGAAAGTAAATGATCCATGTGAGTAATCAGTGAAGAATTAGCATATGTAGGATGCATGAAGAATTAGTATATAATAAATATAGGAGATTATGTAAAGAATTAGTATATATATAGGAGATTATAGAAAGAATTAGTATAAATAGGTCTTCTCCAGCGGTCTAGTGGATTCACCATAATTCTGCACTACCACTAACGCCATATTCTAAGGGAGCCCTTGCGTTCCTTGTAGCAGGTATTCCATAATAAAAATCTATGCGGTTCCTCTACTGCAGAATATGGACATTATGAAAAAGGAAAATCTGAAACCAGACTTCTGGAAACTCTCATGTGACAAGGTTCTTAAGAGCGGATATTTTTATCTTGTAGATTTGAATCCATGGTGTCAAATTGAGAGTACAGAGGCTATGTTTACAATTGAGATCATAAAAGCTATTTTATTCTGCACAATAATCCACTTGTGTTTCTTAAAATCATCTATTTTCTCCATAACCCTTTCGTTTCCAACCAATACCCACAGCTTTATCAGTCATAGGATCTGATTCATACCTCAAATATTCAACAGAGAAATATGTCCGTCGAGCAAGTTTGGCTTCTTTATGAACAAGAGTTTGCTGAACAAGTCCAGCTTGATGCTCTCTGTAGACTTCCTCTCTCATGCTCTGCTTATGGGACCTCACAACTGTCATAGTAACACGTGGTTTCATCGAATATGTATAAGTTTTGGGCTTTGGCAAATTCTGTGGCCCTTCATTGTGACCAGTCGAATATATGACATCTGAAAAGGATTTGGGGTATATTACAGTGACAATTTTAGGCCTCTTTTTTGTGATAATAACAGTGTTAGAAGGTAAAAGAGACAATATCTGTGCTGTAACATCATTGGATTGCAATTGTAAATTATGGAACCCAAGATTGATATAGAAAACCATCCCAAGATTTAGAACTTTGTCATTCTTTGCTTTTAAATTTAACCCAGCTTATCTGAACTTAATACCGGTCCTAGCTCCTACAATCTTGGTTAGATGAGGAACACATTTAGGACCTTCTTTCTGAATACTCTCAACAGTAGCTTTATAAGCAGTTGATAATTGCCATAGTATTTTCTGGTCGTAAGGGGGTGATTGCTGCTTCTTGAGCACTAACACCCTGTAGGATTTATTCTGCTAATATGAAATGATCCACCTATGCCAGCTAAAATTATCATGACAACAAGCTCCTTGTGGATACGTACTACTCAAGCTGAGAATAGGAACTTTGGTCACAACTTGACTGTTATATATCTGCCATACTGATCAAGGGAAACTTCAAGATGAACCCTATATAATTTATCCCTGTTTTTTCCCAATTTCAACCAACATTCTGTGGTGAAAATCATATCATTTATGGTGCCAATATTTATGAAATATACTGGATCAGAGGAAGACGAATTCATCTCTTGAGCTGGAAGGGATCCACATTCATAAATACTGTGACCAATGTCTCCTCTATCTTCATCAAGGCAACCAACCTCTCTGGGTAATCTTTTATCATCTGGTTCATCAATGTTCTCTTCATTCAAAACAAGAAGATGGTTTTGTTGATCATTTTCAGTCTCATCGAGGGCTTCATCATGACTTCCATCATCCATTTGCCCCCCTGACTGCCATTCTGAAGCTTTGTCATATAACCAGTCCTATATGGTGTCTAATTTAGCCAGAAACGAGTCATCTTCATCACACTTATTTTGTATAATTTAGGCCTGCAAGCATTGGCATATTACGTCATATAAATTGTCTGCCTCTTTATGTTTCAGCTCATAATTATTTATAGGAGGTCATCAATATTCACCGTATAAGATCTGCATCTGTTGACCCGTAAAATGATGTTTTTCACATTATAGTCCTCTACACTGCAAATTTCTTCATCTTTTTGGCCATCAGATTGGTCCTCAAAAGCAGAAAATATGTTAACATGTGATAGATCTGTATTAATGGAGAAAATTTCATCTTTCTTTTTCATGAGTGAAATTTTGATGAGTGAAATGCCATTTTCTTTTTTTCAAGGAAAACCTAGCAAGAAAACCCAAGTAATGTTTCTCCACATTTGTAGATGGCATCCCTAGTAGACTCATTGGTGTAGACTAATGCATCTCTCCCCATTGGATTTGAGCCAGTGATTTGCTGGCACATAACTAGCCAAATTCCCAACAGTATTGGTGACGACTAGTAAAGTTAACCCCTTGGGGTTTGCACATTATGTTTACCAGAATGATGAAAATAATTCTCTTATTTCTGAACATGGATTACTGGAACTAGTACTGGTAGATGACTCACCTTCTATAGAAGCTTTCACAAACTTGATTTCCAGATTCCTTTTTTGACCATCATAACTAAGACCTTCAATGCTTGGCCTTATACATAGTTTTAAGGGCTTTGGTATGCTTTTCCCACTTTTTATTAAACCTTTGCTATCAAATCTCATTTGTTCTTGAGCTTGGTGTAGAAATTTCGAGAAATAAGTAAATCATGCAAATTCTAAAATTTCATTTCAACCTTGAGTTTCCTATATCTATTTCCTGTGAACTTTTAGCCTTAGGGATGAACTTGAAATATGAATTTACAGCAGCAATATTTCACTTCTCTTCAACCTAATTTCACAAGGCAGACCAAGAAAATAAATACCATTCAAGTGTACTTCAATAGACAAATTTGACGTCTACAGAGAAGGCATACGATGGACTAGAAGATCCCGTGGGTAGACAATCATGGTGGTGCTACAAATATCCTCAATAAGGGAGTTTGATGCAAGGACACTAAGCTAGTACCCCCACACTAATGATTGCACCATGTTTCTTCTCATCATGGTGACTTTCAGTGGAAGTGGTGACTAGATATCCCATAGGTGATGAATCATAGATATGGAGCTCTAATGAAACCAATGTATTTGCATTGCATGCATTAGAGAAATTTTGAGGTCCAAAACGGGCCACCAAAGGAATATTATAAAATAATAGTGAAAATAATAAAATAAGATTAGATTACACCATCAAATTTTAGAGGCAAAAAAGAAAAAAAACTACTTTTAACTCGTATTTTCCACTTATCTCTATACGATTTTACTCAAATTTCGAGAGAAAGCACTTGTTGGATGCAGAATTTAATTCCTCATCCAAGGAGTACCCATGTTCCATGCTTTTAATGGACCCTGCTACATGAAAAATGAGAAATACATAAAAAAACGTGATTGCAATCATGTTTTTCATGTATTTCTCAATTTTCGTGTAGCAGGGTCCATCAAAACTTAAAAGTATGCAACATGAGTACTCTTTGGATGAGGAATTAAATTCCACATCCAACGAGTGCTCCCGCTTGAAATTCGAGTAAAAAATCGTAGGGAGATAAGTTGAAAATATGAGTTCAAAAAGTAGTTTTTTATTTTTTAATCTTTTTACTTTTTAACTCCAGAAATGGTGAATCGTCCCCCATGGTTGACATCGTCATCTTGAATCCTGTTGGTTCTTATATAGTTGATTTTGGTTGTACATTTTTGTTTTGAGGCCCATTTTAAACTTCAAAATATCTCTAATGGTTTTGCCTCTGCTCTCATGATTTGTGATATATTTTCCCCTCAAGAGCACCTCGACGTTAGCAATGAAATTAATAGTATTATCCACATGGTAGTTCAACCTAATCGAAAACTTTTCATCTCACTATGGCATGATTTACTATGGAATCTTTGTAGGAATGATTGCATTCTATATCTTTCTTCATTTTTGTTGTAAAATTGACCTTTTTCTTCCCTCTTTATTCCTTTTCTATCTTACTTTCTTCCTGCCCTTCATTTAGCATGATGGGCATGATGTTTCCTACATGCATAAATATGATCATTATTGTGTAGACATGATGAAATTTAACACACTTTAGCCTCTTCACTTCATTCTTTCTCCATGTTACATTAGCCTCTTCACTTTATTCTTTCTCCATGTTTTAGGGGCAGTCAATGGTCGACTTTTTGGGGATGTAGCTTTTTCTTAAGAACTCCAATTGGGGTGCTCCTTGGTTTCTTTGAAAGCTCTTAGAGTTCTATGAACAAGAGTCCAAGGATTAAGCCAAAGGCTTACATAACAATTTACGGCCAAAGGACCATGTGAATAACTAAAAATGGATATAAAACTTTACAATCTGAAATTAGAAAAATACGATGTTTGCAAAGACGTCATTAGATGGCTTGGAGGATCCCCTAGGTAGACACTCAGGGTGGCATTATGGATATGTTGGATAAGTGACTTTGAATAGGAAAGGACACCAAAAGATAATACCCCCACACTGATGATCTTGTCATGGTTCTTCTCATTATGCTGGCTTTTAGAAGTGGTTGCTCTACAATCGACTGACAATGAATTGTAGATAAAGAGCTCCAACAAAACCAACACCCTTGCATCCCATGGTTGCACCTCTATGCTCATGTTTTCATTATGGATTTGAAGAGTATTTTATAAAATAAATGGCCTTTTATCCCATTTTATTCAGTCACCTTCCTTTTCTATCCCATTCTCTCTTCCCCTTCATAGTCTAATAGTAATGTTTACATGCAAAACAAACATAGTATTTATAGGTGGAATGACCAAATGGAGAGGAAATTGATGTAAAGAGACTTAAGTGAACTGAATGGATACTTTGTTTATGATGGGTGGGATTTTTTTGTGTGTAAAGATGATGATGGACACATTTAGTGGACGAGATTATGCAAGAACTAAGGAAGGAAAATGAGGGAAGGGGGAGGAAGAGCAACCAATTCTACCAATAAAAGGTTGTGTTCAAGTTATGGATGGGGTGGGAATGTGCTTAGGAATGGTAGTTAAAAGGAAGTGATCACTTTCTATCTCAAGACAACTTTGTGTCCTTGGGTGAACACAGGTTTTGGATCTTTGCTCATATTGCAGCTTGGGGGATGTGACAATTTCACCCCTCAAGATAATGCCTCTACATTGGCGATGGAATTATAGGTTTTCTCCACATGGAGGTTCAACCTAAGAGATGGATTTTCATGTCATAGTGGCATCAACAATGTCATCTCTATAGGTATGATTGCATTATATTTATTTCTTCATTTTTCTTATAAAATTGGTTTTTTTTCCTTCCTCTATATTCCTTATTTCATCTCTGTTATCACTCTAGTAAATTTTCTATCAGAAATATTTAAAACTTTGTAACTTACTAGAGGTAACCACAAACCTACTTTTGAAATGTAGAAATTTCATGTTTCCCACCCCAGTTTTAAGTTTCATCTTATTTCTCCAAATAGTTAAATGCCCTTTCCCATATCCTTACATTCAACAAACTGGAAAATAAATTTTTGCTGAAAACACAAATTCTGGAAAATTTACAGAATGCTGGAAAATGCAGAAATAAAAATCAGCGGATACAAACAACCATTCAACACATTGTAACACAGTGATTTTTGGTCAAGGTGACCCTGGAAAAACCCCCTACAACTCTTGGGGAAAACCAGTTTGAAAGCTTCTCTTTTATTTTATGAAAAATGCCTTTTACAGTGAAACAGGAAAAACTCAGAAAAAATTCCAGCAACCAATTTATAGAATTATCTCGATTTCCGTGCTTGCACACCGCCTCAGAAATTGTGCCAAATCAACAATAACAGAAAACAGAAAATTTACAGCACCTTAGGGTAGCATTAAATGCTGTACGGCCACCTCAAGAAGCGTGCCGGAACATTCGTACTTTGCTGTACGGACTGTACGGATTTCGTACAGTACCCTCTCTTGAAATCCGTGCCAAAAATCAGAGCTGTAGCTGTTGTCCTCTTCCTCAGTTTTTGTGCCGGAAATGACAGCCACCTTCTTCCTCGAAAAATGTGCCTGATTTTTGTGCCTTGGAGTGCGTGCTTGCTGCTGTACCCTCTTCCTCGATTTTTGTGCCTCCTCACTTGGAAACACTGCCTCTCCTTTGCTGTACAGATTTTATGCCTCGATATGTGTGCCAATAAATGCTGTTGTACCTTTGCTGAAATCTCTTCACTGCTGCCCTCCTTCTTCTCACTGCTCAGAAAAATCTCCAGCTCTCTTTCTCTCCTTCTCCCAATCTGCTCATGAAAGAATGAATGACCTTTTCCCCCTTTAACCTAACCCTAAGTGACTTTTGGGGAATCCCTAAATCCAATGGCTGAAATAGATTTAGATCTAGGGCTAAGATTAAATGCTCATTTAAATCTCACTTTCTATTTTTTAATTCACCCCACTTTAATAAAGACCCACTTAGTCATTTATTTCCAAAGTCACTTTTCCTTTCTAATTTTACATTGACTTTATTAAAGTCACTTTAAAGTTAGACTTTAGTAACTTTATCACTTAAAGTCACTTTTAAATTAGATTTGACTTTATAACTTTATAAAGTCACTTTAGGAGAAAAATTAAATTCTTTTGGACACTTTTCCCTAGGCCAAAGATCAAAGCCTTAGGGAACCACCTGTCCTCCGGTAACCAAATTTCAACATGAAATCTAGGATCTAGCCCTCCTAAATTTTAGAGAGGGATCTCTCTTTATGATTTAACTTTGTTTTGGATTAAATTTTAGGCTAGGTATGATTGGGCACTTGGTTTTTTGTTTGAATGTTTGGTGGGAATAAAAGGTACTTCAAGGTAAACCATAGAGAGATCTACCAGACCATTGGGCTATAGAGTCAAGATATAGCAAGCAAAACTGGAAGGCAAGACCAAAAGGATGCTAATGTACTCAGGGCAAGGTAGATAACCCTCAGAGATTTGAATAGTTTGATTGGATGGGATGGCTTGCTTTTGGGATAAAGGGCAACGAAGGATCCTTTGATCCGGAAATAAGGAGAAGGAGGCAGAGGTCAAATGGGACTAGGAGCAACTAAGAATTCCTAGGTCCGGAAATCAGCAGAAAACATTGAAATGATCAAGTAGTTAAGACATGGAGTTTTTTACACTTATCCTGAAATAATATTCCTAATTAATCATTCAGATTTGAACACATATATGAAATTGAATGGAACTTCAGAAAAGGAAACAATGACAGAAAGAAATCACTTTACTCATTAGCTTATCGCAAGAATCTTGAGTTATGAAGTCCAGTTAGCTATTGTCCAGTCTGCTGCTATGCAATCAACACATGAGCCTCCAAAGCACCAGCAAAAATATCTATAATAATCTCAACAACTTTTATTCCACACTTAATACTTCAAAAAGAGAAGTATTTATACAAAAATTATTACAAAATATCTGAGAGACATGTAGGAATATCTCTAGACAAAAATAAAGATTATTACATAGAAAGAGGGACAACTGCAAAACAAATTGGCAAGCTGTCCTCTTATCAATAAAAAATATGACTAATTATCTTAAATTATTGCTTTGTTGTAGTTGCTTGTTGATACTTGGAAACAATATCTTGTTAGAAGATATCTTGGAAGACACTCTTTCCAATTCACATCCTTTATCCCGTGTTTTATCTCTAATACTCCTTACGCTGTTTTCTTACTGCCTTACTGCTGTAAAATAAGGAATAACCCGCAGTAAAAAGTGTTTTGACTGATACTCTTTGACTCTGATCATTACCCTGATACACTTTAACTACAAATCTTACCCTTTAGGCAACAATAATATTCTTCTTTTCATGTAATTTTTTGCTCTTGTTTACAAACCTTCATATCAAATCAATGAATTCCTGCCATTGTTCTGCACTAGGAATTCTCATGTTCTTCAATTTCCTGTAGCTCTCATCTGCCTCTGTGTACTTAGCAAATTTGGGCTTGAAAATGAAGATGTGTTTAATCTCATTTTGTAGAAAAAAGAAGTTCTCAAAATATTCCAAAATAACTTTCCCAGTTGGGGAAACTTGTGGCAGAGGCTTATTTACCTGCTCTTTAGCATATGCTCTTATCTTCTTGTCATACTCTGTCTGAACCATTAGTTTTTCATTGAAGCAATGAATGGCTGGAAGGCCTGCTTGTGTTAATATAGTGTAGTTGGCCATGAAATTTGTTATTGACAAGTTCATGTCTTTGCATCTTTCCTCCAAATTGTTCATTATATTCCTTTTGTTCAGGACTTTCTTGATTTGTAGTATGCTCTTAGTCCTATCCTGAATATTCAACTCTTCAAGCTCTTCTCTATTTTTGCTGTTTAAAAATGTAATTAGTTTCAAAGCTTGAGAAGGTTTTTCAGCCAGTTCTTCTTTTGTCTTCTGAATTTCTATTTGTGCTGCCTTGAGTAAATCGTTCTGTTCGTAAATGATTTGGATTAAAGGCCACTGTAGATGTATGCCTTGAATTATGTTGTTCCAAAGATAGTTCTTAATATATGATACTTGTTCACTGAGATTGACCTATTGCTGTAGAATCTTTACCTGCTCTTGAAGTCTGTTTGCTCTCTGCTCATGTCCCTTGGATGTAATCAATTCATCTCTGTTTGATGTTTCAAGATTTCGGATGGTGCCTTTCAAGTTGATTATCTCTTTATTCTTTAGGGACATGTCTGCCATAGCCTTTACTATGTCAGCTGTTTCACCTGTTTGATTTACTTGTGATGTAGATGATGAAGTGGCAGAAATATCTTTAGATGTAACTGACACTGCAGTTGCCAATACTCCTTTTGGTGCTAAATGTTCTGCCAATGTAGAAGGAACAACAATACTGATAGTTGGAATGACTGTAGGAATGGAGACTTCATGTGCTTTTTTCAATGTTTCATTTTCCTTTATTAGAATTTCTGTCTGATTCTCCATTTCTTTGATCTGAGCTGTCATCTTTAAAACTAGCTGCATTAATTCATCTTTCTCTATTTTCTCCTGAAGAATTTCTTTAGCCTGTGGGTGTTCACTCTGTGGAAGTTTAAGTTGCTTTCTCAAGGCAACAATATCTTCATTCTTTTGCCTTATGAGAGTTTTAGCAACTTCAATATTGGAGGGATCCACTCCAATTTCTATCACCAAATCTTCTAAAGATTTGATCCTCAAATCCTTAGCCTGTAGAGATGCTTTATCTAATTTCATTTGAGTTTGTAAATTAGATATAGTCTTTTGAAGCATGGTAGCATTCATGGTTTTCTTAACTACCTTTGAATACAACATTTCTGAAGCACTTCTATGAAACTCTATTTGGTCAAGTTCATGTATGGTATCTGCATTTACTTCAAGCTCTGTTTTCCTACAATCTGCAGCTGACTTTGGGTCTGTAACCATTGGTTGGAGGAAAGACATAATCATTTTATTTGTTGAATAATTAAAAGCTATCACAAGTCTTTCTTTGTCTCCTGGTTTTTCTTTAAGGAGTTTAGAATAGACCTCATTCTTAATTTCCTCATTTTTTTCTCTGATCTGCTTGAAATTTTTCTGGATGTCAGAATCAGTTTCTTCTGCTGCTCTAGAAGAGGAGGGAGCTTCTGTATTTGTATGTGTGTCAACCATTTCTTTGCCTATTCCCTGTGATAGTACCTGCTCATTATAAATTTCTTTAAGTGTTTCATTGACAATTATTGTGGCTTCATCATCTGTTTGTTGATCATTGTCGTTTTCTTGATCTTCATTTTCATCTATCTCTATGGCCTTTTCTACTTCTACAGTAATCATTCTGGCCTTCTGCTGCAAATTGTCTTAAATTTATTTTCTATAATGGTTTCTGCTAAATAGCCTTCTTCTTTTCTGGGTCTTTTATTGAACACTTCTGCTTGTTTGCCAACTGTAATCACTTGTGTACTATTCATCTATTTTTCCTGCATGTTATTTGTTTGCATTTCTTGAATATCATCAATCAATGTGTTTGCAACCCATTCAATCTGATTAGCATACTTTTCAATTTGTGGCTTTGAATCATGGAGGAATGGAGTTAACTTACACTTGACCCTGAGGTTACTTATAATACCTTGAGGGTCATAATTCCAGTGAAATCTTTCTTGGAATTTATATTCTAATAGTTTGCTGATTATCTCTCTCAAAGCATCTCTGCTATTGACTATGAAGGGGCCAATTTGACTTTTTAGCTTGAACTGTGCTTTCTTTTAGGAAGCTATGAAATTCACTGCATCTGCATTCAAGATCTGTCTTAATTGCTCCAAATCAAAAATCCTGGTAGTTAGAAACTTGGGTAATTTGTAAGGAGCCAGGAGTGCACCATACACTTTGATTTCTGTGTGATTTTCGTACAAATACCAGTGTCCTACCTTACAGTTTTCAGACAACTGTAAAACTATTTTGATGTCTTCATTAATCCTTGGTGGCTCTACTTTATTCAACAAACTCATGGCAGGTTTAATAAACAAATCATTGAAGTCCTTGTAGTTGTATTCACTATTGTTTTTTCTGAGTAGAGAAGTCCAGAATATCACTGAAAGAGGTTTACCTTCCATATCCATCTTCTGTAATGCAATTGGGAAATTGTCTGCCTGAAAAAATAGGAAGAGATGTAACAGATAGGATAAATATCTGAATACTCCTTCCACATGTAATTTAATCAACTGATAATGCATATTATTAGCAATGAATTTGGAAAAGTTGAAGACTAGTTCTAGATGTTGTCCTGGAGACAAGGTAGAGAGGAAACCTAGAATGGAGGCATCTGTAAAATCATCATTAGCATAGCCTAGAATGAATGAAAGCATGGAAATGATT
This sequence comes from Pinus albicaulis, assembly GCA_034641835.2. NCBI lineage: Eukaryota > Viridiplantae > Streptophyta > Pinopsida > Pinales > Pinaceae > Pinus > Pinus albicaulis. The sequence continues at coordinate 1,629,926,475 of CM076575.1, read as the reverse complement.
TGTCTAGATCCCTCAGGGAAATCAAAAGTGTCATAAGGTGGATTTACCTTAGGAAGGTTAACATGATTAGGCATGAAGTTTTGAAGGATCATAAACTTCCTAGGGAAATCCAAGTCTAAATACATCTGAGTCAAATTTTCAATGGACAATGATACTGCTCGTGGATCGTGGCTCAGTTGGAGCATATCAATGATGGCTTCAGCAGTTATGTAAAACATGACCTCATTATCTTTGTTTACCATACATCTTTGGTCAGGGATATAGTGTAACTGACATAACCTAATGAAATCTTGAGCTTGATGGGTGATGGGAACCACATATTTAGGCAAGTTGGAGTCCCATACAGGTATATCATTTTCCACTTTCTTCACAAATTTCTCATGACACCAGCTATGTACTTCAAGTAGATTGAACTCTAAGGTAGTATCAACAATTCTATAGTCTAAATCAATCAAGGGACTGTTCTCTTCAGAGGTGACAGGTGGCTACAAAGGTCTAACTACTTTAGTGGAATCTGCAGTTAGGGTAGGAGTAGGTTTATCGATTTTTGAAGGTTTAAGGTTTGGAAGCTTGTTGGATGCAGGCTTCTGAGGTTTTGGACCTCCAGTCGTAGGAGTGACCTACTTTTTTGTCATTTTGAATAAAACTGAGCAAGATTACACTGTTTGCTTAGTTTCTTTTGGGAAATAGAAGGCCAGTTGAGCTGCTTTAGGAAGAATTCAGAATCTGGGCGAGGGTTTTAGGATGAAAATGAAGATTTACAATGTGCAGAATACTGGAAAGGGATTTTAATGGTTTTTTCTGTAATTCAAATGGATTTTAACTGTAGAAATAACTTTTGGATGGTCAAAAAATCTTTACAACTGAATTAGGCGGAAGTGGCAAATTCTGAGAAAATTTTGACAGGGTTCCCCCTGTTTCTTCAAGGTTTGAATACTTTCAGATGAGTAATTTCGGTTTATATATTCAAAGTGTTTTAATTTTGTTCTTTGAAATTAAGAATTTGTAGGTCGGATTACTGAAAAATACCTTGAACAGATATGGTTGCGGTCGAAGAGGGTTTCCAGGTTTATACCAGTCTTCAAACTGATCGCATTTGCTTGGTAGAAGGCACAAAGAGTATTTGGTGGTGAATTTCAGAGGGGAAATGGCTTTAGAATGACAAACTGGTACAAAAATGGCTCTGCAATGGTGTCTGTGAGTGATTTGTCAAAGGATGAAGGCGCAAAGGTATGCAAATAATAAAAACTAAGGTTAAAACCTTAAGTTTTATCAATATACATAACATTTATTACAGGTCAAAATTAATGGCGGGAGTGGTTTTTGCATTGAAGGCGAAACCATTAGTGGTTATCGCGTTACTCCTGGGCAGTAAATGGTTTTTCACTTTTGGAATGCGATCCAGTAGAATTTGGACACGTAGTAGATGGTGGTTTCATGAAACAACTTTTATCGCATTATTTTTTACAAACTTTGTCCAATCAATTTTGTTATGCGATATTGAATATGCGCCGTCAGATTTGATCGAATGATGCGAACAGTCGAGATTTCTTGGGAAGCTGTGGGGTAAAGAAAGGTGGGACCCAGGTTAAATGTCAGCCGTTGATTCGATAGGTATGATCAACGATTGAGTTTTAATGCGATGAGGAGTGGTGGGGCAAGGGAATGTTTTATCGCATTAGAGTTGGACCGTAGGATCAAGGCGAGCATTGGTGATCAGGCGGCTGGGGATGAATTGTGAAAATGTTGGGTTTAATTCAATGGATTAATAGGTTTACGTATATATAAACTAGGTTTATATATAGGGTAAAAATGCATAGGGCGGGTTAATGGAGATTTTAACCAAGGTTTGATACTTATATGAAACATGAGGTTTCACATATTATGAAGGGGAAAAGGCTTAAGGAAAAATAAGCTTGGGCTTTTAACCTTGGGTTAAGGGTAATCGGGAAGGGTACAATGATGTAAATATTTTTTGTGCGCTGTTTTAAATACACAAAATGTAAATAAAATGCGCCTTTTTGTATTATTTAACTTTATTATATAGTTTTAGACTGCGGAGGGGTCTAAAAACCATAGGGGAAAGGGGTATATTTTTATAGGTAGTTTTATGTCAAAGGGGTAATTTCGGGATGTTATTTCAACACGTGATTAATATCTTTGACACAAAAGCATATAATAAGGGGGTTTTTTGGGATATTAAATAAAAAGAAGTTATATTAATAGGACTAGGATATTTTATAGGGAGTTAATAAAATAGGTTAAGTGTTAATATGAAAAGGGACAATGAATACTCAAAATTTCATAAATAAAACTAAAGAAAGTGAAAATTGGATTAAAGCTTCATTTTCATAATTCATTCACTTTTACTTAGTATATCATGTTTTTTGAGGGTTTTATGCTTTGTAAAATGGGGGAAGTTAATTAAATGGGCCTTTATGTAACATTTAAGCAAGGAAAGAGTTCTTACTTATGAAGAAAAATGGTGATGAGTGCATGGAGGGGTAAATGATGAAAATTTCCGGGATTAATATAGAAACTTAACATTTTCAACTAATCAGTCATTGAGCCTTGGGTCTGGTCCCAACAGAAGTCAAGGAAATTCCTTGAGCCTCTTTGACTGATAGTTTAGAATATCAAATTGCTATGGGAAGGGGAAATTAGTTATTTATAGCCTGGTGAAATATATTTACAATGATGTTTCCCACCTTCTTCTACCTACCTACTGAATTGTCATGATTAAACTGTATGACAATTCTTTATTCTCTATCTACAACATTTGAAATTGAAAGATGATAAGTCAATATTAAATTGTTTAACTCATCACAGATTATGGAATTTATTGACACTGCCATAATCAACTGCAAAAGGTAAAAGTAGTGGCACTTAGACTTGCACACTTTCATGTTTTATTCATCTTTTTTCTTTTGGGGTATATTATTTTTCTAATTCCTTTGATTTTTCTTTTAGGACTTTTACCCTCTTTTTGATTTTTGATTTTTTGATTTTTTTACAAAATATGGGAAAATAACTTGCAGAAAGCAAAGTTTGTACATATTTACAAGACTACCATCAGTCAAGTCAAAATTATGAATCCTATATTTATAGGTTACTAACATCGGCTTCACTTGGGGATGGAATTTCTTGATGGAATATCAAGAACTCTAAGATCAGTAGCCTTCAACTTTGACCTTGGTGATCCTGTAATTGCCTTCTGATTTCTACAACAATTCATACTTATGACATTTTTTACTGCAAAGCTTAGGGCCTTCTCTTTGGGCTTCAACTTTGTAGATAAAATCTCCAATCCAATTTACACACTTGCAATGAATATTTACAATGATAAAAATAAATGAATCTAACTGGTGATTGACTTAGAAGAATAGTAGTGTTTCAGCATCCTACCATTCACTGGTCCTTCTTGTAGTTCAGTTCCATCCAAATTCTTGATGAAAAAAGAATTGTTACCTCTGTAACCATATATCACATAAGGTCCTTGCCATAGAAAGTCAAACTTTCCATGTTTTCCTTTATCCTCTCTCCGTGAATCCCATTTCAAAACTTGATCTCCTATGAAAAAATCATCTTCTTTAATCCTTTTGTCAAAAATCTTTTTAATTTTATCATGTAAAACTTGTGATCTTTCATAAACTTCTTCTCTTGTTTGTTGGAGATGTATAGTTTCATTAATTCTTCGTTGAATATCATTTGTTTCCACCTGTGATTCTTGAATGATATTCATGACTGGAACACCCAAGGAAAAGGGGAAAACTGCATCCATTCCATAGACAATCTGATAAGGTGAAGTTCCAATAGACTTCTTTGTGGTAAGTCTATCAGCCCATAAGGCATAGACTAGCTTTTTGTTCCATGTCTTTTTGTTTTCTTGAAGTAATTTTTTGATGATATTGATTAAGCTTTTGTTTGATGATTTGGCTAAACCATTACCTTGGAGATAATATGCAGTGGAATGACCTAAGGTAATATGGTATTTATGACAAAAAGAAATCATTTTCTTGGATTTGAATGCAACTGCATTGTCAGTAATAATATTATGTGGGCATCCAAATCTTGATAAAATATTACTTTCTATAAATGAGATTATAACTGAATCAGTGGCTTGCCTAGTAGGAATGGCTTCTATCCACTTGGTAAAGTAATCTGTAGCAGTTAAAATCCATTTATGTTGGCCTGAGGATGGAGGGTGGATTTCACCAATGAAGTCTAATGCCCATTGTTGAAATGGCTTTTCAGTAGATATAGGCTTAAGAGCTAAGGGCAATAGTTTCTTTTTCCCTTCAAAAATTTGGCATTTGTGACAGGAGGTAACGAATATTTTGACATTAGAAAATAAAGTTGGCCAGTAGAAACCAGGTCTTAGTATTTTGTCTGCTGTACTCTTCCTGTATAAATGGCCTCCACAATCACCTGCATGAAATTCCTAGAGAATTTTGTCAACCTCTGATTTTAATAAACAATTCAGTAAAATCCCACTACTTTCTTTCCAATAAAGTGCATTATTTAGTATACACAACCTCATTGCTTTTTGTTTGATGAATCTTTCTTTGGCTTTAGTTAACCGAGGAGGAGCTTGTAAATGTGTGAGTACAAAGATAATATCAGAGTACCATGGTGAGTCTAGATAGGCCTCACTGATCAATGGAGTCACCTCTCATCCTGGTCATCTATTTGTGCAATGAAATTTATATCTAAAGCATTACAATTGGATTCAACCATCAATCTGGCTAAACCCTGTCCTTTAATGAGTTTTGTTGGTTTTTCTAGATCGTATTCAAGGATAGTGGAAATCCACTTTCCTCTCCTACTATCAGGTCCATCTTGTGTCAAAATATCTTTGATTACATCATTGGGAACATATGCAATGATGTGGGAATGGAGTATGTAAACTCTGAAGTCCTTTATGGCTTTAACTAGGGCTAAAGCTTGCTTTTCCATTATATTGTATTTCAGAGGTGCATCTCTAAGGGCTTTACTAAAAAATGAAATTGGCTATTCAAAACCTTGGTTGTTTTTCTGTAGAAGAACTGCAGCTATGGTATGTTCAGATGCAAAGGAAAAGATTATGAAATCCTTTGTATAATCTGGGTTGATGAGGACTGGTGCTTTTGTCAAGGCCTGTTTTATGGATTCGAAAGATTTTTTGGCTTTTACAGTCCACTTTATTGCAGAGTCCTTTTTAAGCATATTGTTGAGTTATTTTATGATTTCAGCCAGGTTAGAGATAAATCTTCTTAAAAAATTGATTTTACCCAATAATGCTTGAAGTTATTTTATGTTTCTTGGTGGTTGAATGTTCAAAATAGCTTCAATTCTTGCAGGGTCTATTCTAATGCCTTTCTTGGAGATTATGTGTCCTAACAATTTTCCTTCTTCTAGTTTGAAAAGAGTCTTTTTAGGGTTTAAGGATATACCATATTTTCTACACTTGATAAAGACTTGTCTCAGGTGATCTAAGTGTTTGTTATTTGTTCTTGAAAAGAGAGTAATATAATCAAGATAGATAACTACAAATTCATGGATCTCCTTAGCAAAGGCAATATCCATGGCCCTCTGAAAAGTAGCTCCTGCATTTTTCAATCCAAAAGGCATTTTCACATACATGAAAGTGGCCCAAGGAGTGGTAAATGAAGTTTTAGTTTGATCATCTTTATGAACTAGAATTTGATTATAACCAGAGAAACCATCTAGTAAAGAAATTCTTGAAGAACCTGCCACCCTCTGCAAAATATGATCCATTTTAGGCAAGGGGTAATTATCTTTCAAGGAAGCTTTATTGAGATTTCTAAAGTCTATACACAGTCAATTTTCTCTTGTTTTCTTTCTAGTGGGAATTAAATTAGAAACCCAATAAGAATACCTGACTGGTGCAATTATTTGTGCATCAAACATTCTTTTAATCTCTTTCTAGATTAAAGGTAACAAAATTGGATTAATCCTTCTTAATTTTTGTTGAAAAGGTTTTTGATTTTCTTTCAAAGGAATCTTATGTTAAATTATGTCTTTGTTGTAAGTTTTCAGATCTTCGTAACCCCAAGCAAAAACATCCTGGTATTCTTTCAAAAGTTCTATATATTTAACCTTTTCTTCTGATGATAAGGACTTTGATAATTTGATCATTTTTTGTTTTCCATTTGTTCCTATGTTACACTCTTCTATATCAGACTCAACTGGTTCCATTTTTGGCCTTTTGGGCACATCATTGGAATCAAACAAGTCTTCTAAGGGAGTTAAACCTCTGGGTAAAATGTTATGTTTTAAATCTATCAAATCTGGTTCATCTTCCATCATTTCCTCTATATCTACTTTTTCCAAGTCATCTATGTCACTTTGAGCAAATATAGTAGGTTTATCAAAATTATGTACATATAAATCATCTATTTGACAAAAATTTGAATCCATGTTACAAGATGAATCTATATTACAATCATTATCAATTTGGAAATTCTGAAACTCTCCCTCATTGTTCAAAAAATGATAGATTTGTTCATCTTCTGAGAAAATTTGCCAGTATTTTACATTATCTGGAACAATAGGTCCGTGTTTGATTTCAGCAATGTATTTTTGTATTGGTGAAAATGGAAGTTTGCAAGTGTTGGCAAAAGTTGCTAAATAATGGGCTTGTAAATTCTGTTTCCTAGGAATATTGGCAAACTTGCTTTCTAACAAATCTTCAACCAAATATTTTGCTGTGTCCCTGTATCTGGCTAATATGGGATTGTGGACAAAGTATTATGTGTTTATTTGCTTGATAACTAACTTCGAATCTCCCATGACCAATATCCTTTGACCTCCCAATTTTCTAATGATTTGAAGACTTAAGATTAAAGCCTCATATTCAGCCATGTGATTAAAGCCTCAAATACGAAAATCAGTTTTCATACATATTTTATATGTTTGGAATGAAAAAAAATTATCCCGCTTATCCTTTGTAAATACTTTCACCATTTTTCCCGCACAAGCTTTACCCAAGGTTAAAATTATAACTCTACCCCTTTTCCCCGTTATATGAAATTCCATATTTCATTTAAAAGTTCAAACCTTGGTTAAAGTTCCCATTTAACTCACCCTATGCATTCTACCCCGTACATAAACCCAGTGCCATCGCATTCATCCTCAACCATCCGATCAGCCTAATCTTCCTAATCCGATGGTCCTAATTCAATGCGATGAAAAGGCCTCATGCCCCACCATTTCTCGTCACATCAAACTATGACCGTAGATCATCAACTATCAGATCAACGGCTTAAAATGAATCCCGGGTCCCACCTTTTCCCATCCCCGCAGCTTAAAGGCTAATCTGGACCGTTGGAATCATAAAACAGATCTAACTGTGTGCGTTCCATATCGCACTCCGAAAGTAATCGGATGAAGTTTGTCAAAATTTACGTGACAAGAGTTGTATTTCAAAACTGCCCAATGCTACATGTCCAAATTCTATTTGATCGCGTTCATATTGGCCAAAACAGCTTACCATATAAAAGTAACGCGATAACCACTGATGGTTTTCGCATTCAAAGTAAATTCACTCCCGCCATTGACTATGACCTACAATAAATGATACGTATTACGACAAATATCTAAGGTTTTGCCTTAATTTCTCATCGTTTTATGTATTTTTTACCCCCCCGCCTGTTATGAAAAATGCGCCCAGATCCTGTGAATTAAGTTTAAACCTTTGATAGTCAATTTTTCTCCCTAAAGCGAAATTTTACCACAGTGACTGCCTTTAAAAGACTTTGAAGTTTTCCACTCGGTCATAGCATCCAGTTTGAAGCTGATACGACAAAAAACCCTTCTCAACTGCCACAATACCTGCAAGAGGTATTTATCAATATTACAGACCTGCAAATTTCAAGGTTAAACCATCTATAAGTGAAGTGAAGTCTGTTAATGAGAAAAATCCACTGGATGAAATTGCTCAAAACACCCAAAACAAGCTAAACCATGGCCAATTTTTTCCCAGAAGTTGTTATGTTCATAAAAGCTCTTATCTGAGCCAATTTCCTCAGTTTGAAATCTCTGAAGATCAATTCCAAGACAAAAAGGTTTTCAGGCCTACCAAACTCCTTTTTACAGTGTCAAACCATTCAAGAAACCCTTGTTTCCTGTCTTTCCTTAGATAAACCTAATTAAGAAAAAAGCCCAAAAGAAGATATCTCTAGCCTAAAATGCTCAGTTACCCCTCTGTTTAAAGTAAATTACTTCTGTAAACCATTTAATCTTACAGAAGAAGCCAGAATGCCTAAAAACAGAGTTAAAACTCCACACGCAAATCTCATTCCACAGGTCTTTCCAAAAGCCTTCAGTCACCTCCCTGCAGACCTGTATTTCATTAACAAATTGTTTGATTTTTGCAGGTTATTATTAGAATAAGAAATTGGGCAACAATTTCAATACTAGCTGACAAAATTGTTTGCTCCAAATTCTCAGATTTTAAATCAAAAGCTTCATTCAACAAACAGTTTGTATAAAAATAAAAAATAAAATCAAGTCAGAGAGAGATCAGAATGATGAAATTTTCACAGTGAATGGTAATAGTGAAATCATAATTCATAATGACATTGAAAACATAACAGTCAAAGAGTATCAGTGGTTAAAGTGTATCAGGTAAAAGTCAGAGTGAAAGTTAAAAACAAATTTACAGAGCAGTCAAAGGTAAACAGTAAAAGTAAATACAGAGGCAGTAAATGGTAAAAAGAGATGAAAATACTTTCACCAACAATGAATTTTATCCAAAGTGAAAGTAAAACAGTTGAAAGAACAAAAAGGTGAAAAGATGAAAACATAACAAGAAGGAAGATTTTTGCAGAAATTTCATGTATAAGTAATTGTTTTGCAGAAACTATTGTGACCAATCCAAGCTTAATTTTGAAAAACTGAAGGAGATTTATGTTCTTAAAGTGTCCAACTACAAAAACCTCTCTCACTTTTCTAACATCCATTATGGATTGGGAAATATTAAACAATGTTTGAAAGCTCTCTTTGCAGAAAATTCTTGTTAAGTCATCATTTTTCATAGAAGATTGTGGCCAATAAAAAATACATCATACAAAAATGAAGGTTTCTTTTGTTCCTAAGAGACCCATCTACAAAAACCTATCTCACGTTTTGCACAGGTATTACAGAATGAGAGATACATGCGCATCTTTATAGCCTATTTTTCAGACTCCGTAAAACTCTGTTTTACACATCTGTTTGCAGAGCCCATTGTGCATAGCTGGAGAGGAATTTTAGGAAACTGAAAGAGTTTTATCTCACCAACATATTCATACACAATAACCTCTTTCACGTTTTACATATCTATTTCCTATTGAGAAATACAAAGGTATCATTGGACCCCAAGTTTGCAGAATTGATGGAGTAGAATGCACAAAGAAAGGAAACAGTTAGTGACTTGGATGCCTCATCATCAACTAAGAATTGGATCAAATTCTAATTCTCCTCTTTGTCATCACCTATCCATAAAAAATAGTGCCAAATATATGCATTAGTTTTGAGTGTCCTTTAATTAAGTTCTATTTATGTAAAACAGTTGGAGATATTTGTAAAACAATCTTGATATTTTTTCAAGATATTTTAGTTTAGAATTTGTATAAATACTTCACTCTTTGAAGTATTTTGGGTGGAATAAAATTGATGAGATTATTATAGATATTTTTGCTGGTGCTTTGGAGGCTCATGTGTTGATTGCATAGCAGCAGACTGGACAACAGCTAACTGGACTTCATAACTTAGGATTCTTGCGATAAGCTAATGAGTAAAGTGATTTCTTTCTTTCATTGTTTCCTTTTCTGAAGTTCCATTCAATTTCATATATGTGTTCAAATCTGAATGATTAATTAGGAATATTATTTCAGGACAAGTGTAAAAAACTCCTTGTCTTAACTACTTTATCATTTCAATGTTTTCTGCTGATTTCCGGACCTAGGAATTCTTAGTTGCTCCTAGTCCCATTTGACCTCTGCCTCCTTCTCCTTATTTCCGGATCAAAGGATCCTTCATTTCCCTTTATCCAAAAAGCAAGCCTTCCCATCCAATCAAACTATTCAAATATCTGAGGGTTATCTACCTTGCCATGAGTACATTAGCATCCTTTTTGCCTTGCCTTCCAGTTTTTCTTGCTATATATTGACTCCATAGGCCAATGGTCTAGTAGATCTCTCTGTGGTTTACCTTGAAGTACATTTTATTCCCACCAAAAATTCAAACAAAAAACCAAGTGCCCAATCATACCTAACCTAAAATTTAATCCAAAACAAAGTTAAATCATAAAGAGAGATCCCTCTCTGAAATTTAGGAGGGCTAGATCCTAGATTTCAAAAGTAGGTTTGTGGTTACCTCTAGTAAGTTACAAAGTTTTAAATATTTCTGATAGAAAATTTACTAGAGTGATAACAATCTCTTTATTCATTTTTTGTCTAGCTTCATGGCCTTTCCTCCTTGAACTCGTCTAACCATCTTAGCAAATTTTTTCCCAGGATTAAATTCATTATGGAACCCAAACTAAAAAATCTCTTCCCTTTTTGGACATCCTCATCTCTCATCAACTTGATGGAACCCTCACCCACCAAGTCTTAAGAAAAAATAATCACACTAATATGTATCTTCATGCCCATTCTCACCACCATTTGAACCAAAATCTTATAGTTCTAGAAACCCTTGTAACCCAAGTAAATCGAATTTTAGCTCTCCAATTTCTAGAAAAGAAAAATCCCACCTTACTAAGGCCCTTAGGGCCAATATTTAATTCATTTCTTAAATTAATCACTTACCTCTCCACCCTAACTCCAACCCCCCCCCCCCTCTCTTGATTTCCCATTTTCGCCATCCTTTCTCTTCCCTACTTCCAAACAAATCATATTTACAATATGTTAGCTAAAAAGAATATCAAAACTCTTGTCAGCCATATAAAACCTTAAATAAATTTTTAGAACTCCTAAGGATAAATTTGGCCCATGCTTGGCCAAGGAGTCTACCATGTAATTCCTTTCTCTCATGGAAAATCATACATTGGCCAATTTGTCAGATCTTTCAAATCTTCGCTCAAGGAGCATATAGCCAACACCTTTCACAACCGTATCTCCAAGTCAGATATTGCTGACCACTCTCACAAATCTAAACACCTCATTAGCTTTGACAAGGCTAGAAACCTTGCCTCAACGCTCTTTCATACCTCTTATAGAATTTGGGAAGCACTAGAAATAAAAAAACACCCCAATAATTTTAATCGGGAAGATGGGTACAAATTGAGTCAATATTAGAAACCTACAATCGTCATATTTCTCAATAGGTCATTCCCTTATTTTATATCTCTTTTTTGTTTTCCAACACTATTGTCATAGACTTTTCCCTATTATTAATTGATTTTCCTAGTTTCATAATCTTTTCATCTTTATCAACATCTTATTTATCTTTGGGATTCAAAGGTCATTGTAATTCTATTATAATAGAATTCACCTTTTTACCCTTTTAACTCCATTTGTTGATTTTATTTAAACCTATTTCATATTTTATTTTATTCCTAACTTTTTGAATTTCATCTTTATTTCCTTTACTTTGACTTTAGGTCAACCTTTTAGATCCTATTCATACTTAAATATTTATTTATTTTGTTTGCCTTTTTGACTTAGAATCACCCCCCATCCTCAGTTTTTTTAGCCTAATATTGCTTTAATTTAACTCCCATCCTTTCTCTTATTCCTTTAGATAACAATTATATATAACTCACTTTGATTGTAAGCCTTTACCTATTCTTTGTCGTTATTTTATTTTCTAATTTTCTCTCACATTTTGTAAGGATTTTGACTTTGTTAACCTTTAATCTCAACGAGTATAATCAAGCACATGGATTTCTTAAATAATATTTTTTTTGGAATAATTTAATTTTAATTCTATTTTTAACTTTTCATTAATTTCTTAATTCATTTCTTTTTCTAATGGTTATCTCTTAATTTTCTCCTTTATATTCTAACATTAGCACTTGTTTTATCATTATTACAACTTTATTCATCTTTATGATGGGTGGAGTGTCTACTCGAAATGTTGGACATTCCAAAAATATTCACAAAATTTATTTTCAAAAATATCAAGCAACATTCTTACATAATTTTTTTTGGGCCAAAAGGCCACAGGAAGGGCTCAAAAAATGGATTTGAAATTTTAAAACCCAAAATATGACATCTTAAGAAGGCATCAGATGGCTTGGATGATACCCCATGTAGATACTTATGGTGGCATTATGGATATCCTCAATAAGGTATTTTGATGTAATCAGGGACACTTAAGTCGTTACCCTCACATTGATGATCGTGTCATGGTTCTTCTTGTTATGGTAGTTTTCAGTAGAAGTGGCCACTCTAGATTTATTTGATGTTGGATTGCCGATATGGAGCTCCAATAAAACCAATTCCTTTATTCCATGCTCATGCCATTGTGCTTGTGCTGGCATTGTTGCTCTCAAGAGTATTTTGTAAAAGAATTCTCCTTTAATCCCGTTTTCTTCTTTTACATTCCTTTGTTGTCCCATTCTCTCTTCCACTTTAGAGTTTGATTGTTATGCCTACTCATGAAACAACCAAACTCATTATAGGAGGAATGACCTTCTTGTAACATAGATTGCATGCATACTAAATGATATTTGGAGTGTCCTACAATTTTGAGGGTGATTTGATATGATTTGGAACCTGATCATGAGGAGCACTCCACTTCACCATTTATGTTTTTATAACATGTACATTGCAAATTTGATGAGCCACTGGACATTGTGAAATGTGCCTTGAAAATTGTGACATGCATGGACATCCATCTCTTGAATTTTATTGCATCTACATTTTCCATTGGAAAAAAATTATCATGTTTTAGTGCATTTTTAGACCTCTGGAAATTGCATCTTTTTGCAGCCAATGTTTAACATCCTTCACCAACAGTCACAATTTTCTAGATGTGTTTTCTCATAGAATGAGAGAGATTGTTAGGACCAAATGCATAGTTCTACATATGAAATTTTGTGGATATTCTTTCAGTATTGTCTTAGCATGTTTTGAACTTGTTGTTATACCATTCTTATAGTGGTAATCTGTATTTGGATAGTAGATTGAAGGACATCTTCTTGTTCAATTTTGAGACTTGAACAAAGGGAGTATGGCATTGGATCTAAGTACCCTTTCTCCAACATTATAATCATGACTCAAGGGTTGATTTATGCAGTCCTTGTGGCTATTGTTGTAATTCAAAAGACCAATGTTTCTTGGTTAATAAGAAACTATTTACCTTTAAAATAATACACTTTGTCAAAGACACACCCACAACTTGGAACACATGATACTGCATGTGATGTTCTTTCCTAGCAATTGTTCATTTCTATATGCTACTCTAAGTTGAAAGGATACATATAGCAGTAGCAACAAAACACACACAGAAATACATGCATGCATACATACATATATAATATGTGTGTCTCATATAATGCAATGTCACTTATTCCAGTCTTTGTTGCAGGAAAGGGCCTCCAAGTTTCCTGCAACAAAGACAAGAGGAAACTTCATACTTTATGGCACTTCATGATGTAGAAACATCATACAATACCATCGATGATATTTTGGTGCCATTTTGGCCTAATTCCATAGTGTTCCAACATATTTATTTACTTTTGTGGGGGTTGCTCAAGCACCCAAGAAGGCATGGGCCCTTCTATGGCAAAGAAAAGATTAATTTTAACTGAATCCACAAAGTAATTAACATTATTTTATATTCATTTAAAAAAAAAATTAACAAGAATTCTCTAGAAACCATAAAAACCTTCTTCTTTCTATAAGAAATCATTTTATTCACTCATTTCACACACATTCATCAACAAGAGAAGCTTCCTACAATGCCAACAAGAATTTTACTTATGTTTTGGAGCATTGGAAGAAAGTTTTGGTGCATTTCCAATAGAGTAGAGATTAAGAAGATGAGAAGAAAGTGAGTCTGCGAATCCTCACATGTAGATCCATTGGAGTGGTCAATGTAGCTAGGAAGCGCTCCAAAGTTCGTTCCTGCACATAAAAAGAAACAGGCAAACTATCACAACTTACTAATCTTGATAATCAAAACTATAATGAATGAACAACTATGCATTACTAAATAAATAAACATAAGCCAAACTTCCAAATAACAATTATCTAAACATAATAGCAAATATCATGAACAATTATATAGAAGGAAGAACAATCAATCTATCTTTATTGAATAAGAAGGAGATTACAACCAATAGATGTTGTTGCAACAACACCTCCTCCAGCTCCAAGCTCCTCAAACTCTCTCTCTAAAGCAGTAACTTGACAGCATAACAATATAAGAATCCCCCCCCCCTTTCTCAATGGCCAAGCCTCCAATATATAGGTAAGTGGAGGCTATGAAGATTTCAAAATTACTCTTTAGTTCAAATTGGGCGAAAACTTTGGGTGAATGTTGTTTCCTCATTCAAATGGCTTTGTGGATTTTTTTTGGCATTTTCCCGCTTTTGTATGCTTTTATCCACTTTTAAGAGCTTTATTTGTTTAGGAAAATGTTGTAGATGAGGGTAAAGAGATCACATTCCACCATATGAGTGTCCTTAAGTTAAAAAGAGTGTCAAAGTTTAGTTAACTCGGGCTTTTTTCCTTGTGACCGAGTGAGAATTTGGTAACACAAGTTAGATGAAGGGACAAATTTTTATAGACTAGGATAACATTGTCCTCATGGTACATAACATGCATTATAGTCTTAAATAGGTTGAAAAAGGGGGTGTAAAGGGGTGTATTTTTTTAGTTTCTGTAGCATCGGATGGAGTTCTAGTCTCAAATTTTGTGGAGAGGCTAAAACACACGATTTCTCAAAAACCCAAAAATCGTTTCTGGAAATTTCACCTAGAGATAGCTCAATTAAATTAATTAATTATCATTTAAATTTTTCCTAAGTCTAACTTAGGAAAATTGGTTAATTAATAGTAATTAATTGAGAAATGTGAGAATTCTCTAGAAACTCACACATATGGACTTAGAGATGATCTCAACCATCAATTAAGTTTTAATCGTGGTCGTTGAAGTCTCAACTAGAGAATATAAGAAGAGGCCGATGGGTAGATGGAGAACACACTAGTGAAAATACTCAATGATCAAAGAAGTTTTATTTCCCAGTGGCAGGTGATTCAACAGTGAGATCGAGCCAGTGATCGAGTAGTAGGTGGTAGAGGGGCAGTACAACAGATTTTTGGAGGAGGTTCTAGTTTCAGAGAGGCAATGAGAGGAGGTCATATTATTTCTCTAGGAGGTTGCGCATAGCCTCAATAAATGCAGTTTGATTCAGTCAAGAGTGAGGTTGATTCATGTTCTAGTGGCTGGGAAAATTTCTAAGAGGCTAGGAGAATCACATCTAGAGGCAACACCAAGCTAGACGTCATCTTCAGAGGTAGTTTCCAATTAGTGCACATAGGCTTGCATAAAGGCAGTGCAGAAGGGTCTGCGCAAGGGTTTGGAGAGCCAGTTTCTGAGGCTTAGTTTGTTGCGGGATTGCTTGGAGAGGAGGGTAAATTCCCTCAGATATTTTTGCCAATATTTCTCTAAGATAAAAATGCTATTTTGGTGTCATTTTATTGTACTCATACTTTTTGCTGATGCATAATAATAAAACCATCATCTACTGCACTAATTTTCCTGCATTGTGTTTTTCTAGGGACAGTTGTCCAAAAATAATTATGTCATTTTTATGTGTGTGCTATCATTTCTCAGTTCCTATTTTTGCTTCTGCAATATTCTTTTATGGTGAAGAAATTACAATGTGAATTATTCATTATTTTCTGTAGAAAATAAACTGTATAACAATTAATTTACAGTTAGAAGAATAATTTCCAGTTTCTACATTTCAAGGAATTTTCACATGGTATCAAAGAAATTTTGACAGACATGAAACTTAGAGACTAAGAGGGAGAAATTCATTGTTCAGAGGGAGAAATAGTACGAATTTTTCCAGGGGCTGCGCAGTGTCTAGGCAAGTAGTGTGAATCGCTGAACAAGGTTCAATTTTCCAGTAGCAGAAGGCAAGAAAGTTCGATTTGTCTGGGGAAACAATTTTGGCAGACATAGGGAGAAACAACTTAGTATTTTCCAAGATCAGACTCTTGGTTTGGGCATAGAGGTTTTGCAGCATTTTGCTAGAGCATAATCAACACCTGGTGGAAAATAAATAACGCATGAAATTGTACTCAAGTGTCTCCATTAGGTTCTCCAGAATCTTCCATGGAGAATTTTTAGAATCAGGAGGCTATATAATTGTCTTCCAGGTTGGAAGACGAATTTTCTTGCATGACTAGCTCAACTTCACATGGAGTCTGGTATTATTGTCACACAAAATGTCTAGGCAACGCGACAATGACTCAGATCGGGGGATGTCATCCTGATCCCCAATCTCTCTGTTTAAGTTGTCTCCCTATAACAAACTAAGGGGGGTAGACCCTATGGAAATGGAATGAAGGAGCACTGGTTGGGAACCAACCAGTTCGGGAGACACAGTTAAACAACCAAATACTTGTAAAAGATCTAGCAAGATTAAATGATTCAATTAAATTTGAATGAGTGATACCAGTGGCTTATGGAGTCAAATATCTTGCTAATAATTAAGAACCAAGTACTTTATGAGAAAATGCTGCTTGGATGAATAATTATGCAATGCTAACTTAGAAAGAAAAATGCAAGGAGAAAGATTAGAAGACAGAAAAAGATGGAGCAAGCTTCGAAGATGAGAGGTGATGTTAAAAGCCCAAAGCACTTAGATTACAAATTATCTAGTTTAACCATTAGTACTTAAGTGAGAGTGTCAATTATGAAGATGCCAAAAAATTACTCAATTAAAAAAAATATACAACTTGTCATAGATCCACAATAGAGCTCTGAAAAATATCGATAACAATTACTTGAAAGATTCTCAAACTTAAATATTTAATAAAGATCCAATAATTCAAGTAAATGAAACACAAGCTAATTACACGATAGATGCTTTTAATTGATAGAAAGAATTTAAAAATTCAGATGCTAATGATCATCAAACTCAACTGAAGCATATGAAAGTACCTAGCACATAAATCTCAATAATAATAAAAATACCATGAAATTTCGATGCTAAATAAACACTTTGTCAAGAAATTTTATGGATTAAACGATATTCTAAAATAATACAAATCCAAAAAAATTTGTATTTATCTCCTTTAGTTAAACTTAAGATAAAAAAAATTAAATCAAATTAACTATAAGAATTAAAAATGTCTTCACAATAATTTTCTTAAGCCCAAAATTTTATCATTTTTAAATGACCCTTGAATTTTTACATACAAAAAAATAAAAATAAAAAGAATTAAAAAAATGATTTTTTTGATTTTGTTTTATGTTAGAATAAACAAAATTAAAAGTTAAAATTAAAAAAAAAATTAAATATAAAAAATTAGAAATAAAAATCTATTTTATTTTTACAAAGCCCAAACTAAAAAAAGGTTGAATCTCATTCAAAAAAAGGAAAAATCAAACGCAAATTCTATGTCATTTTTTTATGTTTTTTTTTTTTTTTTTTTTTGTAAATAAGGCTAAGTTCTATTGATAATGAAACATAATGTACAGAGAGGCTATGGCCTCAGCGCAGCTGGCATATGTGGTAGCCATAGTAACAACAAAATAGCAAAACATTCAAAACTGGAGCTGCCCACATGGGGAAACCAGCCTAGGAAGAGTATATGGTGCTGCCTTAGAGACGAAACCAACAATATAAACCATAAGTCAATGTACTTCGAGCAAACAAGAACAAAAAACAAGACTGTAAAAATGTAGGTCCAAGACCTAAGGAGACCTGGTAATTTGCGCATCAGGAGTGACTGGAGGAGGTTCTTCGACAATCAAGCACCTGTACTCGTCGTCCTCGGCGAACTGGGGTCCAGTAGCTTCTTGCTGAGGAGCCATGGCTACAACATCCTTGCCATCAACCTGCATCAGCTTCTCTTGGTAGTACTCGGAGCTATTGTCGCTATGCGAGTTGGAGGTGTGCATAGGCGATGCTTGCGGGGTTTTCGCAGCCTTCGAGGACTCGGGGTGGCCATGCGGACTGGAGGGCAGAGGGGGTTGACAGGGGACCGGACCAACACCAGGGATTTCGTTGAAGGAGATGGAGACAGTGGCCACAACGAGAGGGCTGAAGGAGGTACATTGGA
Source organism: Pinus albicaulis (assembly GCA_034641835.2). Lineage (NCBI taxonomy): Eukaryota > Viridiplantae > Streptophyta > Pinopsida > Pinales > Pinaceae > Pinus > Pinus albicaulis. The sequence goes on along the minus strand of CM076575.1, from coordinate 1,629,908,243 downwards.
ATTGAAACTGGGCTGAGGCTGGGAGATGAAGGGGGGGAGGAGCAGAGTGAGGTGCAGAGGAAGGGTGGCGAGCCTCAGAGCCAAGAAGACGACCCCGAACACTACGGGTGTCCAGATACCTGCCCCCTGAGTGCGCGAAGGAGGAGGACGAGGTGCAAGGAGAAGAGGAGGAGATAACGTGCGACGCTCTGCTTCTGCTGCCACCTCTTCGACATCGCATTCGATGTCGCAAGCGAGGCATGCTTGCAGAGCTCGGGTGCCAAAGGCTTCGGAAGGCGGAGAAGGATGAAAGGGCGTGGGAGAACCGAGATGGGGTGAGCGAGGAAGGACCGAAAGATGCAGAGAAACGAAGAAAGCAGTGAGGACTGTGAGAGTGGTGGATGCTAGGCCAGAAATTGAAACAGCCACAGAGACTGCAACGCCTTCCAAGGGACGCGCGAGTGCAGGGGTCAGCGGCTGCCAGAGAGCAACCACTGCGCAAGGGAAGGATGCGAGTCGGCATGAAGTTCACAGAGGCGGGTTGGATCACCGCAGAGAGCTCAGGAGCAGGAGCAGAGGGCCGAAGGCAACAGCTACCAGACGAAATTTTGAAACCCAAGCAAATGCCTCGACCATTGCAGAGAATTGAATGCATCGTAAGGTGACGGCGGGGTATGTTTAATGCAGGAGGAGACCAACAGGTTGGTGTGCCGGTGGCCATGTGGCCAGGCCACGTGCCGTCCCACCGCCTATCTCCCAAGTCATGCACTATTAACACCCACATCCAGGATTTATGTTTTATTTGTTATGATGTGCATTGAGTTAGATTTAGGTATGAATAAAAGTCGAAGAGTCGAAAGGAGCCATCGATAAGCAACAACGGATGCCGCAACGAGGGAATGCGATGGAGCTGAAGCGACGTGAGATCGAAGGGAGCAACGTGGAGGGAGAGCAGAAAGGAAAGAGATAACGAGTAGTGCAGGTTTAAGGCTGGAACACAAGGATGCAAGCAGCAAGAGACGCAGGCGGAGAATATCGACAACATGAAAGGGAAGAGGACGACGACGAGGTTTCGAGGAGCGAAGGGAGAAGCGAAGCAGTAAGGCTGCAGGAATAAATGAAAGGCTCACACAGAAGAGGGATGGATGCAAGCCACAAGGAAGCAATTGAGGAGCGTGAAGGCTGCGTGAGAGATGAGAGCGATGGTGAAGCAGAAGGAGAAGACTCACACAGAGGAGGACGGGGACACTGGCAACAAACACAAATTTTTTGAGGATGAAAATATGCTGGCAAGAGGGAGAGCCAGGAAAAACGATAACCTCTTGCCCATAAATAAAAATTCTTACTTTAAAAAATTTACTTTAAATCACTTTAGAATTTCATTTGGAACAAACCCTAAATTTACTATGAAAAACAACCCCAGATCCAAAATTTATTTGAATGATCCTGCAAAAATATCTTGGAATTTACTTCGAAAAAACCTCAGATATCACCTGCACATAACCAGAAACAAAAAACTAGAAACCCAACACATATACACAAATCTAAAATTGAAACCCTGAGTTAGAAATAAAATAAAAAATTCTGACTATTTACATAATTAAAAATACATATCTATACAATGGATTTACAGATCTATGCACAAGAGTTGTAGATCTATCAGATCTAAGGAGTGAAAGTTCGACTTCGCTCCCAGATCTGAATATCTAAGGCTCTTACTAGCTAGATCTAACTTTAAATTTAATAAAAGTTAAGATAATTTTTTTATTTAGGCACAAGCCTTAGAAAAACCCTGCAAAAAGAGAACATAAGATAAGCTTGGGGAATTAGATGCGGAGGGATCTTCAGATCTTATTTTCTTGGGACTTAGCTTGTCCAGCCGAGGACTTCCCCAAACACCCAATTTTAAATCCGATAGATTTCTGCACACTTAAAGTTAAACTGTTAAATCAATAGAGAAATAAGATAAAAATAATTTCAAGAATCAGAGATACCTGCTAATTCAATCCAATTAAAATTATTACCCTAAATCCAGTAAACTAAGCAACATACTTGTGCAATAGATTACTCTACAAGAGCTATTAATCAACAATTCATTAAAAATAATTATCTGCAAAATATAAAGAACAAGTTTACCATAAAATGTCGAAGACGAACACGACCATCAAATAAAACCCCAAAGACTTCATTTGTATTATTCTAGAAAGTAGTACAGGGGAGCTTCAAGGGCTAGTACATGATCAAAAGATCGGATGAAAGGAAAGAATGACACTGACCTCTAATTTATAGATAAATTCTCCAACGACTATTTCACTTGATCCCCATCAAAGTAATCTCGACCATCGAAATGATTTGATTATCTTTTAATCTTGTCCGTCGAAAATATTATTTTTTGATAAATTTTAGACCCTTGGGCCTTGGTAGTTAAGTCAAAGTCAATTTTTTGAGGTAATTAACTCAAAATTATTATTTTTGAGTTAATTAAAAAGGAATTAAATGAAAATTTCGAAATTACTCAAAAATAATATTCTCGACAGACGAGATTAAAAGATAATCAAATCCTTTTCGACGGTTGATATTACTTTGACGGGGATCAAGCAAACTAGCTGTTGAAGAATTTATCTATAAATTAGAGGCCAGTGTCAGTCTTTCATTTCATCCAATATTTTGATCGTGTACTAGCTCTTGAAGCTCTCATGTACTACTTTTTGGAATAATACAAACGAAGTCTTTGGGATTTTATTTGATGGTCGTGTTCCTCTTCGACATTTTATGGTAAACTTGTTCTTTATATTCTGCCGGTAATTATTTTTAATGAATTGTTGATTAATAGCTCTTGTAGAGTAATCTACTGCACAAGTATCTTGCATAGTTTACTAGATTTAGGGTAAGAATTTTAATTGGATTGAATTAGCAGGTGTATCTGATTCTTGAAAATTTTATTTTTATCTTATTTCTCTATTAATTTAACAATTTAAATTTAAGTGTGAAAAAATCTCTCAAATTTAAAATTGAGCGTTTGTGGAAGTCCTCGGGTGGACCAGCTAAATCCCAAGGAAATAATATCTGAAGAGCCCTCTAGATCTAATTCCCCAAACTTATCTTAGGTTCACTTTTTGCAGGGTTTTTCTAGGGCTTATTTCTAAATAAAAAAATTATCTTAACTTTTATTGAATTTAAAGTTAGATCTGGCTAGTAAGAGCCTTATATATTCAGATCTGGGAGCGAAGTTGAACTTTCACTCCTCATATCTGACAGATCTGCAACACTTGTGCATAGATCTGTAAATATATTGTATATATATGTATGTTTAATTATATAAATAGTTAGATTTTTTTTTTTTTTAATTTCTAACTTGTGGTTTCAATTTTAGATTTTTGTATATGTGTTGGGTTTTGGTTTCTGGTTATGTGCAGGTGATATCTGAGGGGTTTTCAAAGGAAATTTCAAGATCTGAGCAAGATCTAGGCCTTGGAGGGTAAGATCCTGTCTCAGAATATAATTTTTTTGCAGGATTATTCAAATAAATTTTGGATCTGGGATTGTTTTTCATAGAAAATTCTTTGTTTGTTCTAAATGAAATTTTGAAGTGATTTAAAGTAAATTTTTTGAAGTAGTAATTTTGATTTCTGGGCAAGAAATTATCGTTTTTCCTGGCTCTCCCTCCCGCCTGCATATTTTCATCCTCAGTAAATCTGCATGTTTATTTCCAACGTCCCCATCCTCCTCTGCGCGAGTCTTCTCCTTCTACTCTGCCATCGCTCTCACCTCTCACGTAGCCTTCACGCTCCTCTATTTCTTCCTTGCGGCCTACATCCAACCCTCTTCTATGTGAGCCTTTCATTTCTTCCCGCAACCTTATTTCTCTTCTTCTCCCTTTGCTCCTCGAAACCTTGTCGTCTTCCTCTTCCCTTTCGCGCTATCAGCTCTATTCCCCGCCTGCGTCTCTTACTTCCTGCATCCTCATGTTCCAGCCTTATACCTATGCTACCCTCTGTCTCTTTCATTTCCACTCTCCCTCCACGCTACTCCCTTCGATCTCATGTTTCTCCAGCTCCATCACATTCCCTTGCTGCAACATCCATTGCTGCTTGCCGATTGCTCCTTTTGTCTCTTCGAATTTTCTTCATACCTAAAACTAACTCAACGCACATCATAACAAATAAAACATAAAAATTTGACATATTATTTACGTTTGATTTTTCCTTTTGTTTTGAGCGAGATTCAACCTTTTTTTAGTTTGGCCTTTGTAAAAATAAAATAAATATTTTTATTTCTAACTTATGATATATATATATATATATATATATATATTTTAACTTTAACTTCTAATTTTGTTTATTCTAACATAAAAAAAAATAAAAAAATTCATTATTATTAATTTTTTTATTTTTTATTTTTTTGTATATAAAAATTCAAGTGTCATTTAAATGATAAAATTTTGTGTTCAAGAAAAAATATTGCTGAGAAATTTTTAATTTTTAATTTTCTTTTGGTAAGTTGTGCTAATTTATTAATTCATAAAAATATACGTACATAGTTTACCGGTAGGGTTGGTAAGCTGCGCTTAACCAATCCCTACCTTTGTTACACTAATTCTGGGCTGCCGTAGGGGAGGGGGCTGGCCCAGACAAAACTTGTGAGCAAAAAAGACTATGTGCACAGTAGCACGGATACATTTAGGAGCATGAGAGGAGGACATGACAGTGTGGCATTTTGGGCATGCATGACAAAAAAAAAAAAAACTGAACAACAACACAAACATTATGAGTCCTCATCATCACTGTGGTGGGGAGCTTCCTCGAGGATGGCACAGGCAGGGGCCTATGCGATGGTCGTTTCCTTGGCAGCTTCCACTTCAGCAGCAATGCGAATGGGGAGATTTGACAGTGCATAGAGGATGGGAGAGTCCGGATGTACTCCTTCCGGAACCTTCGTCCAGACACCATCGGAGTCCATGATCCAAATGTCCGAGTCTTCATCTGCCTACGCAGGGATGTTCAGGGGTGTTGGGAAGTTCTGCGAAGAGGGAGCCCTGGAGGTGAAGGTGGGCCTCCTCGCACCAAATCTTCCTCTTGTTGTCGTGCTCCTGGAGGAGTCTGCGTGCTGCTCCGGACTAGAAGGATGGCTAGCAGGGGAAGTTGTCGAGGATCCCTCAAGCCATTTGATCCGATTGTCCTCGCTGCGATGGCAGCAGCTTGGGAGAGCCCCTCGTTGACCACCATGGATAGTGTGTTGGCACAACCTGGGAGCCATTGCGCACTTGGGGGGGGTGGCAAGGGGAGCACAAGGGCTAGAAAAACTGCAGAGGCTGGGGGGCAGGTGCGTAGGATGCAATGCACCAGGCAAAGGGAATCTGTGCAGCTTCACTCTAGGACTTGGACTACGTAGCTGATTGGTTTCAGCGAGCTTCCAAATCAGAGGAGAAAAATGCAGCGGAGAGGAGATGATGGATGGAAGGGGCTGAGAGTAGGAGGATATATAGGAATACGGATGAGGCATGTTAGAGAGGCTATGAGTGATCTGCGTGTGAGGCTCAAGCTGATGACCAGACGCAGAGGGGCAAGTGAGGTTGCAATATAGTTTATGCAGCATGGTCATTAGTGGAGGTAAGGGTGAGGTGATGGTCCGGGTCAAGTGACACCAGGCCTGTCCGTTCTGTGTGATCGATGATTCTGCGAGGATCATACGAGGCGATAACTATGATTGTATCTGCAGCCGGTGGGGGATTTCCTTGAGGATATCCGCAGTCCGCGTGAGTTAGGCTTTGCTATCCACTTGTGTCAAGCGTGTCACCCGCATTTGGGAGATAATTTTTTTTTTTTTTTTAATTCTTATAGTTAACATGATTTATTTATTTATTTTTATCTAAAGTCTAACTATAGGAGAAAAATAATTTTTTTTTTGGATTTGAATTATTTTTAGAATATCGTTTAATCCATAAAATTTCTTGACAAAGTGTTTATTTAGCATCGAAATTTCATGGTATTTTTTTATTATTGAGATTTATGTGCTAGTTACTTTAATATGCTTTAGTTGAGTTTGATGGTCATTGGAATTTGAATTTTTAAATGTTTTATGTCGATTAAAATCGTCTATCGTTGTAATTAGCTCGTGTTTAATTTACTTGAATTATTGGATCTTTATTGAATATTTAAGTTTGAAAATATTTCAAGTAATTGTGATCGATATTTTTCAGAGCTCTATTGTGGATCTGTGACAAATTGTATATTTTTTTTAATTGAGTAATTTTTTGGCATATTCATAATTGGCACTCTCGCTTAAGTACTTAATGGTTAAATCAGATAATTTTTAATCTCAGTGCTTTGGGATTTTAACATCACCTCTCATCTTCAAAGCTTGCTCCATCTCGCTCCATCTTCTAATCATTCTCCTTGCATTTTTCATTCTAAGTTAGCATTTCATAGTTATTAATCCAAGTAGCAGTTTCTCATCAAGTACTTGGTCCTAAATTATTAGCAAGATAGTTGACTCCATAAGGCATTGGTATCAATAATTCAAATTTAATCGAATCATTTAATATTGCTAGATCTTTTACAAGTATTTGTTTGTTTAATTGTGTCTCCCGAACTGGTTGGTTCCCAACTTGTTCTCCTTCATTCCATTTCCATAGGTTCTACCCCCATTAGTTTGCTATAGGGAGACAACTTAAATAGAGAGATTGGGGATCAAGGTGACAACCCCCGATCTGATTCGTTGTCATGGTGGCTAGAAATTCTGTGCAACAACATGTATATTGACAGTGGAGCATCAAATCATATGACAAGAGTTAGCAAATATTTCTCCAACTATAATGAGGAGAAAATGGACTTCCAAATAACAATGGGAAATGAGAATAAATTCACTCCAGTTGGGAGAGTTAGCATTGACATAGGGAGGGAGTCAGGAGAGAGAAATGCTAGTTTTTGTAGCATTTGAGGCGTTCTAGTCTCGAAACTTTGTGGAGAGGCTAAAACACAGGAGTTCTCCATAATGCATAAATAATTTCTAGAAATTCCATCTAGAAGTGTCTCAATTAGATTATTAACCTATTTTTTCATATTTCCTAAGTCTAAACTTAGGAAAATGGGTTAATTAATCAACATTAATTAAGAAAGGTGTGAATCACCTAGAAACTCACATGGATAGACAAGGAAATAATCTTAGCCCTTGATTAAGTTTTAATATTGATTTTTGGAGTCCCAATAGGAGATTATTAGAAGAAGTCAATGGGTAGATGGAGAACACACACTTGAGATCGATTCCCTTGGGAAATTCAATTTCTCCAGAGAGAAGCAACAGTTTCCAGAAGAGTTCGAGCTAGAGAAGGGGAGCAGAGACAAAGAGGGGTAGGGACAGTGATTCCAAAGGAAGATTTTTCAGTTGCTAAGAGACATATAGAGGAGGCCGAGATTTTATCCAAGAGGCTGTACAGAGCCTTAGAAGGGAAATTTGATCCATTTGAAGAGGAAGGCGTTTTCAGTTCCAGAGGCCGAGAAAGTTTTCCAGAGGGTTGAAGAAGTATTTTTTCAGTCAACAACAGGAATGACGGCTAGATTGGAAGCTAATTCAAGTAGAGAATTTGAGGGAATTCACTAGGGTGACACAGGGCCTGGACAGAGTTGGTTGGACGACTAGCTTTTTAGAGGTAGTCAAGTGTCAGAATTGCTCAGAGTGAGGGTAAATTACCTCAAATAATTTTTGCTAGTATTCCTCTTGGATAGATTAGCTAGTTTGGTGATATTTATTGTACTCATAATTTCTCATTGCTACTTAATAATAAAAACCCTTAGCTACTGCACCAATTTTCCCAAGTTGGGTTTTTCTAGAGACTTTTGTCCAAAAATAACTATGTCAAATTTATTGTGTGTGTATTAGTGTTTTCTCAATTTCCAATGCTTTTATTTTTTGTAGTATTTTTGTGAAGATTGGAGTGTGGTTATTTCGTTGTTGTCATAGTGCCAATATTTTATGAGTTTCTAGTTTATATTCCACAAAATTTAATTTGGTGAAAATTGCAGTTGTGAATTATTCGTTATTTATGTGGGAAAATAAATTGTTAATTAATTTACAGATAGAATAATAATTTCCAGTTGCTACAATAGAGTTGAAATTTTGACATGGTATCATAGTGAGTTTGATCAGACGGGGAAGATAAGAAGAAGAAGCAGAAATTAATTGTTCAGAGGGAGAAATAGGATGAGTTTTTGGGGGCTTCGCAATGCCTAGCCAAGCAATCTGAATTTCTTGAGCTCTTCGATTTTTCAATGCAGGTTGGAATAAAAATTTGGCTTTCCAGATTTAGTGATTCCAGTAGGTAGAGTGAGCAGTAGTAAAATATTTTCATTGGGCATATTCCTTATTTGGACATAGAAGGGTCTTGCATCAATTTGCAGTAACAGAATCAGCATCGGGTGGAAGATAAAGGAACACACAAAGAGAATTTATCTCAAGGGGTTTCGAGTTTTAGAAATCCAATTTTCCAATGCAGATTGGTAGGAGCTGTGAGCATAGTTTCTCACTCTAGAAGGGAGTACGTGTATCAAGCTCAACAACTGAGCAACGAGAAAGAGGGAGATTTTTGACCAGATTTACAGATGGTCACAAATGGGCTCAAAGATTAGGATAGGTTGGAGGGGGCCTCCAAATTTGTCATCTAGAAGGCTAGGATTTCCTTCCTGCTAGATGAATATATTATGAATGCCTATGTAGATAATGTTGTGGAAGTTTCCCAAGATGCAGATCAAATGAAGGAATATAAGAAAGAGATGGCGAAGACAAAGAAATTGATCCTAGATGGAGTCCAAAACCATATAGTGTCGCATGTATCTGGCAAGAATACTGTCAAGGAAATGTGGGATGCTCTTGACTAGCTATATCAGAGTTCTTTCGAGCAACGTAAGATGTTCTTGCAGGAGAAGCGAAGAAGCATCAGGATGCAGAAGGGTGAAATGGGATTTCACCCACCTCATACATCAACCTTTGTGGTCATCTCAATCCCATCATGGTCCCCTACTATTAATTAATACATTTTTTAACGACTAGGTTTCTTTCTCCTACAGAAAGAGAAGAGCAAGATGAAGCAGAGTAAACAATAATAAGAATTGAGAAGGCCTCCACATCTTAAAATCCAATGTTTTGCACCACAGATATTCCTGCCTCCCTATGAGTCTATAAACTACTCTTAATTTAGAGTAGGGGATAGTTGTCTTTACTAAAGAATCTGGAGTATGTCTTAGAAATGTTTTTAATCGATTGGTAACCATAAATAATAATAGGAGGTTGGGCCTAAAATCCATAATAATGGTAGGGATAAACCTGATTTCAATATCATCACAAGTATAGTTTCTTTTTCTCTCCCAGTTCTAGTCCCTATAATCGGTCGAGAAGCTAGAAAGAGGAGTCATTTTATCAGCCTTTCTCTCGGCTGGAAGGTAGTAATCCCTTATTCATCCTTCACTCCTTTGTCCTCCATTTCATCCTCTTTTTCTTCAAGTGGATGGGTATCTTCCCATCACAGCTAGTCGTGGGTGGGAGGTATGAATGGATGTTCCTAGGCTGGTTGTGGCTCAAATAATCCCTCCTTCAATCTCAATGATTTATTCTCATCAGATCTTCACTAATTTCCTCCTTTTATCGGTGGTGGATAGAGTTCGATATTCCAGCTAGTATCATCATCTATCATAGGAGTGAATAATCCTTTATGTCCCCTTCATTCCTGTATGAATCCTCTTTCGAGATTCGTTTAGATCGGATGTATTTATGCGGCTCCGTCCTACCTTCCCCTACTTTATTAGATTAATCTAGTCCTCCATTCAAATATTTAAGAGCTGATTTTTTCAAGTCATTTTATGTTATTTCTATTCTTGCAAGAAACTGATCAATCCTCCTATTTCAACGTTCGATGTCTGATATTTCCCTTCCTCACTAGGATTTAGGAGGTATGTGATCAACTTGCAGCTGTTCGGGAGGCACCTCAACCGAAAGAGCTTATACGATTGGCATTGAACAAATTCTCAGAGGTGTGGCAAGTCTTTGTCCAAAGTATCTTGGGCCAAGAAAACTTATCTAGATAGGTCAGACCTACAACAAGAGGAGTTGAGGCGAGCTCTATTGAAGAGCACCATTAGTGGAAGTAGCAGCAAAGGCGTGAAAGGTGAGAAGGAAGAGGAGAATGTGGTCGTAGCATCAAAGGGTCCCAGTTAGGGATAGGGGAGAAGAAGAAGAAAAATGAACTATCTAAAGTCAAGTGCTTCAGGTATGGCGAGCTTGTCCACTACACTACACAGTGGCTTCTCAAGAAGAAGGACAAGCAAGAGAATGAGGACCTGGTGGCAGCGTCTGTAGAGATAGACAAGTTGTCCTCTAGGTTGGAGGAATATTTTGCAATGTTTGCAGCTATACCACTAGGAGAGAGGTGGGGCGATATGGAGTTATAGTCCTAAAGTTGCAGAGGTTGGGCAAGTTCCATTGAGGTGTCCTTCTCATGGATCATTACCTTGCTATGGGGGCCCACTATATGCTATAGCAAGATGGATCATTGTCAGTGATGCAATCATATTCCTGAGTGATAGTTGTAGACTAGTTGCAGTCAGGTGCTAAGGAGTACAAAGCAATGTTGACAACAGAGCAGGAGGCTCAGTAGCAGAGTCAGAAGAAACTAAGATTCCTTAGTGGACAGTGCAGGGGCTCATAACAGTCAGATGCTCAGGAGACAAATGTAGCATAAAAACACAATTGATTTAGTATTTAGGATGTTTCTCACTTGTAGCAACAACAGATGAGAGGGAGTTGCAGTGCATATGTAGAGTTGGAAACAATACAAGAGTGTTAGCAGTAGCACAGATGCAACGTCAAAGTTGCACAGTGGTTGGTGGACAGTGGCAGATAGTCACAGTGGCCAGATACCAACAGCATGACAAAGGGTGATATAGAGACAAGGTGTTGTAGCAAGAGTACAACACTAGAACACCTTCCTCGCTAAGAGGGAGTGTTAGTTTTTTTAGCTTTGGAGGTGTTCTAGTATCGAAACTTTACGGAGAGGCTAAAACACAAGAGTTCTCCATAACCCAGAAATAGTTTCTGGAAATTCCACCTAGAATTGTCTCAATTATATTATTAGCCTATTTTATAATATTTCCTAAGTCTAAACTTGGGAAAAGGGTTTAATTAATCGATATTAATTGAGAAAGGTGCGAATCATCTAGAAACTCACACGGATTTGTTGGAAAGTGTAAATAGGTTCGGTCTTCATATTGACCATGTAATTATGTAATGAAGAAGACAAAGATAATAAAATGTATTTTTGTTAAGCTTGATTCATGGGTTTCATGAGAAAGGAATTTTATTATAGGTCAAAATACTTCTTCTTGATCGCTTTTAGGGATTTTTCATCTTGTCCTAAATAGAGTAATGTATATGAAGTAGATTCAATGACGGTATGCCTCAAGACCTTGTCAAATAAGTTTGAATACATGGATAAAGAATGGTGATAATACTTGATGTAAATACTGTTCTAGATAGCCTTCAATACTCTGGAAGATCTCCTCTACAATTCGGCTTATAAATAGTAGCAAGTCGGCCTACAAAATGACATGTCTATTCATAGGAAATGTCAAATTATTTATAGGCTCAGACAATATATATACCCTGGTATACTAAGCAGAAAACATAGACACATAAATTTGGATTTTTTCTAAGGTTTTCAGATTAAGTTGCAGGAAGAAATGCAGATGAGGATCTGTGATGTAATATGAAGTTTCATAATTGTTTAAAGTGCGAATATAGTACAAGGATATGTGATATATATATGTGAAGTTGCAGGACTGTATTTTGATGCGAAGGAGGAGGAAAAATATCAGGGAGATAATCTCAGGAAAGGACATAATTATAGTGAGTACGAAGTAATGTATGTTTGCTCAACGAAGTAATACAATGCAAGAAAATGGTATCTACATAGTATGAAGAAGGTGAAATGTCCAGCAAAAAGGAGTCAGGACGTGTAAATATCAATGTGCAGATTGAAGACCAACCAACAAGGTTATGTAGAGGTGCAAGGTGTGCACAAGTAAATCTATGTCAAGGTGTTGATATCTTAAAGAAGGAAGAATACAAGTAGAGATTGAACTTTCTAGTCCAGGTGAAGGATGGTGCAAGATGGTGCATAAAAGAAGGATTATCTTAAGGAGTCAATGAAGAAGTAGTAACAAGGTCTTGGAGACATACAAATGTCAAGGGTCTGTGTCATGGTCATGGTACTTGTCAACTGAAAGTCTATAAGAAGAATTTCTTGTGGATTTTCCTCTCCAAGAGGGAGAGGTTTTGGCCCTTGCTTGAATAGCCTAAATTTGTGTCTCTTGTGTTTTGATAATTCACTTGATGAAATACCTAATAATATAACGAAAGAGAAGTCATAAGTAAGTAGAGTAAGCTCTCAAGTAATTATTAAAGTAGATAATTGAATTAAACAATGCCCTACCAAATTCTCAACAGGATTGACAAGGAAATAATCTCAACCCTTGATAAAGTTTTAATCTTGGCCATTGGAGTCCAAACAGGAGATTATAAGAAGTTGATGGGTAGATGGAGAACACACACTTGCGATCGATTTCCTTGGGAAATTCGATTTCTTCGGAGAGAAACAACAGTTGTCAGAAGAGTTCGAGCCAGAGAAGGGAAGCAGAGACAAAGAGGGGCAGGGATAGTGAATCCAGAGGAAGATTTTCTAGTTCCAGATATTTTGATAGAGGAGGCCGAGATTTTTTCCAAGAGGCTACACATAGGCAGTGCAAATAGAAGGGTGATTCGATCTAGTTGAAGAGGAAGGAATTTTCAGTTCCAGAGGTCGGGAAAGTTTTCCAGAGGGTTGGAGAAGCGTTTTGTCAGTCAGAAATAGGCAGAACGACTAGATTGTCAACTGATTCAGGAAGAGAATTTGAGGGACTACACTAGGGTGACACAGAGCTTGCGTAGAGCTAGTTGGATGGCTAGCTTTCCAGAGGTAGTCAAGTGCTGGGATTGCTCGAAGTGGGGGTAAATTACCTCATAATTTTTTCCACTATTCCTCTTGGATAGATTCACTAGTTTGACGATAATTATTGTACTCTGAATTTCTCACTACTTCTTAATAATAATAACCCTCAGCTATTGCACTGGTTTTCCCAAGTTGGGTTTTTCCAAGGACTTTTTCTCAAAAATAATTGTGTCAAATTTGTTGTATATGTACCAGTATTTTCTCAATTTCAAACGATTTTATTTTCCGTACTATTTTTGTGAAGATCGCGGTGTGATTATTTTGTTGTTTCCGTAGTGCTAATATTTCCTTAGTTTCCAATTTATCTTTCGAAAAATTCAATTTGGAGAAATTAAAGTTCTGAATGATTCGTTGTTTGTGTGGGCAAATCAATTATTAATTAATTTACAATTAAAATAATAATTTCCAGTTGTTGCAATAGAGTTGAAATTTTCTCAAGCACTGGTGTCACAAATGTATTGCATGTGCTGGGAATGGGTATGAACGTGATTTCAATATCCTAGTTACAGGATAAGGGATATGATGTCCAATATTTCGGGAAGAAGATGTACATAAAACAACTAAACTAGAAGAAGGTGAAACAAATTGGGGTACAAAACAACAGATTGCACAAGTTGTAGTTTGAATCTCCAATGGCACTAGTCAATAGTAGGAGTGATAGTGGAAAAGGCCTAATTGAATTATGAAATATGAGGATGGGACATTTATGCCATGGAGCACTTAGGATGCTCAGAGAGACAACTAAAAGTGTTCTAGAATTAGGTTTGGAACACGATGATGTGTGCAAGGGGTGCGTTCTTCGGAAATATGCTAAGGCAACATTCCATAGGAGTGACAATAAGGCAGATGGTGTGTTGCAGCTTATACACACACATTTGTGGCCCTATGTCCACCAGATCTATAGTAGGGTACAAATATTTCGTTACCTTCATTGATGACCATTCTAGGAAAACATAGATCTATTTCTTGAAGACCAAGGATGAGGTCTTCGATCACTTCAAAGAGTTTAAGGTTCTAGTGGAGAATGCGATAGGGAAATAGATCAAGACACTTTGCTTAGATAACGGAGGTGAGTCACAAATAGTGACTTCACAGGGTTTTGTGTGAAGGAAGGCATCAAAAGAGAAAGGAAAAATCCATACAATCTACAATAGAATGAGGTAGCAGAGTGGAAGAACATGTCCATAGTTGAGGCTACAAAGACGATGATATATAACCAAAATTTTCCTAGCTTCTTATGGGCAGAGGCATGTAACACAATTGTGCATATTCATAACTGGTTTCCTCACAAGGTGTTAAAGAAGATAACACCAGAATAAGTCTTCTCGCGGAAGAATCTAGGAGTCAGTCACTTCACGATAGTTGGTAGCATAGCTTACTGTCAGGTACCAGATGAGAAGCACACCAAATTGGATCAGACTACAAAAGAGGTTATTTAATTGGGTATAGTGAAACCTATAAGGCATATAGGATCTATGTTTCTGGTAGAAGGAAAATCATAGTGAGATGAGACATGAAGTTTATGGAGGACATAACATTCAAGAAGTCTTTTGAAATTCCAACAGGTGATCAGAGTGAGCCAGCAGAAGCTACATTGGTCTAGCAACAAGGGTAGCCAGTGGGACCATCGCTAGGACAATCATAGGGATCCAATACAGTCACTAGTACCAACATATCCTTAGGTGCAGGAGATCCAGTGAGTTCACAACATATGAAGCAACATATGCAAGATGAGGATCTGGTTGAATCTCCTACCACTAGTGGTTGAACCAACAGGGAATTTCACCAGACATTGAGAGATGCGAAGGAGTTCATTGGAGCTCCTCGGATGAACAAGAGAGGGTCCAGACAACCTGACATGTACCAAGCATTGGTAGCACAGGTTGAAGAACCTTCCAACTATCAAGAGGCTGCATAGCATCAGGTGTGGATAGATGCCATGGTAGAGGAGTACAATTCTATCATGACAAATGATGTTTGGGAGGTGGTGTCGATGCCTAAGGATAGATAAATTGTGGGTTCTTGATGGATCTACAAGATCAAGTACTTTGAAAATGGCAGAGTGGAGAAATACAAGGCTAGGTTTGTGGAAAAGGGGTATACGTAGAAAGAAGGGATAGATTACAAGGAGACCTTTGCCCCAATTTCTAAATACACTTCTATCCGATCAATTATATCCCTAGAAACATAGATAGGATGGCAGAATAACCATATGGATGTCAAGAAAACATTCTTGAATGGGGTGAGAGAGGAGGAGGTGTATGTAGAATAAAAAAATGGTTTCGAGACACATGAGAGGCACACATATGCGTACAGTCTAGAGAAAGCTTTATACGGGCTCAAGCAAGCTCCCAGGTTGTGGTATGGTTGGATTGACAACTACTTGGAACATATGGGATTCGTTAAGAGTGACGCATATTCCAACCTATACTACTTGATGGTAGAAGATGAGCCACTCATCTTAGTGTTGTATGTGGATGACCTCTTCTTGAAAGGGTCATCAAGGCTCATAAAGGACTACAAGAGGAAAATGGCAGCAAAGTTTGACATGAATGATTTGGGGTTGATGCACTATTTCTTAGGATTGGAAGTATGGAAGAAGGATGGGGATATATTCCTTTTTCAAGGAAGATATGCTACAGAGATTATGAATGTAGGATTGTAGACCCATGTATACACCCATGATCACCAAGTGGAAGAAGATATATGCATTAGAGGACAAGGATGATGACCCCACCTTGTATAGACAACTTATCGATTCTTTCATGTATCTTGTCAAAACGAGGCCAAATATTTTCTTTGCGATAAACACTCTCATTAAATTTATGGTGGAGTTGAAGAGAGTACATTTGATAACAACGAGGCACATTTTGAGGTATTTGTGTGACAAAATAGAGTATGGGTTGAAATATACCCGAGGGGATGATGTCATACTTTGTGGATTCATAGATGCTGATTGGGCAGGCATTTCAGTGGACAGGAAAAGTACCTCTGGGTATTGCTTTACCGTTGGATCAGGGATGGTTTCTTGTTGCAGTAGGAAGCAGAATTTAGTATCACTGAGCTCTGAAGAGACAAAGTATATGGCAACTAGCACAACCACGTGTGAAGCTATATGGCTTTGGAAGCTACTGGTGAGCTTGTTCAAGCAGAGGATGGAGGCGACTAGTGTCTACCGTGATAATTAAAGTTGCATCAAGCTCTCTAAAAATAAAGTGTTTCATGACAGGTCAAAACACAAATATTTGGTGTCATTTCATCAGAGATTGTGTGTAGCGTGGAGCAGTCCAACTATATAATATTCCCACATAAGAGCAAGTTGCATATATACTCACGAAAGCTATAGGAAGACCCAATTTCATCTATTTCAGAGAACAAATGGGTATACTAGAGAACCCATTTCAATAGCAGGGACAAATTATTATGTTTGCTTCTCATTTGCAGTAGTTGCAGCAGCAATAGCAACAACGAAAGGGAGTGTTATTTAGTAGCAATGCAGATGAAGAGTTGGCAACAATATAGGATGTACAATGCAGTTCTAGTAGCAGCAAAAATGTAGCATGGTTCAACTATAGTTGATAACAAATGAATCAGATATAGCACAGTGGTTGGTGGACAGTGGTAGGTAGCTACAGTTGTTAGACATCAATAACGAGAATGGAGGAGGATGCGGAAATAAGGTGTTGTAGCAGTGCAGCGCTAGAGAACAACTTCCTCGCTAATGGAGTGTTAGTTTTTTAGCATTAGATGGGGTTCCAATCTCAAAATTTGTGGAGAGGCTAAAAAAAGAGTTCTCCAAAACCCAGAAATCGTTTCTGGAAATTCCACCTAGAGATAGCTCAATTAAATTAATTGACCATCATTTAATTTTTTCCTAAGTCTAACTTAGGAAAATGGGTTAATTAATAGTAATTAATTGATAAAAGTGAGAGTTCTATAGAAACTCACACACATCGACTTAGAGATGATCTCAACCCTCATTAAGTTTTAATTGTGGTTGTTGAAGTCTCAACTAGAGATTATAAGAAGATGTCGATGAGTAGATGGAGAACACAATAGTGTAGATACTCAGTGATCAAGGCAGTTTGATTCCCCAGTGGCAGGTGATGCTGCAGTGAGATCAATCCAATGATTGAGTAGCTAGTGGTAGAGGAGTGGGACAAAAAATTTCCAAAGGAGGTTCTAGTTCTGAAGAGGCAGTGAGAAGAGGTCGTATTATTTCTCCAAGAGGTTGTCATTAGTGAACTTTTGAGGTCTAAAATAGGTCTCCTAAGAAAAATGTATAACCAAAATAAAATTTATAAGAACCAATAAGATTCAAGATGATGATGTCAACCATGGGGGATGATTCACTATTTTTGGGGTAAAAAAGTAAAAATATTAAAAAATAATATAATAATAAAACTACCTTTTCAACTTGTATTTTCAACTTATCTCCCTAAGGTTTTACTCAAATTTCAAGCGGGAGTACTTGTTGGATGAAAATTTTAATTCTTCATCCAAGGAGTACCCATGTTGCATACCTTTGATGGAACCTGCAACACGAAAAATGAGAAATACATCACATTTTTTCATGTATTTCTCATTTTTCGTGTAGCAGGGTCCATCGAAAGTATGCAACATGGGTA
The DNA here is from genome assembly GCA_034641835.2 of Pinus albicaulis. Classification (NCBI taxonomy): domain Eukaryota; kingdom Viridiplantae; phylum Streptophyta; class Pinopsida; order Pinales; family Pinaceae; genus Pinus; species Pinus albicaulis. The sequence goes on along the minus strand of CM076575.1, from coordinate 1,629,890,603 downwards.
CTCCTCTAATGAGGAATGAAATTATGCATCCAACGAGTGTTCCTACTCAAAATTTGAGTAAATCCATAGGGCAATAAGTTGAAATTACGAGTTGAAAAAGTAGTCTTTTCTTTTCTCCCTCTAAAATTTGATGATGCAATCTAATCTTATTTTATTATTTCCATTATTATTTTATAATTTCCTTAGGAGGCCCATTTTAGACCTCAAAATTCCCCTAATGGAAAGGGTTGCATAGATCCTCAAGAAAGGAAGTTTGATTTAGTCAGGAGTGAGCTTGATTCAACTGCCAATGGCCGAGAAAATTTCTAGGAGGTCAGAGAATCACTTCTAGAGGCAACAACAGGTCAAACTTCATCTTTAGAGGCAATTTTTGGCTAGTGCGAGTTGGCATGCGCAGAGGCGATGCAGAAGGGTCTGCACAAGGGTTTGGAGAGCTAGTTTTTAAGGCTCAGTGTGTTGCGAAATTGCTTGGAGAGGAGGGTAAATTCCCTCAAATATTTTGCCAATATTTCTCTTAGATAGAAAGGCCAGTTTGGCATCATTTTATTGTACTCAAAATTTCTGCTACTACATAATAATAAAACCCTCAACTGCTGTACCGATTTTCCCGCATTAGGTTTTTCCGGGGACAATTGTACAAGAATAATTTTCAATTTTATGTGTGTGTGCTAGCATTTCTCAGTTCCTATTTTTGCTTCCGCAATATTATTTTATGGTGAATAAATTGCAATGTGAATTATTCGTTGTTTTTTGTAGCAAAGAAACTACATAATAATAAATTTACAGTTAGAAGAATAATTTCCAGTTGTTGCATTTCAATTAAATTTCACATATTTCAACCAAAAGAATAGTAATCTTCCTAGAGCTGATGAGGAGGTATTTTCATGTATAAAAAATGCACCCTAAAGTGTGAGGTCAAAGACGAAAGCGATGGCCAAAATACTTTATAAAACAACCAAGGAGAGAGAGGAATCGAAGTGTCAGAACGAAAGGAGGCCTGCAAACAACATCAAACATATGTCATATGTAGATTATGTCTCGAGTCAGGCATTCCCATGCTTAGTAGCTAAAATAATACACTGTGGATCCATGTAGAAGATGAGAGATCATTTCCACTAGTAAGTATAATGTGGAACTTTGTCGTAGTGTAGTCAGACTGAGATAAGTTGTCTCCAACAACAAAATACACATCTTGGGAGAGGAAACAAGGTTGAGTGATGTAAGCTTCATCCCAAGGTCTTTGTCACCATCACAGTAGCATAATTTTTCACATGTGAATAAATGAGTTGATGTAGGACATGCTAGAATTCGCTTGATTACAGGTCAATGTTGAAAACCGTTAACAGAGGCAAGGATGGCCACCTATAAGGATGATGGTCTCTAAGATGCATAGTACAGTTTAGTGAGTGTGAATAAATGAGTTGAAGTCAAACACATAGAATAATTCAAGTGGGAGCCAATAATGAAAACTCCCAATCAAACACATGGAAACCTACCACTGAGGACTGCAAGCTCCAGGGTATTGTGATGTTTCTAAACCTACTTCCCAGATAATTTGTTGAAGTCGATAGGAAGGGATCTGTCAAAGGTGGGCAATAAGGAGTCCCACATCAGTCGACATAAAATGGTAAAAAATGATTGATTTTGAAGTGATTTGGAACAACAAGGTGAACTAACTCAGGTGAAATGGACACATGATATAGTGGTTGATAAGGTCAACAGATAGTAGACGATCCTTTGAACAATAGAAGGCACGACGCCAAGGAGATCAGGAAACGTAGACTCGAGAACAACAAAAAGAGTAGGATGTAAGGATGCAGGGACATCAAGGTATCAAGGAAAATCTCATAATATGGTAGGGTTCAAAGAAAAGATGAAAAAAGAGGAATATGTTGGATAAGTTCCATGTTCAAGCAATGGACAGTAGAATACTACCATAAAACTCCTGAATCAGATAGATAACAATGCCTGTTCTTTCATCCAATTTTTCCCCAATCTACTTAGGTTTAACGAGTCCAGAAAGGGTAAAATCGATGGTATTTTCACATTTAGAGAGTCTGAAAAGAGCTTAAAGAAGACTCTAAGGGCGTACCTTTTTCATGGTTGATGACTGGGTGCAACAAAGGGTTAATAGTATAGTCGACAAAATTCCTTTTCCGTTGTTAGTCCATTAAATACAGATAAAGTGATAAACCTATTCTCAATAGATGTCCACCTCATTTTTTTACGAGCACAACGGGAACGAAGTAAACTCGATATTCTTCGTAATTTTTTTAAACGAGTTAGATGAAGAAAACTCGTAGTGTCTTTTTCAATTTAAAGAGTGAGGAAAAGACATAAAAATAATCACTCAAATCTATTTCCTAGAATTTTTACAAGCCCAAAATGGGTAACTCGGGTTTTTTTATTTTTTATTATTTTACGAGCGAAGAAAAAAGTCACTAAAAAGAAAGCTTGCTCTTATTTGTGGGAGTTTAACGAGCCCGAAGAAGTAAAATTGAGGATTTTTTAGATTAACGAGTGAGGAAAGGGCCATAAAAATAATGATCAGTCTTCTTCGTGGGAGTATAACAGGCCTGAAGAAAGAAATTTGAGGTTTTTCAGATTAACGAGCAAGAAAAATACCATAAAAATAATGCTCAATTAATTTTTTTGGCCTTTGAAAAATATGTGATTTTTTTGGTCGGATGAAACAAACCAAAAATCTATGTTTTGGGATTTTTGATGAGCTAAAAACTTGAGAAAAACAAGAAAAAGGGAAAACAACACACCAAAGGAAACAAAACTTCATACATAAAGTTACAAAGCACAAGTTAGTGAGGTGCTAGACGTAGTACCTGTTGATTTTTGGGTAGCATCAAATGTGCTCTAGCTCCAAAAATTTGTGGAGGGGATAGAACACATAAGATCTCCAAGACCTAGCAATCGTTTGGAGAAACTCCACCCGAAACTTAAGTTATTCCAATAATTAATTATTTTCATGGAGACCCTAAGTCTAACTTAGGGAAATTTAATAATTAAAGGGAATTAGTTTAAACATGTGGGTGAGAATGTTCTAAGTGATGAGGATCAAGTATTTTCTAATCTTAGCCATCGATTACAGATTAGATAACAACCATTTATTGTTCAACGAGAAAAGTATTAAAGGAAGGCTTGGGGTAAGTTGTAGAACACACATATAGCGGTAGCACTTGAGCTAATTCGAAATTCTGGGGCACGGTTTGCTAAGAATTTTCGAGTGAGCTTACAGTGCAGCAAGGGGTAGATTGGTAGAGGGATTTCAGATCTGAGGTTGAGAATACATAGGCAGAGAGGTAGATCCATACCAAAGGAGAAACATAGCCCAATAGTGGTGACGTAGAGGCAATGTAGGCCCAATAGGGGTGACGCAGACCCAGCTAGGCTCACGTAGAGCCAACACAGAGGCTAACGCAGTCACATGAGGGCAACGTAGGCCAGGAGGGGATGACGCGGAGCCAGGAAGGGAAGCACTGGGGTTTCAGTGGGCCAGAAAGGGCTCGTATTTAGCAGATCCAGAAGGGGTGACATAGCCACATTGAAGGGTGACACAGTGACTGCGTAGGTACCTGTGGGGTTCTTCATCCTCAACTGAATCAACCATATTTTTGTCTCCAAATATAGAGGTACATCTGCTGGGATTTTCTCTGTTGGGTAAACCACTAATGGTACCCTAGATTGTATTCATAATTATGCATAATAATAAAACCCTCAAGAGTTGCTGCACCAGTTTTCCCGCATTGGATTTTTCCAGGGACATTTGTCCGATAAATTTTGTATGTCCTTTGTCATATGTGCTTAATTATTTAGTAATTGATCTGTGTGTATGAGTAGATTTGTAGTGTGCTTACTTCATTATTTTCTGAATATTTCTGAAAATAACTTGTAAATTTAAAAACACAAGTAGGAGAAATAAACCATATTTATGCAGTAGAAACTTCTATTAAGTAGATTCAGAATTTTTCACAAGGTATCAGAGTTATTGCAGATTACGGGGAGCTGAAGCCATCAACGAAGTGGCAAAGTTATTTGCTACAGGAAGGCAACTGAGACAACATAGATTTAGAAAGAGGCAGCGCAACACCAGAGGGACAACGCAGACCCAACAAGGGTGACACAGAGCCTATCTAGCTCACGTAGAGCTGATGAAGAGGCTGACACAGGCCAAAGAGGGTGACACCGTCTGAGAGGGGGTGATGTTGTGCTAATTTTCGTGGCTGGAGGTGCAGTTTGGTTCTCCGAAGTTGCTGGTGGGGCATTATTTCTGCCATTGCAGAACAATGTCTAGTAGGCTTAACAAAGTAAGGGGAAACAGTTCCTCAGGATACTTTCCAGCCAAGAAGTATGAGATCTGATCAGCAGAGTGATTGGAGAGGGCTGATTCGACATAATTGGTGGAGGATTTCTTGGAGGTAAATGACTTGTTAGAGGGAGCGTATAATCTAGAGGGTTTCTATCGCCAAGAAACCCAAATATGGTCTCTTGCTGAGAGCAACAGTAGAAGAAGGGAGAAGAATCTGTTTTGACATTTTGAGTAGAGATGGTCTCGAATGAATTGAGGGATCAAGACATGTTAGATGGTGAATCTAACTTCTTCATCTGGAAAGACAAAATCCTGACAGTCCTTGATGAATATCGTATCAAAGATCATGCCGAGAGGGTTGTAGCAATTTTGGTCGATGCTGATCCATTAAATAAGTATGAGGAAAATCAAGCACAGGTTAAGTGCTTGATTATGGATGGGGTGAAGGATCATGTGGTCCTACATATTGTAAAAAATAACACAAGAAATGAGATGTGGATAGCACTAACCAAGCTGTATCAAGGCACCTCCATCCAGAGGAAGATGCTTCTGGAGAATAAATTGCGACTATTTCAGATGCACAAGGGAGAGGAAATCGACCCCTTCCTCTTTAGATTAAAGGAAATTCGAGATCAGTTGTTTGCTATGGGGGCAAATCCTTATGAGGGTGTCATGGTGAGGACTGCCCTGAATGAAATCACCGATGATTGGGAGAACTTTGTCCAAATTATTTTGGGCAGAGCACAACTTCCAAATTGGGAGGACATATGGGCAACTCTTCATCAAGACGAGATCAGGAGAATTTCCAAGATGGGAAACAAAAATGGAGGAGCCAAGATTAAGAAGGAGGAGGAGGAAGATGTGGCTCTCGCATATAAGGGACAACGTCAACAACAAGGGAAGAAGAAAATGGACCTCTCAAAAGTCCAATGCTTCAGATGTGCGAAAATTGGGACATTTCTCCAATACTTGTCCTCAGAAGAAGAAGGGAAAGGAATATTAGGATTCTAAAGGTGCAGTGATGATGTGGCTATGATTTCTCATGTGCCTCGAGAGAAGAGGTGGGGCAAAATAGATCTGTAGTTCTCTCGAACTGCAGATGAGGGGAAGGATCCTTGAGGTGCCCAAACTCTTAGATCACATACGAGCTATAGGAGCCCTTAATGAAAATAGCAAGATGACTGGAGTCTGTTGGTGCAAAGGATTATGGAGGCACATTGGCAGTGCTAGGACGCTGAAGACAGGAGCAACGCAGATCAGAGGAAGAAACAACATAGAGGCTAATGGGATTTCAGCAGCGTAGAGGCAGTGCTTAAGCAGTGCAGAGCAGCAGTAGCGTAAAGGCACTAGAGGGACAACGCATATTAACAATAGAGGGTGTTTTAGATCGAGATGTAGCTAGAATGACCTGTCTATCAAATATTTTGGGTGATGTCCTTCAGTTTCTTAACTCTCGAAAACTGAGTTGAAGTGCAGTAGTTAGCAGTGGTAGTGCTATGGGCAACATGATGCAATAGTTGAGAGGGAGATGCAGTACAGATGAGGCAGTGACTGTGGCGGATTCATGGGCAACAATACAAAAGGAAACAATGTAGTGGATGAGGGGCACCAGCCGAGCATCAGTAACGCAGGGGACTGATGTCGTGGATCAAAATGATGCTTCAGGATGAAGTATTGCTAGAGCACATTCCTCGCTAAGAGGGGGTGTTGATTTTTGGGTAGCATCAGATGTGCTCTATCACTGAAAATTTGTGGAGGGGCTAGAACACATGAGATCTCAAAGTCCAGAAATCGTTTGGAGAAATTCCACCCGGAACTTAAGTTATTCCAATAATTAATTATTTTAATGGAGAACCTTAGTCTAACTTAGGGAAATTAAATAATTAAAGGGAATTAATTTAAACATGTGGGTGAGAATTTTCTAAGTGACGAGGATCAAGTATTTTCTAATCTTATCCGTTGATTAGAAATTAGATCACGACTGTTGATTATTCAACGATAAAATAATTAAAGGAAGGCTTGGTGTCAGTTGGAGAACACACACATAGCAGTAGCGCTTGAGCTAAGTCGAAATTCTAGGGCAAATTTTGCTGAGAATTTTTTAGTGAGATTGCAGTGCAGCGAGGGGCAGATCAGTTTAGGGATTTCAGATATGAGGCCGAGAATACATAGGCAGAGAGGTAGATCCGCACCAGAGGAGTAGCGTAGCCCAGCAGGGGTGACACAAAGGTAGTGTAGGCCCAACAAGGGTGACGCAGACCCAACCAGGTTCACACAGAGCCAGCACAGAGGCTGACGTAGTAACAGAAGGGCGACATAGGCCAAGAGGGGCTGACGCAGAGTCGACAAGGGAAGTTCTGGGGTTTCAGTGGGCCAGAAAGGGTGACACAACCACACTGAAGCGTGACACAGTGACTCCATAGGCACCTGTGGGGTTCATCCTCAACTGAATCAACCATATTTTCTATCTCTAGAGATAGGGGTACATCTACCGTGATTTTCTCTGTTGGGTAAACCACTAGTGGTGCCCTAGACTGTATTCAGAATTCTGCATAATAATAAAAGCCTCAAGAGCTGCTGCACTAGTTTTACAACATTGAGTGTTTCCGGGGACATATGTCTGAAATTTTTTGGGTGTCCTTTGTCATATGTGCTTAATTCTTCAGTACTTGATCTATATGTATGTGTAGATCTCCAATGTGTTTACTTCACTGTTTTCTAAATATTTCTGAAAATAACTTGTAAATTTAAAAATACAAGTAGGAGAAGTAAACCAGATTTCTACAGTAGAATTTTTTTTAAGTAGATTCAGAAATTCTCATAGTACCTTTTTGAGTGGGTCCCCATCATAGTCCATAAGTTCATAGACTACTTTAAAAAGGACTCAAGTGACATTGTAAGGACTAAGGTAGATGGGTGGAAATGTTCTTGCTCCCAAGAGATTACCTAAGTTTCCTTCTGAGTATAACTCTTGACCAAGCGTCAAAGAGGAAGGAACAAGCTCAGATTGATCAAGATTTCCAAATGATTCTTGTTCAGTGCAGATGTAAAAGAGACTAAGACACGAGGTTGGAAGTCATCCCAAGGTTGCTCAACTAGATATGTGATCTCCTTAATAGCCTTATCAGAGGGGAAGGACATTGGTGAGAAGATCAATAGAGGGAGCTTCAATGGAAGAGTTCACAGGATCGTGGACCCAAACCAAGGAAAGAGGAGATTTAAATGTACGTTGAATAGCTTGACCAACCAGTTTCACCAATGACAACGATATCTGATCTCTAGAGGAATCGAAGGTGGAAGGGGTCAAGATGATCCCTAGATCCGTAGATCTAATAGGTATAAAGAGACCATAGAAATAGCCATAAGAACCTTAGGTGGATGTAGAGGGAAAGACCCTATAAGAGAGGAGTCTTTCAAAAGACTGGTAACAATACTAACAAAAGGTTCAGGAGTACCATCAACTAAAGGAACATTGTTAGAATTCAATGGTTGAAAGTTTGGGGTGCAAAAAGACAACTGGTCCACTGTCACAATTTTTCCTTGGTGAGAAAAAAATATAAGTTGGAAGACTGACAAGACAATGGATTTCATGGAATAGATCCAACTATACCCCAAAATAAGGTTGTAATCGAGCGGGTGATCAATAACTTCAATATCAACTATAATTTTTTTCCCTCTAAGAGTGATGGGAAAAGCAACAAGATATCCCTTAGGGATGAAAGTATGGCCATCGAAAGCTTTAAGGGAGTTCAATGGTGGAGTGAGAGTGGCCAAACCTAGGGCAATCCAAAAGGAATTAACCATCACACATGTAGATGCACCTTTGTCAATGACGGTGCGGTGAATGGCTTTGTCCTTCGCATGAACTTGCACTTGGAATCCAAGTTGATGGGAAAGGTGAGGTGTAATTTTCTCCATGTCAAAAATTTCTAGATTGGAATCCTGAGGGTCAATTCCACCTATGGAAAAAAACAAAGCTTTCCTTTTTGCTGGGTAACTTTGCAATACTTCGAGCACCGACATAGCAGAGGGCGCCTGTGCCATATCCTCTACAATGTTGTAGATCTGGGTAGCACGAGCAGATGAATTATGTGTCATACGTCGAATTGTCCCTTTTGGGGGACAAATCAAGGGGTTAGCAACAAGCCTTTCGATATGAAGATCGTTAGGTGGTGATGGAATGGAACTCGAGGCAACGTCTGAAGCATTTGGGACAAGATTCCCATAGTTTTTTGCTCATGTTTGCAAATACACCATTTCAAAGGCATAAAAAACTATTGATACTTCTCCAGGAGGATGGGAATACAAACCGCCATTGCCCCCTTGTGGAGGTGGTGGTGGATTCGATACAAGATGTTGCTTTTGCTGCTGAGCAGGAAAAGGGTTATTAAAGACAGTAGGGATCCGACCATTGTACTTTTGGGTAAGGAAGTCTGTTTATTCTTGTAGACGAGGACATTTAAAGGTTAAATGGTCCTTATTGCATATCTTGCAAGGGATTTTGACAACATTTTCCTTTCCTTTCTCAGATTTGGTGTTAGTAGGGGATTTCTGATTTGGGTTGTTCTGGGTCATCTGTTTCTCTTTTAGAAATTTGATAACCCAACCCTGGTTTTCAGTTTCTCCTTATTTCTCCCATAAATTTAAATTCCCATTCCCATAGCCATACATTCAACAAGGTGGAAAAATAAATATTTTCTGAAAACACAAATTCTGGAAATTTCACAGTGCTGAAATGCAGAAATAAAAACTTAGAAAATTAAATCAGCCACACACAAAAAATAGACATGCTGATTTTTGGTCAACATGACCTTGGAAAAACCCCCTACAAATCTTGGGGAAAACCAGTTCAAAAGCTTCTTATTATTTCTAGAAAATGCTTTTACAGAGAAGTGAAATGTACAGGAAAAATTTCAGCAAACAAAGGACAAACTTATCTTGTTTTCCGTGCTTGCCTTCGCCTTGGAAAACGTGCCAAACAGCAAAAAGTTCAAAACATAAATTTATTACAGCACTTAATAGCCTTGGAAATCATGCCCAGTACTTAGTTGTATGACCGTACGAGTTGTACGGAAAAGTACAACAAAGATGCCTCCTCGAAATTCGTGCTAGCTGCCTCAAAAACTGTGCCCAGCCACCTTGGAATCTGTGCCTTTAGCTAGCTGTACCTTCACCTTGATTTATGTGTTGTCCCTCTCCTTGAAAATCATGCCTCAAGCTGTTGTATGGATTGCTGCCTCGAAAACTGTGCTACTGTACGGGCTTGCTGTCTCAAAAATCGTGCAGCCTCTTGCTGCCTCGAAAAATGTGCAACCTATTGCTGCTTTACGGACTGCTGAAATCTTCCTCTCCATCACCTTCTCAAGCTCAGAAATTCTCCAGCTCTCTCCTTCTCTTTCTCTCAATCTGCTCATGAAAGAAAATGAATGACCTTTTCCCTCCTTTTTCTCCTTTAACCTAACCCTAAGTGACTTTTGGGGAATCCCTAAATCCAATGCCTGAGATAGCTTTAGATCTAGGGCTGAGATTAAATGCTCATTTAAATCTCACTTTCTATTTTTTAATTCACCCCACTTTAATAAAGACTCACTTAGTCATTTATTTCCAAAGTCACTTTTCACTCTCTAATTTCACATTGAATTTATTAAAGTCACTTTAAAATTAGACTTTAGTAACTTTATCACTTAAAGTCACTTTTAAATTAGATTTGACTTGATAACTTTATAAAGTCACTTTAGGAGAAAAATTTAATTCTTTTGGACACTTTTCCCTAGGCCAAATATCAAAGCCTTAGGGAACCACCTGTCCTCCGGTAACCAAATTTCAACACTCCCTCTTACCGAGGAAGGTGTTCCTCACCACAACCATCTTGTCTCTGAAGTAGACATGCTTGCCCCATGGTAAGGCTTTGGTAAGAATATCTGCAACCTACTCATCAGTGGGAATATACTCAAGCTTCACAGCTCCCTTCTAAACATAGTATCTAATGAAGTGATATTTGATGCCGATATGCTTTGACCTGTCATGAAATACTGGATTCTCTGTGAGTTTAATGCAACTCTGATTATCATAGTATATCACTGAAGGTCTCAACGGCTGACCAAATAAGCCAAACAAAATCTTTTGAAGCCAGATGGGCTCACAACTAGCTAGACTAGCTATCATGTACTCTGCTTCCGCTGAACTCAATTCTATTGACTGTTGCTTTCGGCTGAACCACGACACCACTGTCGAACCCAACTCAAAACAACACCCTGAAGTGCTCTTCCTATCAGAAGCACAACCTACCCAATCAGAATCAGTGTAACCTGCCAATCTCACTCCATCCCCCTGCCTATAATCCAGATCGTAATCCACTGTCCCCTGTAAGTACCGCAAAATGTGTTTTGCAGCAACCCAGTGCACCCTCCTGGGCTCACACATGAACTAGCTCATCATGTTCAATGCAAAACAAATATCTGGTCTAGTGTTGACCAAATACATCAAAGAACCAATCAACTGTCTATACAAAGTGGGATCCACCAACTTGGAATCTAAAGCATGAAGCTTCTTCTAGTTGGTGATCATGGGTGTCGACATGGGTCTACAATCCTCCATGTGGAATCTGCCAAGGATGTCCACAATATACTTCCCCTGTCCTAGGAAGAAATGCCCCTCCTCCTGCCACACCTCCAAACCCAAAAAGTAATGCATCAAGCCAATGTCCTTCATCTCAAAATTCGATGCAAGATCTCTCTTGCAGTGCTCTATGAGTCTCTCTACACCCGTAATGACCAAGTCATCCACATACAACACCAGAATGAGAGGCTCCTCACCTATCACAATAAATTAAAGGTTCGGATCTGCATCACTCTTTGTGAAACCCATCTCCTGCAAGTATGTATCTATCTTGGAGTACCAAGCTCTGGGAGCTTGCTTCAGGCCATAAAGGGCCTTCTTCAGTCTACACACATGGGACTCCTTCCCATGCACCTCAAAGCCCTGTGGCTGCTCAATGTACACCTCCTCCTGTATGAAGCCATTGAGAAATGCGGTCTTCACATCCATTTGGTGGATCTTCCAACCCATCTCTGTTGCTATTGATATGATGGAGTGAATCGAAGTATATAGAGCCACAGGAGCGAAGGTCTCCTCATAATCAACTCCCTCTACATGGGAGAACCCTCTAGCCACAAACCTTGCTTTGAATTTCTCATTGCTTCCATCTGTAGCATGCTTTACCTTGTAAAGCCATTTGGAAGTAACCACAGATTTTCCCTCAGGCCTCGGCACCACCTCCCAAACATCATTCTTCATAATAGAAGAATACTCCTCCTGCATGGCCTCTCTCTAGACCTACCGGCTAGCTTCCTCCTCATAGCTAGAAGGCTCAGAGTCAATGATGTTGGCAACCATTTCCATATAACTACAGAACCTATCAGGTGGTCTGCTCTCTCTGACTGGCCTCTTTGGCCCAACAACAGATGTGGCCTCTCTCAAGGTATCCTGAAGCCAATTGGGCTTCCTCTTCCCTGAGCACACTTCTCCCACTGGAGAATGAAACTCCTCCTCCTCATCATCAGGAGCCTGGACTCTTGACTGTCTGCCTCCTATCCTCCTGCCTGAACCTGAACCTATAGACGCTGAAGTACCGTGTGAACATTCCATCAGTGGACTCCCTAGTGAACTGCTTTGTGGAATGCTCTGCATGTTGCTCGAAGCACCACCCCTATGACTCTGCGAGCCACTTCTCACTGATGGACCTAACACCGTAATCGATGTACCTTTGGATCCTCCTGATCCCTTCCCACTAGATCCCTATGCCTGACTCAGCTGCTCCTGAGGGTCTGGCCAATCCAGATACTCTATCTCTCGTGACCTCCTGAAGGCCCTGTCCTCCTCGAACTTCACATCTCACCTGACAATAACTCTCCTCTGTGCAGGAATATATATCTGAAAGGCCTTCGAGGTCTCACTGTAGCCCATAAAGACACCCTTATCTGTGGTGGGATCTAGCTTGGTCATCTTCTCCTTAGGTACGTAGGAGTATGCAATACACCCAAATATATGAAGATGACCAACATCAGGCTTCTTCCCAGAAAAATCCTCCTCTGGAGTCACATTCCCCAAGGCACGATGCAGACTCCTATTATGAAAATATACAACAGTGTTGCAGGCCTCTGCCCACAAAAAAAATGGTAACCCTTGATCATGTAACATGGATTTGGTAGCCCTAACGATGGATCTGTTCTTCCTCTCCGTAACCCCGTTCTGCTAGGGGTTGTAAGTAACTGTGAACTCCCTCCTAATGCCTACCTCCGCACAATACTAAACAAACTCACCAAGGGTGTACTCTCCTCCATTGTCCGACCTCAGGGAATTGATATTCCGACCTGTATAAGTCTCCACAAGAGCTCTGAACTCCTGAAACCGCTTGAAGGCCTCACTCTTGGTCTTCAAGAAATAAATCCAGGTCCTCCTAGAGTGATCATCAATGAATAAAACATAATAATCATATCCACTCAAGGAAACATGAGACATCTGACTGCTCACATTGGAATGAATCAAATCAAGTATCCCAGTCGCTCTGCTGTCACTGCTGGGAAAAGGGGATTTGGAAAACTTGCCCATAGCACATCCTCTGCATGTATCAAAGTGGTCAGTACTGAAATCTGGCACACCTGTAGTGATCTCCCGCAATGTCCTCAAGGCTCCATGATACATGTTCCCCATCCTGCGTTGCCAAATCTCGCATAAATTTGAACTACTAGCTCTACTACTGGTACTACTACTCAATACCAAAAGGGGCTGAAATGAAAACTTGTACACCTTTGCATGGCATACACCAATCACTCTAGCTGAATCAGCTAGAGTGCCCCTGGGATATATTAGCACCTGTTCTCTCCTGAATAATATCTCATATCCTCTGTCCTCCAATGATGAGATGGATATGAGGTTCTTCCTCATCCCTGGCACATATAGAACATTTCACACCTTCAAGGGAGGTTTGGGTTCCCTATCAAATGTCAATTTCCCTACATCGACTGCTCTAACAACGCTGTCATCTTCGAGTACTACCTCTATACCAGTGCCACTCTCTAAAAGCTCTGAGAAGTACTCAGGGACTCCTGTCATATGACGTGAAGCCCCACTATCAACATACCAGATACCTGAAGATGCTCCCTTAGTGGAGGGAAATGCACACTCCCTCTAAACCTCCATGGCACGTGATCCTGCACTAGTGGTCTCATAAGCAATGACCCAAACTCCCAGTTAAAGCTATTCGTAAAGTCCTCTATCTCTACTGATGCTGCCATGCTCTAGTTCTTCCCCTTCTTCTTCTTCTCCGGACACACAACTGCATAGTGTCCCATATTCTAACAATTACAACACTTCACCTTGGAATAGTCCTTCTGCATGTTCCCCTGTTTACCTTTACCTTTGCCTTTGCCCCCACCAACACCTGTGGGAGCTTGCTTCTTTCCCTTGCCTTTCTTGCCTCCTACCAACAATGCTACATCCTCATCCCGCTCAACTAGTTTGGCTGCCCCAAGCTGGCTCTTTTTGTTTTCTGTCTGTATGCAATCATCCCAGAACCTCTCCCAAGAGGGAAGGGTCTCACGTGCACAAACCCCATTAACAAAGTTCATCCATGAACTGGGAAGGCCATTCACTACAATCCACACCAACTCAGTGGGTGGAATGACCTCTCCAACTATTGCCAATGCATCTCTCACATTAGTAATCTTTGTGAGATATCCAACTGCACTATCAATCTTACCCATCTTAATGGTCTTCAGCTTCTCCCTTAGGAACATTTTTTTTTCTCATTGGTACTATGGTAGAGATTGGTCAATGTTGTCCACATCTCATGAGAATATCTCTTTTCTCTCACATGAGGAATGTAATGGTCCTTGATTCCATCTAGAATCAGTCTCTTACCCTTGTTATTATTTTTAATAAATGTTTCCAACTGAAAAACATCAATAGGCACATTAACAGGGTGATGTGCGGTATGCACCATGATATCTCAGACTTTCCCCTCCTCAAATATGCTCTGCATTCTCTCCTTCCAAAAACTGTAGTTACTATTCCCATCCAACCTATCCTCCATCCTCATGCCCAAAGACATGCTTGCTGTCCTAATAAACTGAAAATAACAATGCTGTAGTAAAGGTACTGATTTCTGTGTGAAAAATCAGCTTGCTGTAATTTTTCTTCTTGTTGTCCCAAACTGCACTTTTCAGCAAAATAGCTCTGATACCATGTAGAAATTTGATAACCCAACCCCGGTTTTCAGTTTCTCCTTATTTCTCCCATAAAGTTAAATGCCCATTCCCATAGCCATACATTCAACAAGTTGGAAAAATAAATATTTTTTGAAAACACAAATTCTGGAAATTTCACAGTGCTGAAATGCAGAAATAAAAACTCAGAAAATTAAATCAGCCACACACAGAAAATAGACACGCTGATTTTTGGTGAACATAACCCTAGAAAAACCCCCTACAACTCTTGGGGAAAACCAGTTCGAAAGCTTCTTCTTATTTATGGAAAATGCCTTTACAGAGAAGTGAAATGTACAGGAAAAATTTCAGTAAACAAAGTACAGACTTATCTTGTTTTCCGTGCTTGCCTCCGCCTTGGAAAACATGCCAAAACAACAAAAAGTTCAAGACAAAAATTTATTATAGCACTTAACAACCTTGGAAATCGTGCCCAGTACTTAGCTGTATGGTCGTACAGACTCTACAGACTGTACGAAAAAGTACAACAAAGCTACCTCCTCGAAATCCATGCTAGCTTCCTAAAAAAGTTTGCCTAGCCACCTTGGAATCTATGCCTTTAGCTGGTTGTACCTTCACCTCGATTTCTGTGTTGTCCCTCTCCTTGAAAATCGTGCCTCAAGCTGCTGTATGGACTGCTGCCTCAAAAACTGCGCTGCTATACGGGCTTGCTATCTTGAAAATCGTGCAGCCTCTTGCTGCCTCGAAAAACGTGCAGCCTCTTGCTGCTGTATGGATTGCTGAAATATTCCTCTCCTTCACCTTCTCAAGCTCAGAAATTCTCCAGCTCCCTCCTCTTTCTCTCAATCTGCTCATGAAATAAAATGAATGACCTTTTCCCTCATTTTCCTCCTTTAACCTAACCCTAAGTGACTTTTGGGGAGTCCCTAAATCCAATGCCTGAGATAGCTTTAGATCTAGGGCTGAGATTAAATGCTCATTTAAATCTCACTTTCTATTTTTTAATTCACCCCACTTTAATAGAGACCCACTTAGTCATTAATTTCCAAAATCACTTTTCACTTTCTAATTTCACATTGACTTTATTAAAGTCACTTTAAAATTAGACTTTAGTAACTTTATCACTTAAAGTCGCTTTTAAATTAGATTTGACTTTATAACTTTATAAAGTCACTTTAGGAGAAAAATTAAATTCTTTTGGACACTTTTCCCTAGGCCAAAGATCAAAGCCTTAGGGAACCACCTTTCTTATTCTTCTTGTTCTTACCACTGGTTTTTTGTGTAGACTACACAGAGTTGATCACAGTGGTTGGAGGAGTAGTTGATTGGGTAGTAGGAATAGGATTGACAGTAACATATAATTGGGAAACTGGCCCGCTCAATTGTTTTACAACAGTTCCAGTGGTAGTGCTGTCAAGACCGTCGGCATTAGCACCAGGATGTTGAGTAGCAGGAGCATTGGAAGTTTTAGGGGTATTAGGGATCAAATCATAAATCGCGTCAGATTTCGAATAAATTAGATCTAAATGATAGGCTTTACGAATAGATCAATATTTAGTAACCACGCCATACATGGCAACATCCTTCGTGATGGGAGGTAGGAGAGACTTACATGACTAGTCTGCTAAGAGATAAAACAGAATGGGGGCCTTTTCTAGCCTCCGCCAACATTTTCATTCATGGATATGATCGAAGATGTGGGTGGAGGTGTCTAGGTGCAATGTAGTCAAAAGTTTCATTCTGGTTTCATAGAGGATAGGTAGCTAGAAGTGCTTTAAGAATTCCATGGCAAGGGAGTTGAAATTATTCACAGAAGCTAGTGGTAACTTAATGTACCACTTGTTGCCAGTCAAGGTACGGAAGAGTCTGAGCCAGATACTATTGTCAATCATTGAGTTTGATACACACCAATGGTGGTAAATTGTGACGTGTGTTTTCGAGTCATCTCCTTGTTTTTCTTCAAACATCAGAATGTCATTAGGAATTTTATGCAGGGTTGAAGGCCAACATAAGTTATGGTTGATGGGGTCATTCGTCAACTTGTATAGATCCAAGATATAAAAAATAAACAAGAATAGAAAAGGCATAGGTGCCCCTGAATAAGACCAGGGCAAAGCAAGATGACTTGAGGGACTAGAAGGTCCACCCATCAACTGGTTTCCAGCAGGGTACACAGGTTTTGAAGGATAGTAGTTTCCTTGCAGTGGAGGTGGGGTCGTATAAAGTGGTGGGCCATAAGGCACAATCCTAGCTTGAGGGGGATTACCATAGAATCAGTTTCCCCCGGGATATAATTTTTCTCCTTGATTCAATGACTATTGAGTAGGGAGGCCCCAATGATATCCAACATGACCGAGAAGAGAGATATTGTTGGCCAATAAGGAGCATTGGGTGCAGGACCATCACCGACAGGATAACCACCAAAAGGAAAAAAATCAGTCAACGAATGACTAGATTGTACCATAGAAGGTATAGGGGTGGATATGTCCCCAACGGGTATGTGCATGCTGGAAACATTGCACCCAACCATAACTATCTAGGGGTTAGAACTTTGCAAAGGGTTCCAACCAAACAGGTTGTTAAAGTTAGTTGAACTAACAACACCCATGGAGGTGATAGCTGGAGGTCCAGGAGCTGACACGAATGGGGTAGGGGTAGGAAAGTGCTTAATTCCACCCATAGTAGGTGTGGTTGGGCTACCTGGACTAGGTATAGTTTGAATAGTAGGATAACCAATAAATTGTGTTGAACTAGTTGTAGGTAGGGCAAGTGGTGGTGGAGAAAAGTTGTCCAAAAAATACCATGACCCACTAGCAGTCATCGGGATGATGGGAGTAGAAGGATGAAGACATAACATGAAAAGGTGCTACCGAAACCAAAACAAGCCCAAGAGGGTTAGTAAGCGGAGGATTAAAAGGAGGTACAAAACCTTCAGTTAAAAGATCCTCTAGTAAAAGAGACTCTTGGGAAGTATTGTGTGATTTAGTATTTGATACTGGAGACTGATTCCCTTGTGCAGTGGGGGAGTCTGATTCACTCGAAAATTCTTTCATAGTGATGCAGCAAAACTGCAAATTTTCACAATTCACGCGGACCAGTGGTTTATGGGCCCACACAACTTAATTAGATTCCTTTACGCACGACTGTGATCGCAATTATAAGGTATTGCAAAATCGCACCGTCGCAAATATATCCTCGTCTTAATGCAATATGCAATCACATCACATTGCAACCTCCAATCCTTAATACATCGCAACTTAAAACATATAACTTGCAATAACTTAGCAATAAACATAAAAATCGTTGATAGCGATGTAGAAATATTCCACTGGGATTGCGATTTAATCTCCACCGTTGATCTATTCCCAGATCTAAAGGTCCTCACTATATCTTCACTGCTCGCACATCCAATCGACCCTTCTCTGGATGCGATGTGCGATCAATACCAAAATCGTTGCGAAAGTCTGTATTGCAACTTCACAAGTTTGACTCGAATCTATAATTTCACATACACATATTACATGGAACCCCCACCGTGCGCAATGCGATATCCATACTTAAACATAGAAATAAAAAGCGACAGTTTAAAACAGACAACCGAACTAAAATACAAACATACTTGGAATTAATAGTAATGACAATACATAGAGTCTTTCCCTTCACGACTAGATTATTACATTGCTTCTTCGCTCTGTTCACACCTCACTCACACCTATTTCACACCTCATACACCCCTTTTCACACTCTCCTATTCATGCTTATATATCCCCAAAAGCGGTTCTCTTTTATTTTATTAGCTCTCTGTTGAACCACTCTAACAACCTAATTCTATCCTATATTAATGATCTAATCTACTTGAATTGATCTCCTCGCAGGGAGAACCAATTTTCTATTTTTATTCCTATTTAATTTAGGAATAAAAAAAACTAACTTCTCACAATTAAAGCTTAATAAAATACTAATAATCAATTTTTTTTCACTTCTTTTTAGCCACAACATGTGAACACAAAATCACATTGCTGGCTAAATCCGAATGCTCCTGCATCAGACTCCCAGGGAAGAAAATATTTATTCATCAATGTCTCAGGATCCGCATTAAACTTTTGTAACTCTGCTATTGTCACCCAACTTGCATCTTCCACTATTTTTCCCTTCCATTTGACTAGATACTGATAATAGGTCTATCCTCTGGTCTTTTTGGTTTCTCTCTTCTCCAAAATGGCTTCCACTTCTTTCTTTACTGTCTTTGGCTTTTGTTCCTTCCAATTCAGAGTCTAGTCATCCTCTTCTGTAGGTTCTTCCTCTGTTTCTTTGTATGGGTAAAAATATGCAATATTAAATATGGGTGATATCCCAACTCCTTCTGGTAACTCAATATCATATGCATTTGAGGAAAAATTCCTCAAAATTCTACATGGCACTATCTTTTTCATTTTCAGTTTGTTATAGGTCCCGAATGGAAACCTTTCCTTCCTAAGATAAACCATGAATAAATCATCCACTTGAAACTCCCTTTCAGTCCTCTTCATATCAACCCTTTGTTTATACTTTTGGGTGTTTTTCTGTAATCTCTGCTTCACATCTTCCTACAACTTCTATATCTGTTCTGCAAATTCTTCAGCCTTTGCACTCCTTGTCTCTTGTTTGCCCAAATCTCTAAGTTCATATAGACCTCTTTGATGCATCCCAAAAACAATATGAAATAGACTCATTCAGGTACTTTGGTTAGGAGTATCATTATAGGCAAATTCAGCTTGAGAAAATGCTAAGTCCCATTGCTTTGGATTTTTGTAAACCAAACTCCTTAATATGTTTCCCAAGCTCCTGTTCACTACTTCAGTTTTCCCATCCGTCCGAGGATGATAGGCTGAACTGAAACTCAGGTTTTTAACTAGCTTCCTCCACAGAGTCCTCTAGAAGTGTCCTACAAACTTTGTATCCATGTCTGAAACAATACTCACAGACAGTCCATGTGAGTTTCATCATTACTTTTCTTACAAGAAATTAAATGAGTCATTTTAGAAAACCTATCTACGACAACATGGACATAATAATATCCTCTTTGAGTCTTTGGCAACCCCAAAACAAAATCCACGCTGACAACATCCCAAGGTCTATTGGGTATTGGCAATAGTTGATATAACCAAATGTTTTGGGTTCTTCCTTTGGCATGATGAGAAATCCTGTACTTCTCAACAAACTTTTTGATATCAACTTGCATTTTTGGCCAATAATAAAAAAACTTACTTGAGAAATTATTTTATCCTGTCCAAAGTGTCTGGATAGTCCTCCACTGTGTTTTTCCTCAATCAGATTTTCCCTCATGGAGCACTTAGGAATAAACACTTTATTGTTCTTTAACATCAATCCTCCTTGAATCAGATAGTCCAACCACTGGCTTCTATTATGAATCACATGATTTTTAACAACTACATATATTTCTTTAAAATCAGAGTCTTCCTTATACATATCAATCATCTCTTCAAACCCCAAAATGCCAATATTCAATTCCTGCCTAACCAGATTTACTCTGCTCAAATCATCAACAACTTTGTTTGACTTACCACTTGTGTGTTTGATTACAAAGATAAAACTCTGCAAAAACTCCACCCACTTAGCATGCTTTTGGTTTGAATTCAGCTGATTATTTATGAAATGTAGTGCATGGTTATCGGAATACAACACAAATTCTTTGGGCAACAAATAATGCCTCCTTTTCTTCAAAGTTTGCACAATAGCATAGAACTCCTTATCATAGGATGCACACTTCCTCTTGGCCTCATTTAACTTTTCACTGAAATAAGCTATCGGTCTCTGATATTGACTCAAGACAACTCCAATTGCTATCCCACTAGCATCAGTCTGAACTTGGAATATTTTATCAAAATTTAGCAGGGCCAAAACAGGTCTTTCAGTGATCTTCTTTTTCAACAAATTGAAGTTTTGATCTGCTGCCTCTGTCCACTTAAATGGTTGGTTTCTCTCCTTTATTGTTTCAATTATTGGTGTACAGATCTAACTAAAATCTCTTATAAAATTTCTGTAAAAACTTGCAAGGCCATGAAAACTCCTTACCTCAAATACACTTCTCGAAGTTGGCCAATCTAGTATTACCTGGATCTTTTCTGGGTCCATCTTCGAGCCTTCTTCTGAGACTATAAATCCCAAGTAAATGATTTCCTTCTTCATAAAAATAGACTTCTTCAAATTTATAAGCAGCTTCTCTTTTGCAAAGTATTTAACACCATCTTGACATGCTCTAAATGATCTTCCTTACTCTGACTGAAAAAAAGAATGTCATCAAGATAGACTATCACAAATTTTCCTGCATACTCTTTCAAGACCTCATTCATTAGTCTCATAAATGTACTTGGTGCATTAGTGAGCCCAAAAGGCATCACTAACCACTCATACAACCCAGTGTTGGTCTTAAATGCAATCTTCCATTCATCTCCCTCTTTGATTCTTATTTGATGGTATCCACCCTTCAGGTCTATTTTAATAAAATACTTTGACCCACTTAAACAATCCATAAAATCATCTATGCGTGGCAATGGAAATCTATACCTGATAGTGATCTTGTTTATGGCTCTGGAATCAGTACACATGGGCCACTCACCTCCTTTATTTGGACTAAGCACAGCTGGTACTGCACATGGGCTAAGGCTTTCTTTGATCAACCCTTTATCTAACAAATCCTATACCTATCTTCCAACTTCTTCATTCTCCCGAGGGGTCATTCTATATGCTGCTTTGTTTGGTAAACTTGCACCAGGTATTAAATATACGTGATGACAAATACTTCTAATTGGTGGTAATTCATCAACAATTATGTCATCATAATCATCTAACAGATTTTCAATTTCCACAGGTAGATTGCCTAAATTAGTAGAAGTCAGAATTACCTTTGGTTTACCCACAACAACAAAATGTGTTTCTTTCTCCTTCTTGACTTCTTGTAGAAATTCCTTTCCACTAATGAACATAACATTATTCCTAGCTACTTTGTCTGCTTCATTCTTCAAAGGAATTGCTTCATGCTGATTAGTGTAAAGGGATTGCTGCAAGAAGTCAAGAAGGAGAAAGAAATTCTTTTTGATGTTATGGGTAAACCCAAGGTAATTCTAAATTCTACTAATTTAGACAATCTACCCGTGGAAATTAAAAATATGTTAGATGATTATGCTGACATAATTGTTGATTAATTACCAAGTGAATTACCACCAATCAGAAGTATTAGTCATCACATAGATTTAACACCTGGTGCAAGTTTACCAAACAAAGAAGCATATAGAATGACCCCACGGGAGAATGAATAAGTTGGAAGACAGGTACAAGATTTATTAGATAAAGGGTTGATCAAAGAAATCCTTAGCCCATGTGCAGTACTAGTCGTGCTTAGTCCAAAGAAAGGAGGTGAGTGGCGCATGTGTACTGATTCTAGAGCCATAAGCAAGATCACTATTAGGTATAGATTTCCATTTCCACACATAAATGATTTGATGGATTTTTTAAGTGGGTCAAAGTATTTTACTAAAATAGATCTGAAGAGTGGATACCATCAAATAAGGATTAGAGAGGGAGATGAATGGAAGACTGCATTTAAGAACAACAGTGGGTTGTATGAGTGGTTAGTGATGCCTTTTGGGCTCACTAATGCACCAAGTACATTTATGAGACTAATGGATGAGGTATTGAAAGAGTATGAAGGAAAATTTATGATAGTCTATCTTGATGACATTCTGATTTTCAGTTAGAGTAAGGAAGAGAATTTGGAGCATGTCAAGCTGGTGTTAAATACTTTGCAAAAGGAGAAGCTGCTTATAAATTTTAAGAAGTGTAGTTTTATGAATAAGGAGCTCATTTACTTGGGATTTATAGTCTCAGAAGAAGGCTTGAATATGGACCCAGAAAAAATCTAGGTAATACTGGATTGACCAAATCCAAGAAGTGTATTTGAGGTAAGGAGTTTTCATGGTCTTACAAGTTTTTACATAAAGTTTATAAGAGGTTTTAGTCAGATCTGTGCAATAATAATTGAAACGATAAAGGAGAGAACCAACCATTTAAGTGGACATAAGAAACATACTAGAACTTCAATTTTTTGAAAAAGAAGATCACTGAAAGACCTGTTTTGGCCCAGCCAAATTTTGATAAAATATTCCAAGTTCAGACTGATGCTAGTGGGATAGCAATTGGAGTTGTCTTGAGTCAAGAGTAGAGGCCAATAGCTTATTTCAGTGAAAATTTAAATGAGGGCAAGAGGAAGTATTCATCCTATGATAAGGAGTTCTATGCAATTGTGCAGGCTTTGAAGAAATGGAGGCATTATTTCTTGCCCAAAGAATTTGTGTTGTATTCTGATAACCATGCACTGTAGTTCATAAATAATCAGCCGAATTTGAACCAAAAGCATGCTAAGTGGGTGGGGTTTTTGCAAAGTTTTACCTTTGTAATTAAACACACAAGTGGTAAGTCAAACAAAGTTGTTGATGCTTTGAGTAGAGTAAATCTGGTTAGGAAGGAATTGAAGATGGGCATTTTGGGGCTTGAAGAGATAATTGATATGTATAAGGAAGACACAAATTTTAAAGAAATATATGCAACTGTTAAAAATCCTATGATTCATAATAGAAGCCAGTGGTTGGACTATCTGATTCAAGGAGGATTGTTGTTCAAGAACAATAAACTGTGTATTCCTAAGTGCTCCATGAGGGAATATTTGATTATGGAAAAACATAGTGGAGGACTGCCCGGACACTTTGGACAGAATAAAACAATTTCTCAAGTAAGTGCTTTTTATTATTGGAAAAAAATGCAAGCTGATATCAAAATTTTTGTTGAGAAGTGTAGGATTTGTCAACATGCCAAAGGAAGAATCCAAAACATTGGGTTATATCATCCATTGCCAATACCCAATAGACCTTGGGATGCTGTCAGCATGGATTTTTTTTTGGGGTTGCCAAAGAATCAAAGAGGACATGATTCTATCTATGTTGTCGTAGATAGGTTTTCTAAAATGGATTATTTTATTTCTTGTAAGAAAAATAATGATGAAACTCACATTGCTAATTTGTTTTTCTCTAAAATTATAAGATTACATGGACTTCCTGTGAGTATTGTTTCAGACAGGGATACAAAGTTCGTAGGACACTTCTGGAGGACTCTATGGAGGAAGCTAGGTACAAACCTCAGTTTTAGTTTAGCCTATCATCCTCAGACAGATGGGAAAATTGAAGTGATGAATAGGAGCTTGGGAAACATATTAAGGAGTTTGGTTTACAAAAATTCAAAGCAATGGGACCTAGCACTTGCTCAAGTTGAATTTTCCTATAATGATACTCCTAACCGGAGCACCTGAAAGAGTCTGTTCCAGATTGTTTGTGGGATGCGTCCAAGAGGTGTGTATGAACTTAGATATTTGGGCAAACAAGAGACAAGGAGTGCAAAGGCTGAAGAATTTGTAGAACATATACAAAATTTGTAGGAAGATGTCAAGCAGAGATTACAAAAAAACACCCAAAAGTATAAAAAAAGGGTTGATATGAAGAGGATTGAAAGGGAGTTTCAAGTAGATGATTTAGTCATGGTTTATCTGAGGTAGGAATGGTTTCCAGTCGGGACCTATAACAAACTTAAAATTAAAAAGATAGGGCCATGTAGAATTTTGAGGAAGTTTTCCTCAAATGCATATGAGATTGAGTTACCAAAATGAGTTGGGAATCACCCATCTTTAATGTTGCAAATTTGTACCCATACGAAGAAACAGAGGAAGAACTACAAGAAGAACCTACAGAAGAGGAGGACCAGACTCTAAATTGGAAGAAACATATGCCAAAGATAGTAAAGAAAGAAGTGGAAGCCATTCTGGAGAAGAGAGCAACAAAAAAGACCAAAGGACAAACCTATTATCGGTATCTAGTCAAATGGAAGGGACAACGAGTGGAAGATGCCAGTTGGGTGATAGTAGCAAAGTTACATAAGTTTAATGCAGATCCTGAGTCATTGATGGATCAATATTTTATTCCTCGAGAGTTTGATGCAGGAGCATCTGGATTTAGCCAGCAATGTGATTGTGTGTTCACATGTTGTGGCTAACAAGAGGTGAAAAAAAATTGATTATTAATATTTTATTAAGATTTAATTGTGAGAAGTTAGTTTGTTTTGATTCCTAAATTAAATAGGAATAAAAATGGCAAATTGGTTCTCCCTGTGAGGAGATCAAGTCAAGTAGATTAGATCATTAAGATAGGATAGAATTAGGTTGTTAGAGTGCTTCAACGGAGAGCTATTAAAAGACAAGAGAACTGGTTTCAGGGATATATAAGTGTGAATAGGAGAGTGTGAAAAGGGGTGTATAAGGTGTGAAATAGGTGTGAGTGAGGTGTGAACAGAGTGAAGAATCAATGTAATAATCTAGCCATCAAGGGCAAGACTCTGTGTATTTTCATTACTGTTAATTCCAAGTATGTTTGTATTTTAGTTCGGTTTTCTGTTTTAAATTGTCGCTTTTTATTTCTCTATTGGAGTATGGATATTGCATCGCGCACAACAGGGTTTCCATTTAATATGTTTATGTAAAATTATAGATTCGAGTCAAACTTGCGAAGTTGCGATACAAACTTTTGCAACGATTTTGGCATTGATTGCACATCACATCCAGAGAAGGGTCGATTGGACATGCGAGTAGCGAAGATATAGTGAGGACCATTAGATCTGGGCATAGATCAACAGTGGAGATTAAATCACAGCCCCAGTGGAATATCGATACATCGCTATCAATGATTTTTATGTTCATTGCTAAGCTATCGCAAGTTATATGTTTTAAGTTGCGATGCGGTAAGGATTGGAGGTTGCGATGCGATGCGATCGCATATCGCATTAATACGAGGATATAGTTTTGACGATGCGATTTTGAAATAACATTATAATTGCGATCATAGTCGTGCGCAAAGGAATCTAATTAAGTTGTGTGGGCCCATAAACCATAGGTCATTGTGAAAATTTGCAGTCTTGCTGCATCACATAGAAAGTGGAGGAAGGCCTTACAACCATTGAGACTGACAACGAGGGCCTTGGGAGGCCATGGTGAATGATATATTTTAACAAAATTTAAAATTAAGTTTTGTTAGTTTTTGTAGCATCAAATGGTGTTCTAGTTTCAAAACTTTGTGGAGAGGCTAAAACACAGGAGTTATCCAAAACCCAAAAATCGTTTATGTAAATTCCACCTAGAAATGACCCAATTAATTGAGAAAGGTGATAATTCTCTAAAAACTCACACAAATCAACTTGAAGATGATCTCAACCATCGATTAAGTTTTAATATTGGTCGTTGGAGTCCCATATAGAGATTATAAGAAGAGGTCGATGGGTTGTTGGAGAACACCCCAGTGTAGATACTTAGTGATTTGGGCAGATTAATTTTCTAGTGGAGGTGATTTAGTAGGAGAAATCGAGTCAGAGATCAAGTAGCAAGTGTTAGAGGGGTAGAGAAAATGAATCCAAAGGAATTTTTCCAGTTCCGGCGAGTAACAACAAGTGACAGAGTATTCCACAGAGAGGTTGCACAAAGGTCTATGTAGGAAGCTTTAGAGGTTGTTCAATTTAGTTGTGGGGAAGATTGATTCAACATCCAAAGTTTGGTAAGATTTTCCATTGTCGGAGAGACATTTTCCTACTCAATAGTATGCAAGAGTGACTTGATTAGCAACATTTCTAGGGTGAGTGTGAGAGGGTATGCGTAGAGGTGATTTAGGGCCTGCACAAAGGGTTTGGACAACTAGCCTTCAGAAAGAGCTAGTAGTCGGGATTGTCAGTGGAGAGAGAAAAATTCTCTCTAAATTTTTGTCAGATTTCTTGTTGAGGATTGCTAGTATTTCAACATCTAGATTGTACTCATATTATTTCACTACTCCATAATAATAAAACCCTTAGTTTTTGCATCAATTTTCCCACATTGGGTTTTTCCAAGGACTTTTGTCCAAAAATAACGGTGTCGTAATTTTTGTGTGTGCTAGAATTTCTCAGTTTCCTACATTTTTACTTCCACAACGTTTATTTATTTTGTGAAGAAATTGCAGTGTAATTAATTTGATATTAATCAGTAAATTAATAAACTAAATAATCAGTTAAGAGAATTAATTCTAGTTGTTGTATTTCAAGGAATTCTCATAAGTTTGATATGTATATTGGTCTTAGTAGCAAAGGGCATGCACCTAAATAACAAAAACTATGAAAGATATCAACAAGTAGCCCAAAACACTTTGTCTGATAGGAACACCTAGCTGGAGATGAAATCCAGTATTGATGGGCTATAAGAGAGAGGTGGTTGAAAGTAACAATTACAATTACTCCCGAGCTTCACTTGAACCTTGGTAAGAAGGGGCCAAGTACTCTCGTGAAGACGAGCTTCCTCCAAAAAAACCAAATATGGAGTAGGTTCGTCTGTCTAGGTAACGAGGTAGCCCACCTTAGTCACTTCTATGATTCCCTAGAAGTATGGCCATTAAATTCACCTCAAATCACAGACACCACAGAGGGGGGGGGGGGAGGGGTTCATGGTCGTGGCTAGTATACTGTGTGGGAAAGACACCTGAGTCCTCGAATTAACTCCGATAATGCCAAAAGGATCCCCGACACACAAAATACCCACCAAAATGCAATCAAAGGCAAACTACCTTCTCTCAGAGTTCGATGTTTCCTAGTGTTTAACTCCTTTGTTAGAGGAGTGGTCCCAATTGATGTCAGTGCAACATGATTTTATCTCTTTAATGACACTAGTTTGGTTTTGCACTTGTTTTCACCCAAGTTGTACACCTAAAAGAAATAACAACTCAAGATAGGGGTTGTCACTTCTAATCCCTGCCGACTTTGTTTAAGCTATCTCCTAACCAAGCTAAGTGGGGTAGTCCCTAAGGGTAAAATGATGAAGGTTGAAGGGAAACTTGTTGGGAACCAACAATTTCGAAGAGATGCACTCAAAAAATATCTTATTAAATTTATTTAAATTGTGATTAGTTGAGAAAGTTTTTGAGATATTCAATTAGATTAGACTCTTAGGATTTAAAGTTCCGAGACTAGTGCCTTCAATTACAATTCTCAAAAGAGATTTAAACTTTCACAATGAATGGATTATCAAGTCACAAGATATAAGTGTTGCTCAGGAAGTTAGCTTGACAAAAAGAAATATGAGCAAGAGCAATAAGAATTGCAACAACTTCAAAGATGTAAAATCATAGCTCAAAAATAACATTGTGATGATTATATTCACAATAAGATGATTAACCAGATGAGTTGTAATAGCAATTAGGATCACAATTCTTGTTATCAATGAGAATACAATGCAAGGTGAAATGCAAAGTCTTGGTTAATTTTAGGTTAAATTCCTATCTAGGTGAAACCTCCTTGGTAATTATTTTGGAGCTAGTCACAAATGCAAGATGTTGGAAGAGGTTCCGAGAAAGGAGGGTAAGGCCTCATTAATGATACCCAATCTTGCCTCTACACAACCCGAGTGCCTTTATTCCTACAAGGTATTTCCCACAAGAGAACTGCAAGGTCACATGTGTTATCTACAAATGAGGTCCTAGACTCCTCAAGTTCAGACAAGAAGGGGGTCCTATCTCTCTATCAACCAAGCTTATGCTTGGAGGTTAATTTGAGAGATGCAATCTAACAAAAATAGACAAATGAAAATGAGATTAGATAACTTATTCTACCAAGATTACTCCAATGAGAAGTTAAGCTACTTCAATGCTCCACAAGATACAATATAACTTCAAGTTATAAAATTGAGCACAATGAGATTAGATAACTTATTCTACCAAGATTACTCCAATGAGAAGTTAAGCTACTTCAATGCTCCACAAGATACAATATAACTTAAAGATATAAAACTAAGCACAATTAACGCAAATAACACTTGCAATAGGAACAAATTATACTTTAGAACACAAAATTGCGAGACTTATCAACTTTAGAGATCTTATTAATGGAACAAGAATATCAAGTTTTCTTATTAGAACTCTTCAATTAGCATTTGAGTTCACTTTGTTCAAGTTACACAATTAAAGTAATCAGATACGAGAACAACTTATGAGCAATTACAATTTTTTAATTAGAGTTCATATTAAGAGTTCTTTAAGTTAAGTTATCAATTATGAACAAAGAGAAACTTTTTAGAATTAGCACCAATGAGATGAGATTACCAATGAGATATGCAAGAGTTATACAATTATTTCACCACTTTGGAAATGATCTTTTAGCAATTTTAATGCTTCAAAAATGCACCATATTTCAGTATTCATATTAGATTGCTTCAACTATTAGATTAGTCCCAAAATGTGAATAATAAGCTTAAGCCTTTAATTAATGTTTAGTGACTTGTTAAGATAATAGGCTTAGTTAGACATGCTTTTAGGCTTCTTTAGGATGGTTTTCAATTAATTAAGCATTTGTTTCAGACTTGTTGACCACTGGAGTGGCACCTGATGATAATGAGAAGAATCCATGCCGAAGGATGAACCATAAGACATTTGCACCATCGGATATCATCAGATATCATCAGTTCAATAGAGTTTTTGAACTCTACTTCTATTCCTCATCATCTTTCTTTTGTACCCAGATTCTACGCCCTACGGAGAATTGTAATAAGTGATGCTAGTAATGATGAATTTGAGTCAGTATTAAGTCTATAACATGCCTAGGTATATTTGGACCTTGCCAACAAGAATATTACTCTGGGAGTTTTTTTTTTTCACTTGGTTAATTATCATCTCCCTACAAGGAATTAATAATTAATTGAGTTTTTTCCTCCAATTTTACCCCAAATCCGGAGTACGACTTGATGGTGAGGCCTTGGGTGAGTCATAGTGTCTAGGGTAAATGTATATTACCATACTAGATCATACAAAAAAAATCGTGGAGTTTGGTTAGGTCTAAGTAGTGATTTTTTAATTTTTTAGATTAAAAAATCGCAATAAAAATTGTAATTGGATTGTAATAAGTGTTGTCTAGAGAAGTTGTATGGGGTCTGAGTAATAAAAATTTCAACTCTCACCCTCAAATTTCTACTATGACACACTTTGAGGGGTTAATGATGAGTTTTGGATCCTCAAAACCCACATTTCCTAAGTTTAGTGGAAATTGTGGCATTTAATTAGGCTAGAATTAAATAAAATAGAGAGAAATAAATTATTCCATGTGACAAAATGACGTGGAAATGAATTGGAAATTATTCTAAGTCAAAGGGTTGAGTCAACGGACATGTGGAGGATGAATGAGCACAATGCATCATTAATTCATCATTTATTTTATCAAAATCGAATTTCCCAGAGATAAAGCAACAATTACACAAAAGAAAAATTGAATTTATTAAAGGCAGTTGAGCATAAAAGGAATATTCTACAGGATCAGTTTACTGAAGACCAAGTGGGGACCTCTTCTCACGAGCTATCTGGAGTGTAACAACACTCAACACTTCACTTAGAGGATTTTCATTATTCCTTGAGCTTAGACTGCATAGTTACTCAAAGGAAACACACAGTTCTCAGGGGCCTACACAAAAGTTCATTGGGATCATCTACAGGTAAGGTTTTAGTTTGCTCGAGTTTGCAGTGGTGGACTTGATGTAGCACAAGCCTTCATTTTGCTTATGGATGAGCTCACTGGATCATATGGGGAATTCGATTACCCTTAGTGTGCACAAAAGGAATTCAATTTTTCTCTTGGTGTCTCAGTATTCTCCACATCGAAATTGGCTTATATTTCCTTATAATTTTCTCTAAGTTCAGTTCTCAGATGCATTTTCCTTGGGAATTTCTCCCAACTCTTTATATAAAAAAACCATAGGCTATTGTATTGTATCATGTTATGAGCTATTGGGCTTGAAGAAACTCTTCCATTTTGTACTTGCATATTTGTTAATATAATCAAGACATTGGGGTTATTTAGCGGATTTTCTCTTGGCGTTATGAGGTGATTTATTTCCATAATATTGCTATTGTGTTTGAATTCATTTACATGTTTGATAAATATTATTTTATATTTGTCATAGCTTTTATTGATACATGCAACCTATCTTGCATGTATAATTGATTTAGAGTAGTATTCTAGGAATAAGCTTGCCAAGTCATTTTCAGAGGAATTTTTGGTTTATCTTATTCATTATGATGTTCTGATCCTTTTGCAAACTAATATTTGTTCAAGTGTGTAGGGAAGATCTATTTGTATTGTATGCAGGAAATCAACCCCAAGTCTTTCATTAGAGGAAGACCAAGAGGGAGTTTTCTCGTTCTCTAGCTACTTGATTATCTACTTCATTTAAAATTTAAAATACTTCTTTGTAGAGCTTCCAAAGTTATATAAGTTGTTTCAAGAGAAATTTCTATGTTGGGCAAGTATGGGGGTTCACTCCCATTACTTGAGCTAGTGTTTTGTACATTAGTTTGTAATATAACATTGTTTATTTTTCTTTCTTTTACACTGATTATTGATTTTGTTTTGGAAGCCCATAGGTTTGAGCTTTGGACAACGAAACGTTTGAAGAAGAGTTGTCGAAAACTACTAATAATCATGCATGCAGAACCTTCCACGAACTCAAGGACTGATTTTGTAAGGAGGTCGTGAGCTCTACAGGGGCAACAACAAGTTATCTAGCCGTGGGCCTTTGAGGCTTGCAAACTTTTTTATTTAGAGGGATTTTCCATTTACTTTCGTTGTCTTACTCAAGGGGGGGGAATTCTAGCTTTTCCAAGCTCTTATCTTTGTAAAGATCTCTTTTCATTTCTTGGGCAGCCTTCTTAGAGGCATCTTTTATAATCATTGTAATCACTAATAAAAGAAAGTTTTTTCCCTGAGGGAGCTTGGGAAATTTTCCCATGGACCTTTTGTGGGTGGATTGACTTTGTTTCTAGTTTCTTTTATGCTTATTTCCATCACATACATGCTTAACATTAACAACATATTCACTGCACATTTCATTCACTAAATATTGTGTCCAAAAATTATAACATGCATAAGTTCCAAAATTTGCAAACTTGAGCAAATCTCTTTTATGTGTGAACAATTTATATTATGGGAAAGTTTTAATTGTTTCATGGTTATTTAGGCATATGTTCATTGTTTGGTCCATTTATGCTACATATTTTGGTAACTATTGGAGCATTATTTCTCCCTTGAAACAATTGTATCGTAAAGAAAATCTATTTCACTTAACTTGCCTACTTTAATTTATTGGTGCAACACATATAAGATTATTTCCATTCTTGTTTCTTAAGTTTAATTTGTTATTGCAATGAACACAATCTCATTTCTATTTCTTTTGAAACATTGCATGTAGCAATTTAATAGGGACAATCAACACTCACTAAAGTTTGACCTCTAACATAAGTTGGTTGAATAAACATCTTAGGGACCCTCTACTCCTCTATTGACTCCTCACTATGGGATCCATATTTGTGGGTGAGGGTGAGGTCTGAGGATTGGAGAGTTCATTTGAAATCTTGTTGTATAGGTAACTAATAATAAAATTAACCAAGAGCACTATCCATCACATTTAATTTACTTGTCTCTTGATGGTTTGAGTTTTCATATGAAAAGTTTATTCCAAAAACAAGTATTATAATTCTCTTAACAAGTTTTTTCTTTTTATGTTTCAAGTCTAATTTCACATTTGGCATTTCCTTGTTCACATTTTCCAAGTTAATTACTAATTTTGGAGTTTTGGCAAGATATGTTTCAATTTTTTTGATTCCCAAATTTGATTATCTCAAAGACATTTTCTGTATCTTGCAATATCTTGTGCTAGCAATATTTTGCATTTGCGAGCTACTTTGCTTTCAATTTTTTGAGAGCATTACATTTTAATTCTTGAGAAAATATATATATCTTTCAAATGTTGAGCAAATTATGTATAAGGCACTATTTTGTGGTTTTATCATGCTAATGATCGCCATTATTATTTCAAGTTTCTCACATCATATTTTCTCATAAATCCTTAAAAGTAATCCATTTTCACTATAACACTCTCCTAGAACCTCACATCCTTTTAACTTAGTTTCTTCACTTTAGGGACCACCCCCTTTACCTGACCTAGGAGAGAGATAAAATGAAGAGAGCCAGGATCAGTGTGACAACCCCTTCTCTGAGATCCTTGCCACCAACCACACCTTGTGGGGTTGAAGGATTTTTCCATTGACTTTTAGGTAGGTGTAGGCGACAAGGAAAGCAATAAAATTTTTGGCACCATTATCAGGGACAAGATTTCTTATACCTGGGAAATCGACTAACTTTTGGTTTTTGCATGTTGGATTTCAGAATTAGATTCTTGTTCAAGTTGTGACTCCACTTACTTCATTTTTTGCAAGGATTTCTGCTTGAAGTCTTCTTCTAGTATACTTCTTGCTATTCTTAGATAGGATCCTCTCTCTGATATCCATTTGATTTTTTAGGGTCAAGTGAGCATGACATCATGAATGCTTTGTTTGCCCCATGTGGTTTTACTAACATTCTAGGCTATCCAAATTTTATTCCGGATAAGGCCATTGAGGCTATTGAGGAGTTGCCTAGTTTTCTAGGTAACAATGCCATTAATACTAAAACTCACCTTAGGAATTTCCACTTTTGTGTGAGAAAATGGTGCCATGATATTAGCCATGAGGACGTTAAAATGAGACTTTTCATCATTTCATTAGATGGAGATGCTATGGATTGGTTCATAGACATACCTGCTAACAATTTTGATTCTCTAAAATTAATCATTGACACCTTTGAAGAAAAATATGGAGATGAAAGAAAGATCAAATGAAAATTTGATGAGAATGATAAGTATCTCATCAAGGAGTTGACTCGAATGATTAAGGATATGCATATCAAGCAAGCTCAAATCATTAAGACCATGGAGGTAAATCATGCACAAACAATAAGGCCATTGGGGTCAATCATTCTAATCAGATGACCTCTATTCAAAATTTGTTGCTTGCCATGGAAGAAAAACAAGTACAATTAATCAACACCATGGAAACAAATCATGCTAGGGAGAAGGCTAATCAGGTCATTTTTCAGAATAGGTTGGGGGAAATGGAAAGATCACAGGTACAAGAATTCCAACTTAAGTCACATGACGAATGGAAAAAGAACAAATAAACAGATCATGAGCCTCCCAATCCATTAAAGAAAGCTTCATAATAAAGGTCATTTATTCCATTGAAAACTAGCTAATTGAAGGTGACCCAAATAGCAAGGTAACTGAGGGGAATTAGGTTTATACTTATGAGACTGATTCATCATCCATGTCAAAGAAGATGAAAAATGGAGAAAGGCAGGTCAAAGAAGTCTTGGATACTTCAAATTTTTTATATGAGCATTTTCAAGATAGGGGAGAAAGGTCTACTTTGATCACGTTAACATCAAAATCACAATATATTAAGAAGAAAAGAAAAAACGGAAAGGATTTGGT
This sequence comes from Pinus albicaulis, assembly GCA_034641835.2. Taxonomy (NCBI): domain Eukaryota; kingdom Viridiplantae; phylum Streptophyta; class Pinopsida; order Pinales; family Pinaceae; genus Pinus; species Pinus albicaulis. The sequence continues at coordinate 1,629,856,597 of CM076575.1, read as the reverse complement.
AAATCTGATGACCATGTACAACACAGCGTTGGGATGGATCAAAGTCCTAAAATATTCAGAATTGGACATGGTACATTAGGAAAGAAACCCATGGATCTGCCGGAAAGTAGGCAGGTTTTTAGCGAGGACATTTGATGCCATGGGGCATCTTTTTGTATCATATTTCTAACCTTGTCCATTGTAAATTTTGTTTAAATAGATTTCTTTCATGAATAAATTGTTATTTTATGCTCTTAGAATAAAATTTCCATTTCTATACTTTATTTTATTTGATGATATTTTGAATGGATACTGCTAATATATATCTTTGGTTGGTGGATGCAGATTCCAGGTCCTTGTAGACTATCACTTCATATCTAGCATGCATCCCCATATGGAGCCAAATGTTGACCACTGGAGTGACACTTGTTGATAATGAGAAGACTCCATACCCAAGGATGATCCAGAAGACATTTGTACCATCATATGTCATCAGATATCATCAATTCAACATAGTTTTTGAACTCTACTTCTATTTCTCATTATCTTTCTCTTGTACCCAAATACCACGCCCTATGAGGAATTGTAATAAGTGATGCTAGTAATGATGATTTTGAGTTAGTATTGAGTTTGTAACAGGCCTAGGTAGCTTGGGACCTTGCCAACAAGTGAGTATTACTCTGGGAGGTTTTTTTCACTTGGTTAATTATCATCTCCCTACTAGGACTTAATAATTAATTGAGTTTTTTCCTCCAATTTTACCCCAAAGCTGGAGTACCATTTGATAGTGAGGCATCGGGTGAGTCCTATTATCTAGAGTCAATGTATATTACCATACTATATCACACAAAAAATTTCGTGGAATTTGGTTAGGTCTAGGTAGTGATTTTTTAATTTTTTAGATTTCCCGTAAGTCAAAAATTGCAATAAGTGTTGTCTAGAGAAGTTGTATGGGGTGTGAGTAATAAAAATTACACCTCTCACCCTCAAATTTCCACTATGACACAATTTGAGGGTTATTTATGAGTTTTGGACCCTCAAAACCCACATTTCCTAAGATCAGTGGAAATTGTGGCATTTAATTAGGCTAGAATTAAATAAAATAGAGATAAATAAATTATTCCATGTGACAAAATGATGTGGAAATGACTTGGAAATTATTCTAAGTCAAATATTTGAGTCAGTGGACATGTGGAGAATGACTAAGCACACTGCATCATTAATTTTATCAAAATCAAATTTCCCAAAGATAAAGTAACAGTTACACACAAGGAAAATTGAATTTATTAAAAGGAGTTGATTATAAAAGGAATATTATACAGGATCAGTTGACTGAAGACCAAGTGGGGACCTCTTCTCACAAGCTATCTGGAGTAAAACATCACTCAGCACTTCACTTAGAATATTTATGCTATTCCTTGAGCTTAGACTGAGCAGTCACTCAGAGGAAATAGAGAGTTCTCAGGGGCCTATGTAGAAGTTCACTGGGATCATCTACAGGTAAGGTTTCAGTTTTCTCAAGTTTGCAATGGTGGAATTGATGTAGCACAAGAATTCGTTTGGCTTATGGAAAAGTTCACTGGATCATATGGGGAATTCGATTTCCCTTAGTGTGCACAAAAGGAATTTGTTTTTTCTCTTGGTGTTTCAGTCTTCTCCACATCGAACTTGACTTATCTTTCCTTGGAATTTGTTCCAAGTTCAGTTCTCACATGAATTTTTCCTTGGGAATTTCTCCCAACTCTCTATATAGCAAAGCCATGGGCTATTGTATTGTATCATGTTATGAGCTATTGGGCTTGAGGAAACTCTGCCATTTTGTACTTTCATATTTGTTAATATAATCAATACTTTGGGGCTCTTTAGCAGATGTTCTCTTAGCGTTATGAGGGGATTTATTTCTATAATATTGCTATTGATTTTGAATTAATTTCCATGTTTGATAAATATTAGCTTACATTTTCCATCTAGTTTGGATTGATACATGCAAGCTATCTTGCATGTATCATTGATTTAGAGTATTATTCTAGAAATCAACTTTCCAAGTCATTTTTAGAGGAATGTTTGGTTTATATTATTCATTATGATGCTCTAATCCTTTTGCAAACTAATATTTGTTCAAGTTTGTACGGAAGATATATTTGTATTGTGTGCAGGAAATCCATCTAGGCATGGGAGAAGTCTCACATAGACTGACTCACTCCTAGATTCAAAGTGATCCAAGACTCAACTATTTTCAACGCCAAGTCTTTCATCAAAAGAAGACCAAGACGGAGTTTTCTCATTCTTTAGATACTTGATCATCTACTTCATTTAAAATTTAAATTACTTCTTTGTAGAGCTTCTAAAGTTATACAATCTATTTCAAGAGCAATTTCTAGGTTGGGCAAGTATTGGGGTTCACTCCCATTACTTGAGCTAGCGTTTTGTACATTAGTTTGTAATATAATATTGTTTTATTTTGCTTTATTTTACACTAATAATTGATTTTGTTTTGGAAGCCCATAGGTTTGAGCTTTGGACAATGAAGAGTTTGAAGAAGAGTTGTCTGAAAACTACTAATAATCTTGCATGCAGAACCTTCGACGAACTCAAGGACTGATTTTGTAAGGAGGTCGTGAGCTCTATAGGGGAAGCGATAAGTTATCTAGGCCGCGGGCCTTTGAGGCTTGCAAACTTTCTGATTTAGAGGGTTTTTCCATTTACTTTTGTTGTATTACTCAAGGGGAGGATTCTTCCTTTTCCAAGCTCTTTTCCTTATAAATATCTCTTTTCATTTCTTGGCCAACCTTCTTAGAGGCATATTTTCTAATCATTGTAATATCTAATAAAATAAAGTTCTTTGCTTGAGGGAGCTTGAGAAATTTTCCCATGGCATCCCCCTTCCTCAATTGAAGTGGAATGACCTTTTATGGGTGGATTGACTTTGTTTCTAGTTTCTTTTATGCGTATTTCCATTGCATGCATGCTTAAAATTAACAACATATTCACTCCACATTTCATTCATTAAATATCGTGTCTAAAAAATCTAACATGCATAAGTTCCAAAATTTTCAAACTTGAGCAAATCTCTTTTATGTGTGAATGATTTATATTATGGACAAGTTTTAATTGTTTCATGGTTATTTAGGCACATGTTTCATTGTTTGGTCCATTTATGCTACCTATTTTGGTAACTATTGGAGCATTATCTCTCACTTGAAACAATTGTATCATAAAGAAAATATATTTCACTTAACTTGCCTACTTTCATTTATGGATGCAACACATATGAGCTTATTTCCATTCTTATTTCTCAAGTTTATTTTGTTATTACAATGAGCACAATCTCATTTCTATTTATTTTGAAACATTCTATATAGTAATTTAATTGGGACAATCAACACTCACTAAAACATTACCTCTAACATAAGTTGGTTGAATAGACACCTTGTACTCCTCTATTGACTCCTCATTGTGGGATCCATATATTTGGGCGAGGGTGAGGTCCGAGGATTGAAGATTTCTTTTGCAATATTGTTGTAGAGGTAACTAATAATAAAATTAACCAATAACATTATCCATCACATTTACTTTACTTGTCTCTTGATGGTTTGAGTTTTCATATGCAAATTTTATTCCAAAACCAAGTATTGTAATTATCTTAACAAGTGCTTTATTTTTATGTTTCAAGTCTAATTTCAGATTTGGCATATCCTTGTTCACATTTTCCAAGTTAATTACTAATTGTGGAGTTTTGGAAAGCTATGTTTCAATGTTTTGATTCCCAAATTTGATTATCTCAAAGGTGTTTTCAGTATCTTATAGTATCTTGTGCTAGAAATCTTTTGTTTGCATTTTAGGGCTACTTTGCTTTCAATTTTTTGAGAGCATTACATTTTACTTATTGAGAATATATATATATATCTTTCAAATTTTGAGAAAATTATTTGTAAGGCACTAGTTTGTGGTTTAATCATGTTAATGATTGTTATTATTACTTCAAGTTTCTCACATCATATTTGCTCATAAATCCTTAAAATTAATCAATTTTCACCATAACACTCTCCTAGAACCTCACATTCTTTTAAATTATTTTATTCACTTTAGGGACCACCCCCCTTAGTTGACCTAGGGGAGAGCTAAAAAAAAGAGAGTCGAGATCAATGTGATGGTCCATTCTATGAGATCCTTGCCACCAACCACACCTTGTGGGGTTGAAGGTTTTTTCCATTGACTTGTAGGTAGGTGTAGGCAGTAAGGAAAGAAATAACAAGACTTATATCAGATCTGTTTTGATTTGTGCAGCAAGTGAAGTAAAAGATAAGGAAAGATATCAAACCCTCAAGGCCTCTAGCCCTTTGTCCAATGGCTGATTTAGCTAGTTAAAGAACCAATGAGGCTGGTTTTTGCCTTGAATGCACTTTGTAAGCTTCCCAACACTTGCAACCACAAATTTAAGTCCGAAATATGATGGACCAACCACAAAAATCCCCATGACCAAGCTAGAGAAAGCCTTCCAAGGCTGCAACTAGGGAAAAATGGAAAAGTTTAGCCACAAATAAGTGAGGAATGTCCCTTGAAAATTTGTGATAAACTGTCCAAATACCTGCAACACAAATTTATTAGCCTTTAAACCCCATGAAATGATGAATCAACCCTCTTACATCTAGTGGCTAGGGCTAGAATCTTCTCTAATGCTAGCAGCGATGATTTAAAGTGCCTCTAGGGCTAGCAACTAGGGCTTTTAGGCCTTAGATGATGCTTCATTGAAACTTCAACCTTGTATAACCCTTCTTTGATGGATGTAAGCCTGCAAAATAAGTATTATACCCCAAAATAATGAATTTTCAAGCCCTAAATCAAGCCGGAAATTTAGAAAGACAAACTAGTGATGAAAACAAGTCAAAACACTTGGCCAAATTTATTTCAAGGTTGGAAAAAAAAGATAGAACTAAGATAGATCAGATATAACTAATGAAATAGGCCTCCAATCCTTGTGGCCTGCCTGGAAGGGCTAGAAAAGCTATCAAACTAGCTTAGAAAGCCTCCAAACCCTTACAAAAACCCTTCTTGATGATCCTTAATGAATTTGAGCCACAAAAACTTGGATTTTAGAACTTAGATAAACCTACAAAACTTCAGATCAGAAATATGCTTGAGAAAACCCCAAATTTGCAGTAAATTAGCCCTATGGGGCTAGTGACACCTCCTCTAGGCCTAACATTCAAATTTTGAGACTTGGGTCTTGTAGATTTGCCTCAAAAGGCCTAGATCTACCCTTTCCGGCTGAACGCTCCCTCCCTTTGATGAAAATGACCCCTTTCTAAGGAAAATCTGCCCTCAAACCCTAGCCACCAGGCTAGGTGAGGGTTAGAAAACTTCAAATTTTTTTCTTGTCTTTAGATATTGAGCTTGTAGCACTTGCAAGAAGAAAACTAGAGCCAAATATCCAATATAGACAAAAATTGAAAATAAACCCCAGAATCCATCTAATTATTTACAAAAATTCAAAAAAAAAAGGGTTAGTAGGAATAATATACAAATTATTTACAATATTCACAACAGATTTATAACTCTAATTAGTAGATTTATCATTCAAAGCTCTTTTAAAAAAGTAGATAAAATTTTAAATAAGTGATCTTGGTTGAGTAAAAGGCAAGAAACCCCCTTCACAATGTTCTTATGATTAACCCTTGAGATGTCCCACCATGGGTGATTTAGCCCTCATGCTAAAGAGTGGGATGGTTTAGCCGAAAACGTCCCCTCTTGCTTGAGATCTGATTCAAAAGATATGTCTACAAATACTCAAAAAAATTGTCAGATTGAAATGGGATTGATTTACAAAGTAAAAGGGAAGTCTAGGGTTTAATTAAAAACCAATAGATCCACCCAATCAACAATGCTCACTCAACCCAAATAACAGTTCAAGGTACTAGTACACTAATAAATCCCGAAGGCATATGAAAATAACAACATTGAAAATTCAATAGAAAATTAAGCACATAACCAGAACAAATTTTCCATGATAGGCTACAAACATACACATTTGGCTTTGCCCCTAAAGAATTTTTCTTTTATTAATAAAAGAAGAAATTATAGAGCTTCCAGAGCCATTTGCAACATCCAAAGATGTTACAATGAGTAGCCTCGGGCTCAATTTATAGAAAATAGAGAGATCTAGATCCCCCTCCAAGTGGAAAATGATTAGGTCCAAAGAAGTGCACAACTTTGGATTGGTCTTGGAGAATAAAAACTGCTAGATGATGATCCTTGCCAAAATTAAATTCTGCCCCTTGATCTAGATGAAGAAATTCAATGGAATAATAAATCTCTTTTTTCTTGGTCCAAAAAATATTATTTTGAACTTTTTTCCTCAAAAAATCACTTTTTGACTTAACCACCTTGGACCATAAGTTCAATTTTTCTTAAAAAATGAATTTTCCCTTGATGGAGGACATTGAAAAATTAATTTCTTTTGGACCCACAAATTTTCTTCAACTAATTGGACCCAATGTTAGAAAATTATATATTATGGAGCAATGAAACACATAAAATATGCGGAAAATACAAGCACACAAAACACATAAAACCAGAGAGACACAGATATATGTGGTTCACCCAGTTTGGGCTACGTCCAATTCTCGAACAAATTACCCTTCCTTTCTATTATCCAGCAAAAATGAAGAGACAAAACCTACAACAGATCCACTGTAATATCCTTTGTTCTCTCTCACAGTCTCCCTCTCTGTTTCTCGCTCCGAGAATACACATACAATACAAAGCCACAATACAATACCCTCATAAAAGCGAGGGGTTGCCTTCTAGGGAAAAAAACCCAAAACTAAACATAACTTCTACCGTCAGACCATTTGCCTAATGAACGACCCAGATTGACTAGAAATTACTATACTTTTACAAGGAAATTTTACACATGTTTTTAGCTTTGGGGGCGCTACCCCTGAAAACCCCCGCCAGGGGGGGACTCCATAAAGTTGCTGCCACCCCCCCCGAACCCCCCAAGGTAGTGATTAATTACGGGCGGCGTTGCCGCCCCATTTAAGGTACAGGGGTCCAATGCTGTGATACAAAGTAAACAAGATAATCAGGCTCCACACCCAACAATCTCCCACTTGGAGATTGATTGTAGAAACTCCACCGCTACTTGATTTGCTGGACAATGACTCCTCTTTGGACCTGGCTATTTTTCATCTTCAGCGTCATCCTTGAAGACCAATTGAAACTGAGCACATTCTCAGTTTCTCCCTGGTTACAACTTTTGCTAGCATATCTGCAAGATTCTGGCTAGTGTGTATCTTTTCCAGCTTCAACTCTCCATCTTCCAATACTGACCATATGAAATGGTACTTGAGATGTATGTGTTTAGTCCTGGAATGAAATGCTGATTTCTTTACAAGATGAATGGCACTTTGGCTATCACTGTATAGCGTGCCCATATCATGCTTCTTACCCAATTCATCCATAAACCTTTGTAACCAAATAATTTTTACTAGCCTCTATAGCAACAACATACTCTTCTTGTGTTGTTGAAAGTGCAATAACACTTTGCATTTTTGAAACCCAACCGACAACCATTCCACCTATAATAAATACATACCCTGTAGTTCTCCTCCTGTTATCTCTATCACCTGCCATATCTGCATTAACATAACCTTGTAGAGAAATGTTTGAACGACCAAAGAATAATTCTTGATTTGTGGTACCTCTCAAATATCTGAGAATCCATTTCACTAACATCGATTGTTATTTTCCTGGATTGTGCATGTACCTGCTTACAACTCCCACTGCATGTGCAATATCAGGCCTTGTGCAGACCATTGCATACATTAAGCTTCCAACTGCTGATGCATATGGAACTTTAGACATATAATCCATGTCTTCTTGGGTCTTTGGGCACATCTCTTTACTAAGTTTGAAATGGCTAGCAAAAGGTGTACTAACAGGTTTTGCATTGTGCATATTAAATCTTTTCAACACCTTTTCTATGTACTCATTTTGAGACAATGTTAATTTGCGATTTTTCCTGTCTCTAGTTATCCTCATACCAAGGATTTGTTTTGCAGCTCCCAAATCCTTCATTGCAAATGAATTTGCCAATTTTCTTTTGAGCACATTTATTTCCTTCATGTTAGACCCTGCAACAAGCATGTCATCTACATACAATAACAATATAATATAGCTGCCATCATTTTTCCTTTTCAGATAAACACAATGATCAGAGTGACATCTAGTATAACCTTGTTCGGACATAAACTTGTCAAATTTTAGATACCACTGCCTTGGAGCCTGTTTTAAGCCATACAAGCTCTTCTTTAACCTGCACACCAATTTTTCTTTCCCTTTGACCTCATATCCTTCTGGTTGCTGCATGTATATCTCTTCCTCCAAATCTCCATGGAGAAATACTGTCTTTACATCTAACTGTTCAAGATGTAAATCTTCCGCTGCTACAAGACTTAAGATAGTTTTGATTGAAGTCATCTTAACAACAGGAGAAAATATTTCATCAAAATCAATACCTTTCTTCTGTGCAAACCCCTTCACCACAAGTCTAGCTTTGTACCTTTGTTTTCCTCCATCTTCTTCCTTCGGCCTGTAAACCCATTTATTCTGCAATGTAGTTTTACCTGCAGGCAACCTGACTAAGTCCCAAGTCTGGTTATGCATTAAGGAGTCCATCTCTTCTTCCATGGCTAGCTCCCACTTCTTCTTGCTTTCAACTTGCATTGCTTCTTCATAACATTCAGGTTCACCAGAATCAGTCAGCAATAAATAATATAATGAAGGAGAGTATCGTTCAGGGGGTCTACTTATCCTGGTAGATCTTCTAACACCACTTTCAGGTGTTTGAGGTGCCTGTTGCTGTTGTGGTGGTTGTTGCTACTATGGTTGTTGATTATTATTATTTTCAGGCACCTTTACTTTTTCAGTTATCTCATCAAGAACCGTGTATTCCTTGCTTTCTTTTTCCTGTTTCTTTTCCTGCAACTGATTCTTATACAAGACCTTTTCATTGAATATTACATATCTGCTCCTAATGATTTTGTGATTTTCATAATCATATAAGCGATATCCAAAATCATTAACACCATATCCAATAAAGGTACATTTCTTTGATTTTGCCTCAAGCTTTGTTCTATTTTCTTGATTAATATGGACAAAGGCCTCACAACCAAAAGGCTTTAAAAAAGAGTAGTTTACCTTTTTACCTATCCATGCTTCCTCTGGAATACCACCATCCAAGGAACTTGAAGGCCCTCTATTTATTAGATAAACAGCAGTATCTACAGCATCTGCCCAAAATTGTAAAGGCAATCCTGCATGCAATCTCATGCACCTTGCACGCTCCATGATTGTTCTGTTCATCCTTTCCGACACACCATTTTCTTGTGGTGTTCTTGGAACTGTCTTCTCTCTACGAATTTCATGCTCTGAACAGTACCTATCAAACTCTTTGCTGCAATATTCACCTCCATTGTCTGATCTGAGACACTTCAACTTCTTTCCTGTCTCAATCTCAACCAAAACTTTCCATTTCTTGAAAGTATCAAATACATCAGATTTATTTTGAATACAATAAATCCAAGTTTTTCTAGTTGCATCATCAATAAACGTAACATAATAGTGAGAGCCACTGAGAGATGATACCTGAGCATGTCCCCATACATCTGTATGCACAAGCTCCAATTTTTCGCTCTTCTTTTCTTTCCCAACTCTGAGAAATCTGACTCTCTTTTGTTTTCCATAAATGCAATTTTCACAGAAATCCAAATCAACATTCTTCAAACCTGGCAACAAATTTCTTGAGTGAAGAATCTTCATTCCCTTCTCACTCATGTGTCCAAGCCTATGATGCCATAATCTTGCTTCTTCTCCTTTGGAAGTTAAAGCATTAACAGAGTTAGAAATACCATTGCATAAATACAATGTACCAACCTTTTCACCTTTTGCTATTACCAACGCTCCTTTGGTGACCTTCCAATTTTTATCTGTGAAAGTTGTCACACAACCTTCACTGCCTAACTGCCCTGTTGAAATCAGATTTTTCTTCAGATCTGGAACATGCCTTACCTCCTTTAATAGCCATTGGTTTCCATTCTGTTGTTTTACAAGAACCTTACCCATTCCAAAAATTTTACAGGGTTTATCATCACCCAAACGGACTTGTCCAAAATCTCCTTGAACATAGTCATGAAAATATTTCTTATCAGGTGTGGCATGGAATGAGGCCCCTGAATCTACTACCCAGGAATCAGTAAAATTTTAGAAAGAAAGAATCAAAGCATATTTTAACACATCACCTGTCACATTTGCTTCATGATTGTTTTCTTGTTGCACGTCTCCTTCTTTTCCCTTCCGAGATCTACAGTCTTTTTTTAGGTGTCCTTTCTTTCCGAATTTCCAACACACTATCCCCGATCTGGACTTGGATCTGCCTTTTCTTGATTTACTGCGATATCCTAAGCTCTTTCCCGTACACTCTGCACTCAAAGCATTACCCGATGTCTCACCGGAGCTTTTCCGTCGCATTTCCTCGCTAAGGATAGCACCGACAACATCATCAAACTTTAAAGTACTAGATCCAGAGACAGAGTTACTAATGGCCATTACTAAACCATTCCAACTCTCTGGCAATGAGCACAAGAATAACAAAGCTCTAACTTCATCATCAAAGTTTATCCCTACAAAACTTAAATGACTGGTAACTGTATTAAAATCATTTAAATGGTCTGCAACAGATCCACCTTCCAACATCTTCATATTAAATAGTCGTTTCATAAGAAATACCTTGTTTGAGGCCGAGGGTTTTTCATATAGTTTCGCCAACGTCTGTATTAAACCCTCTGTTGTTGTTTCCTTCGAAATATTGAAGGCGACTGACATCGCAAGGCACAACCGTACTGTCCCGAGTGCCTTTCTATTGAGAATGTTCCATTCCGCGTCTGTCATGGCTGCCGGCTTCTTTGTTTTTCCGCTCAATGGTAGGTACAGATCTTTCTGATATAGATAATTTTCCATCTGCATCTTCCACGACGGGAAGTTTTGGCCGTTAAATTTCTCGACCCTAAACTTATTATCTTTCTCCATTGCTCTCACTCGAACTAGGAACCCTTCTTTCCTGTGAGTTTATCAGCCAAATACACCTTCAACTCTGATACCAGTTGTTAGAAAATTATATATTATGGAGCAATGCAACACATAAAATATGCGGAAAATACAAGCACACAAAACACATAAAACCAGAGAGACACAGATATACGTGGTTCACCCATTTTGGGCTACATCCACCTCGAACAGCCAGTCCTTCCTTTCTATTATCCAACAAAAATGAAGAGACAAAACCTACAGCAGATCCACTATAATATCCTCTGTTCTCTCTCACAGTATCCCTCTCTGTTTCTCGCTCTGAGAATACACATACAATACACAGCCACAATACAATACCCTCATAAAAGCGAGGGGTTGCCTTCTAGGGAAAAAAACCCTAAACTAAACATAACTTCTACCGTCAGATCATTTGCCTAATGAACGGCCCAGATTGACTAGAAATTACTATACTTTTACAAGGAAATTTTACATCTGTTTTTAGCTTCGGGGGCGCTACCCTCGAAACCCCCCGCCAGGGGTGGGCTCCATAAAGTCGCTGCCACCCCCCTGGACCCCCCACGGCAGCGATTAATTACAGGGGGCGTTGCCTCCCCATTTAAGGTATAGGGGTCCAATGCTGTGATACAAAGTAAACAAGATAATCAGGCTCCACACCCAACACCCAAAAAAATGATTTTCTTGAAAAATAATTCTTTTCTGGCTCCATCGAATTTCTTGTAGGTTTTCCTCCCTTGGATTTGAGTTTTTCAAATTTAATTCCTCCTAGGGAAAGACCACCTTCTTCAAAAATTCATTTTTCCATTTGGGGAGAATTTTTATTTTCTCTCATTTTTATTTTTTTGACTACTTTCTGGTTAATTTTTTTCCCCTTTTTTCCAGAAAACTAGAAATAAAAATAATTTGAGGGGAAAAACATAATTTAAACCCTCAAAAAGTGTAAACACAAATTTGAGTTGTAGAGGTTCTAATTATGAGAACTCTATCCCCTTCAACTTTCACAAACATTGATTTTATAGTTTACATCCAAATAATTATTAAATTTCCAACCAATTAGAAATTTTAATAATTAAAAAGAGACACTTAGACTTAACCAAATTCTGCGAGACTCATGACATGATCTAGTATGATAACTAAATACACTCTGTAACAATAGGACTCACCTAATACTTTATTATCGAGCCCCACTCTAGCTTTGGGGATGTGTGGGAGAAAAACTTTGCCAATTATTTGGGTTTGAAAATGCAAATAATTGGCGGAGGGTAAAAAAATCCCTAGAGGAAACTCTTTCCTAAGGGTCATAGGTTATCTACATGTTTGTACATGGGTTTATAAGCATACTAGAATAATTTTTACAATGAAGGCCCACTAGGTCGCAAAATTTGGAATTACAATTTTGATAAAATGTTGAAACATAAATGATAATATGTAGATGTTTTACTGCTCAGACATGATGGAATCCTTTTGAAAAAATGTATGCTGCTATAGGATAATTGACACAGAGTGGTCAACAACAGTCTTGGGAGTTGACCTAAACAACCTAACCCAAGACTCTAGCCTAAACTAATATGTGTATATCTTGACAAAGAGTTGCTGATCAATTTTATTACGAGATTAATTTTAAATGTACTTGATTAATGTCTTCAGAAGGGTGTTGACATATTAAGTTTTTGAGACGTGACTCAAACCATGCAAAAAATATGATTTTCAATTTTAGTTCAATGAGAAGGGATTTATACAAGGAGAGAGTAACTAATGTATTTTCCAAAACCAAGCATCCTTAATGTAGTTCTAACATAGAAATAAACACAGACATACAATACTTAGATAACAAACCCAAAGTAAACTTGAACAAACTGGCTAAAATGACAGAAATAATATATATATATATATTTTTTTAGGATGCAAGATAAACTAACTTTCAAAAGAAAATATGAATTCAGCCATAATAATCATAGTTTCAGATAGCATAGACATTAAGACACAAACAAGAAAAACACAGGTAGTGGAAATCACAACAAAAGTGACAAAAAATAGGTTTTAAACACTATCACAGGCTAATAGGCTAGTACAATGCATTATAGGCAGGGGTAACACATGTCTATAAGGGCTAACTAGAGTTAGTAACATTGTGTGTCTACACAAGACTAGCATTACACAAGTTTAACTCAGAAAAAGAGGGTTTGGGTTGAATAAAAATGCTCAAATTAGTTAGGCTATTAAGCATGTAAATAATGGATAGGAATTCAAGTAAGGACAAGATCAAAGAGAGGGAATTTAAGAGAGGAAAAAAAAACCAGGAAGAATAATTCTCCCTAATGGAGTCGCCAATTCTGCTATAGGGTTTTAAGCCTGGTAGGAAAAATAGAAAACCCTCTCAGGTTCTTCCAGAAACCTAGGGAAGACAAGGTAAGGGAAAGATGGTTTTAGGGATTGAGATTTTCAGTAAGGTAAGAGCTAGAGTAGAGATTAAGAAGGTGAGAATAAAGTGAGCATGTGAATCCTCGCATGCAGATTCGTTGGAGTGGTCAATGTAGCTAGGAAGCACTCCTAGCTAGCTCCAAATCTTGGTCCCGTACATAAAAAGAAACAAGCAAACTATCACAACATAATAATCTTGATAATCCAAACTATAATGAATGAACCTATTCATTACTAAATAACTTAACATAAGCCAAACTTCCAAATAAAAATTAGTTAAACATAATAGAAAAGATCATGAAAACTTATATAGAAGGAATAAAAATCAATCTATATTTATTGAATAAGAAGGGAGATTACATCCAATAGATGTAGTTGTAGCAACACTTTGTCCAACTCCTAGCTCCTCAAACTCTCTCTCTCTCTCAAGCAGTACTTTACAACATAGCAATACAAGAATCCCCCGCCTTTCTCAATGGGCAAGCCCCCAATATATAGGCAAGTGGAGGCTATGAATATTTCCAATTTTCTCTTTAGTTGAAATTGGGCAAAATCTTTGGTTGAATGTTGATTCCTCATTCAAAATGGCTTTGTGGATTTTTTTGAGATTTTCCTATTTTTGTATGCTTTTATCCACTTTCAAGAGCTTTATTTGTTTAGGAAAAAGTTGTAGATGAGGACAAAGAGATCACATTCCACCATATGAGTTTCCTTAAGTGAACAAGAGTGTCAACGTTTAGTTAACTTGGGATTTTTTCCTTGTGACTAAATACGAATTTGGAAACACAAGTTAGATGAAGGGACAAAGTGTTATAAACTACGATAGAGTTGTCCTCATGGTACATAAGATGCATTATAGTCTTAAATAGGTCAGAAAAGGGGGTGTAAATGGGTGTATTTCAACCAAAAACATAGTAATATCCTCTGAGCCGATGATGAGGTATTTTCATGTATAACAGTGGGTAGTAGATTTTTTTCATTCACTTATTTCTTAGATATTATTTAGCAAGAAGACCCTACAACAACAAAATCATATCACTTTTGTTTTTGAGCAGTGAAAGAAATATTTGGTTCATTCTAGCAAGAGGATGGTTGGGGGGAACAAGAATGGTATGGGTAACAAGTTTTTTTCGTGAATTGATTTATTTACTATTTTTGCTGCATTCACGACTTCTTAAAGTGGTATTTATAGTGCTCACAATGAAATAGAAAATAGGTAGTAAGAATACCATCCTATTTGGAATTATGTTACTAAAGTCAAGCAAATGGGAATGGAGGTTCAATTTACGTAAATTGATAGGACCTTTAAGGGTTCTGACATAAAAGTCAAGAATCAAATTATGCATGAAGAGGTAAAATGTATTGAAGTTTTTTCACATACTAGAAATATAGTGGGTGAGGGCTACATTTAAAAGAGAGAAAGATGATGCTCAAAGGTTGAAGGATCAAAGAAACATAATTAGTATGGGTGGAACTAGCTCACTTGGGTGCTAGCAAGGATTGTTTAAGAAGTAAGAAATACAAAGATGATAGTAGTAGAAGAAGAGATATCCAAGCCATCAAAACTAGATAAAGAGCTTGCAGATAAATCACCTAGAAAGGTCTTCAATAAAGGATTGCTTAGAGGTGATAAAGATCTAATGATCATGGGAGAAGGTACCGAAAAACCCTTGGAGGCCAAGATAAGAGTTAAAAATTTCCAGAAACCCTTTCCACCAATCCTAGTATAAGGGTTACAAATGTTCAGATACACTTTTCATCAATCCCAATAAAGTAAAGAAAGATTGTTATATGTTAGGGTTTTATTAATTACAAGATGCAATAACGTATGGCAACCAAGAAATAGCCTCTAAATGATAATATCAATAAAGTTTTGAAGGCTATCAAGAGGGAAAGCAAGGGATATGTCAACATAGTGTTTTTATGAGGTGAAATTTACATAAACAACAAAAAATGCCTAGACGTCAACCCTATTTTTAGTGGTGAAATGTGCAGTAAATGATAAATTTTTCCATTTAAAAATTAACAAATGAAATTCCTTCCTAAAGGACAACGATGTATATGTGTAAAATTGATATTAAATGCTGATCTACGCCAAACCCTAACCCTAGATACTGTGAAACAAAGAAAGGAGATAAATTTAGTGTGATCTACAAAAGAGTAGTGCCTTTGTTCAATTGAGAAATGGAGCCAATTAGGGTGAGCTCAAGATGGAAGGAAATTTGGATGAAGAAGGTTGGAAGAAAATTTGCTTCACTTTAGAAACCCTGGTGACTTTCTTCTTAGGATATTTAAGGTCAAAGGATGCAAGAAAACTAGTTCCTTTGATGTATTCTTGATGACAATTTTTGCATAAATACATAGAAGCAAGGGTTCATAAAAGATATTTCACTTTTTAATATGGCATATGAGAAACCCTAATTTCAGAAATTTCATCCAAAATCGAAGAAAAATTAGCATTAAACCTACACTATTCAAGCAAGAATCTCTCTTTCAATTTACAAGAAAGGTTCTCCATGCAAAATATATGCTCTCCAAGACAATTCACACTCTACTTAGCCATTTCATCTAAGAGAACAATTGAAAACACTAGTGCACACTCATTCAAGAGAAGAGAGATGAGTGTGTGTGATCATGATCCAAGCAAAATGACCTCCCTCTATTTTTATGAGGGAAATCATATAATTTTTCCTTAATTTGAAATGAAAATTCCCTAGAAGTTTGCTTGAAACATTCAACTAGGCTAATATCTTGACCAATTGTGGACCCATGTTCATAAAAGTAGAAGATTGTTCAGGTGAGGTAAAGGATATTAATTTCATTGGTGAAAGTTTAATTGCTACTATTGAGCAAGCAGTGCCATAAAATGTGGTGCAAGTTATCACATTTAATTCACCTATTTGGAATGTTATAGGATTGATTGTTGAGAGTAGATATAATCATATATTTTTGAATACTTGCGTTTTCCATAATCTAAATCTAATTTTGAAGGAGATTGATGATAAACAAATGGATTAAGGAGGTCACAAGGAAAGGTTGTGAGATTATAAATTTCATCACTAACCACCACAGATCTCAAGAAATATATCAATAATACTCCAAATTAGAGTTGCTCAAAGTTTCTAGGACAATATATGCATCAACCTTCATCATGTTGCACCACCTTTTTGAATTCAAACTTGCATTAACGAGTATGGTGGTGGGAAAAAATTAGGCTTAGTGGAGATAGGAGGATTCAAAGAGGGGAAGTATGGTGTGGAGGGTATCGATTGATGAAGATTGGTGAAGCGGGATAAATTTCTTACTCGAGTTCACATTACCTACATTTGATCTTATTCAAGATTCAAACACAGACAAAACTTTCTTGGGAGAGGTTTATGATGGCATGGATGCCATGCTAGGGACCTGGCCATCCCCCCAACTCCCAAATTTCTCCAAAATTTGGAGGTGCTTCCACATGTCCCCCATGTGCATCTCCACATTCTCACACTCCCCTATCACATAAACTTGGTGGAAAATTTCTAAAAAGTAAGAAATATGAAATGTGAAGGGAATTGTTCAGAGATCACTGCTAAAAATAGTAACATCTCGCATGTGAATGAAATCAAGCTCATTGTATTCGATTTTCTAAAAAGAATCAAACTATATGGTCAAAATCATTATAGGAGCCATGAATCCTTAATTGCTAAGAATATTAGTGTCTCAAATGTTTCCTAGAAAATTTTCATTGATATTATGAGATTTTCATTAATGAGTATGGTGGTGGGAGAAACTAAGGCTTAGTGGAGAAAGGAAGATTCAGAGAGGGGAAGTACTGTGTGGATGGTATCGATTGATGAAGATTGGTGGAGCAAGATAAATTTCTTGCTCAAGTTAACATTACCTACATTTTATCTTCTTCAAGATTCAAACACAAACAAAAATTTCTTGGGAGAGGTTTATGATGGCATGGATACCATGCTAGGGACTTCGATGTCCCCACAACCCCCGAATTTCCCCAAAATTTGGAGGTGCTTCCACATGTCCCCCATGTGCATCTCCCCATTCTTGCACTCCCCTAGAACATAAACTTGGTGGAACATTTCTAAAAAATAAGAAATATGAAATGTGAAGGGAACTGTTGGGATATCACTGCTAAAAATATCAACATCTCGCATGTGAATGAAATCAGACTCATCGTATTCGATTTTCTACAAAAAATCAAACTATATGGTAAAAATAATTATAAGAGCCATGAATCCTTAATTGCTAAAAATAGTAGTGTCTCAAATGTTTCCTAGAAAAGGTTCATTGATATTATGAGCTTGCAAGCATCCCAAATATGTAATCACATATGAATCATGGACCTTCAAATGCAGGCCCCCCAAAAAAAGGGAAAGTGATAAAATGATAATTTCCTTCAAAATTGATGAAAATGGCCCAATCTCTAAAATGAACTCAAATCATTGAAAAGTATATCTTTGATCTCTGTGAAAGTTATCTTTTACTACAAACATGATGAAAACTAACCGCCTCTTAACCTATAGTTTCACAAAGAAATATTTGGAAAATACAATGGCAACTCAAGGGATGAGATCCCCTTGTGGGATGTTGAAAATATTATAATATTTGTACTTTGCACATGTAAGCAACTAATATTTGGAAAATACAACCTGTGGACCCTTATGCGTGTTCAATGGCTGGTGGAGTCAACTGGAGGATGCCTTAGCTAACTAGATGTAAGGAGGACATACCCATATGCAACTACTACCTACAACCTACCTAAATTTTATGATCCTCTCACTAGAATATGAGCTAAAGTAGACATATGGGAGAAAGTCACTTGATTAGATGTCAACAATGAAAATGCATGCAAGGCAGAAAGTAACCAACTAATGAGGCTAATGGGCCATAAGTTAGGAGCACTACCTGTTAGTGTGAATATGATATTAAGTTGGACATTGAAAAAAAAAACATATAATCAAGACCTAATGATGATTAGTCTTGTTGAATTCAAGACAACTGCCATTAAGGATAGTGATTTTCAGAGTTCTCTAGCTGTGGAATCACCCCTCAAAGGATGTGTTGTATTTAATGAGGAATGATCTACTAAGAGGTGTTAGTTTTTCCAAAACTTGACATCCCATATTTAACTCCAAGCAATAAATTACTAAATAAGCACACAAGTAGATTCCTAACAAAAATATTTAGCAGAAGAAATTAACAATATGAATAATGTGAATCATAAACATATTTTGTCCCGACAAATCAATTCATCATTAGTAAAATCCAGACTTATTTGGGCTCCTTTCCTAGATAATGGCCCGATTGAGAAAATACAAATACAAAAATTACCCTGTATTTAATCCAACAAATATGCCCTAGATTGATGCTCGATCCCTATAGATCTAGATCTAGAGCCTCTCCACACTTCTTCAGACCCAACAAATACTCACTAAGATACCACTCTCCTACTATTGTGTGTCTTCTCCCTCTCCCTAGCTTTGCTGTTATAACTTTGCATTGAGTCAAAACTCTAACCCTAACTATAACCCTAATCTCAAAGTGATTGAAAACCAATATTATATCTTTCCTCACTTGAGATCAATGACTAATATTAAAACTTATTCACTAAAGTAAATTAAATTACTTTTCCTAAGTTTTATTAGCTCAATAAGCCAACATATTAATATGAGTCTTTTCCTAAGCTAGACTTAGGCTAAGTTACATCAGCAACTTGCTCAACCTAGAACAAGTGATTTAAGGAGATGTGGGCGACTTCTGTAGGTTTTAACACAATACAAAAAATACTTGCAAACAAATTCTTAAAATAGAAAAGTAATGGCGAGAACATAAAACAAACATACACAGAGAGTTTCCTCTGGATCCCAAAACCAAGACTACCAGATTGATTTTTCATTATATTACTTTTAATGTTACAATCCATACATATACATGCTGGAGCATTCATAAACCCCAATACACTAGCCCTGGATTAGAAAATAATTGTAGTTCCATTGACTGGATCTACAAAATACCATGGGCAAAAAACCATCATGCCCAAAACCATGTGCAAAAACCATACCCAAAACCGCCAAAAACCATGCCCAAAACCATGCGCAAAACCACCCGGACCCCAAAGAATTTATTCTAGGGCTAGTCGTGGAAATAATATAACACATGCCCAACAAATTTTACATGCATAGACACAAGGCCTATGTAGAAGTACCTGTCTGAGCTACAAAAAATAAACACTCCCTCTTAGAGAGGGAGGTACTTTTGGAAGAAGCTTCTCTACCTGGATCTGTCTCCAATCCCACCATGTCATTTGTTGTTGTAGCTACTCCCTCTGAATTGGAAGACTTCACTACTACCAACTTTGGAATATGATATGAATAACTATTTCTTCCAAGAATGCCCTTAGGAGACTTCTCTTGAGCGCCCATCAATGTTAACTCATACCAATTGGTCTAAACAAATTTGGAAGAGGCCTCTTGCCCATTTTCCAAATTATAAAGTTGATTCTATGGTATCAACTCAATTTTCAGAGCTTCCTTCTCAACCTTTGTTACTAACATCGATCCTTGATCCAATATGCCCTTGGATATTATTACATGCAAGCCTTGCACGTTGTACAACTTACCCTTCTTGAAACCAATGTTCATTGTTGTGTCCTAGGTAGATCCTTCTGAATGTATGAATACTTGTATTTTCTGGATTTTAACATCATACCTTGTGTGTCGGTATTCATAATTGTATTTTTCAAAAGATAAGTTAACGATGACCAATTCTCTCTACTGTTAGAACAGAGGAGGATTCTCTATAGGCAGGACTAGGAACATGCATCGGAGGAATAGAGACCACCTCCTATTGAATGAGTGAATGAGAAGATGTAGGAAGATTTCTTTTATCGAGAGCATGTATTCTTGAGTGCTCAATCTCTTGATCTTCAACATTGTTTCACCTCCTTAGAATCAATCTTGTTGAGATAGGGACATACCTCCCGCTTAAACCACAAAAGATTAGTTATGCTATGGCAACAATGGTCTCATCCATAGGTCAATGGTGTTGTTAGGTAAGAAAAATAATTTCTTTTTATTAAATAAATATTGACTTATTAAAGCATGGGTTTCATGCTTTGGTTAATGGTAAAATAGGTCAAGCCTCGATTGTAGGCTTCTAGGATTTTTGAGTAAAAGTCAAAGTTATAATGTAAGAGACCCTTCTTAGGGCTCATTGTGTCTAAGAAAGAATATTTTCAAAATTAAGTATTATTCCTCCTCCATCAAGTCAACCATATGTCCTTACAAGTTGACCTATTCATCAAGTCAAGTCGGCCTCAGATCAATTCACAAGTCGGTCCATTGTTAAGACTCTAAAAGCTATAAATACAAGAGCTATTCGACCTTTGAAGAAGAGAGATATAAGTGATATGAAGTTCGTATGTAAAGGAGATAGTGCAAAGATGTCTAACTTTAGTCTTCAATGTCAAAATGAAGGAGTTACTATAATGCATGAGCTGAAAAGTGAAAGATGATGATATAGGAGCCAAAAAGTGCAGGATGATGATATAGGAGCCGATAAGTGCAGGATGATGATATAGGATCCAAAGAGTGCAGGATCATGCTATGTAATGTAGAAGCTAAAAATTGTAGAGTGAATAACTTAGACCAAGGACTACAAAAGGAGGAAAGGGTTGATTTGAAGGTTTGGAGTAAGAAAGGTCTTTTATCTTTAGGATCTTGGACTGTCTCATCTTGATTTACTAGTGGAAGAGTTGGAATGGGTTTTCCCCTAGATAGGGGTTTTTCCGTGGCCAAGTGCCTACATCTTGTGTCCCTTGTTTTGATCTTCATTGTTTGGCATTTTTATTGATCAAAGGAACATAAAAAATTGAAAGAAGAACTAATACGAAGAAAAGAGCAATCACAAGAAAATGTCAACGTCTAAGAGAAATATACCTAAAGTACCTATTTCATATGATGCCCTAGATTTCTCAACATGGTATCAGAGCTTAGGGCATTGACATAAGGGTAGTAAGAAGGTCAAGTAGGCTTCAATACATGGAAGAAAAGGATAATTTCATAGGAACAAACACCCGAAGGAAGCATAAATCGAGTTTTGGGCACATTCAGTTAGCTCCTTCCACTATCACTAGACTGTTGACCTATGCTAATAGTGCGAGAAGATTTGGAGAGCGTAAAGTACGAATATATTTGAGGAAAAATAAATTCATGTACTAAAGGGATAATGTCTGAAATAATAATTTAAAAGGGGTTTGAATTCTCATGCTATCTTAGAGACGTAAAATTTGGAACTATGGGCATATTGGTGGAGAACCAAACTTCATGTATGAGGACTAGGATTGGTCCTATTAACCAACTAAGTGTTTGTGCTAGAGGCCTAATTAATTAAAGGAGCTATATGATCCAAGTGGATATTGGTGGCCACCCACTTATTCCATTTGGACCCCCACCATTAGTTCCTTCAGTTTTTCACTTTCAACACAACTTACTATTTTTAGCAAGTTTTTGGGTCTTGAACTTCCGGAGCCGTTTTGAGGCCCTAATGATATAGGTGGATATTGGTGGCCCACCACCTATTACATTTGAACCCCCACCATAAATTCTTTCAGTTTTTCAGTTTCAGCACAACTTACTATTTTTAGCAATTTTTTCGGGTCCTGAACTTCCGGAGCCGTTTTGAGGCCCTAAACGAAGTTTTTTGGGAAAACCAGGAGCCACATGTGTCTATAAATTGATGTTTCTCATTCAAAAGTTGTATTCCTTGGATAGATATTTTTAACGAGGTATTGAGCATGTCAAATAGAGATCGTATTCCAAAGTTATGTCCCCGGGAAGATTGATGTACCAATTTACCCAAATGGGGCCCACAAGTTTGGCGCTTCATCTCCTAGGGTTAGGTTTTTGGATGTTTAGGGTTTCTCATTGTTTCTCAACAATAAATAGGCCTTGGAGCCTCATTGTAACATTGTTCAAAGGACTGTAACCACCACTTCTCTTCTCAGAGATACGCTACTAGTGCCCTAGCTATTTTATTTCCATTATGTCTGTAAGCATATTTATGTTATTTGATATTAATGAAATGAAATATTATTTCCACTGCATCTCTGTGTTTATGTTTATTTCTATGTATTATTGCATTCCTGCATAAATCCAGATCATTATAGGGCTAGATGGAAGCCAGAACGAGTAGATAAAGACATATAGAAAGGGAGTCGAGACTCTTTCTATAAACCTGGGCATATGTATATGTTGAAGACCTGAACTGTAGCCTCTGTCACCTACAAAAGAGTCAAAGATCTGTGGAGTAAAAATCTTAGTCCTATAATCCTGTATGATAAAAACACCTCAGGCAAAAGAGAGCATTCCTTTAACATATATATACATAAATTGAGTTTGAATAGTCTCATTTGAAGCCGAATTTTGGAGATATACATCAGTTCTTTAACAAAGAGAAACCTATTAAAAAAGGCATATAATTAGTGGTTGAAAATCTCATATGAGTATCTTGGAAGCCCTAGCCATAGGATGATATCTAGTCTAAAAGGAAAGAAACAACAAAACCCAAATGATGTGTAACAATCAATCTATTATACAAAATTTGAAAGATATATTCTGAGGAACGTAATAAGGACACAAAATTATAGATGTTTCAAAAGGAAGAAATCTACAACAAGGAGAATTAATTGGCTTACTCTAGCCTCAACATCCTGGCATCTTGAGGAAACTATTGCAAGAAATATTGGAGGACAAAGGTATGTAATTTTTGAGGCATGTATGACATATTCATTTAATAAAAATCTAACATGATTTGTCTTAAGGTTTAGTGGTTCACATGAATCTAATGTTTTTAGTTTTTTGTCTAGGATTAAAAACCCTAGGTGGCACATGAAAAACCTTAGTCATATAAACCCTAAATCTAATCTATGTGTTCCCTCATTACTCTTGAGTTCTAGGGTTTATAGGTAACCTAAGGTGTATAGTAATCCCTAGTTTTGATTGAAGGAAATATGGTTTGATTTTGCTATAACTAGGGTTTTTACTTGGAAACCCTAGGATCCCATCCTCCATTGTTGCACAAAAACCCTAGATTGACAAGTTGACATCATGCTTTCGGTATCACATATTTTTCTTTGTTGTGTTTGTCAATAAGTATTGCAGGTATAAATATCTTGGCTAAATTTAGAGGAAGTACTTCAAGAAAACTCTACAAGGTTTGTTAAAGAATAAATAAAGGTATGTTTGATTTGATTTAACTTGTTGCAGAAGTAGGTATGAATATTATTCATTTTGAAATTTTCTTCATATTACTTACTCTCTCATGCCTAGGCTCTTGAATCATAAAGATTCTTGTTAGGGTGATTAATCATTAGATTGAATCTAGCCTTATTGTATCTCTTTTCATTTGATCTTTTTTGTGAATCCCTAACCTTTAGGGTTCACTATAAACCCCTAACCTCTTAATGCTAAGGGTATGTCAATGTTGATTATGAAACCCTAGTGTTGTGGTGGATTTGTCGCACGGGTGTACGAAATCGCACCAGTTTAAAGAGTGTGGTCTACTCTTTAAACTATTGGTAACATGCGGAAAGTGGTGGAGCTCAAAAGCATAAAATTTAGTGGAAAGAGTATGCTAAAGTATGCTCTGGTTAAACTAAAACTAAAACACAAATATACAGAAGCTATCAAAGAGAGTCAAAATGATAATAATACCAACGACGGCTCAAAGGCCTCTTCTTATTAAACATTTGAAATGGAGAAGAAATTTTACCCACTTGCCAAAGGGCACCTAGGCAATGGCTCTAGGTCTCAATGCAAGGATGTTGCCTTCCAAGCTCTACCTCTGATGCAGTCTCCCTCTCTCTCTCTCTGGCGTGGTGGAATAGGATTTTTGGGTCCCAATGATCGAGTCCTCTTCAGCTCCAGCTTCGGGTCACACACTGCTGGTGTTTCTTGGGCAACTTTGGCTAGCATAACATTGTGATCACCATTTGTACATCCCTTGGTGGCTTTATATAGGGGAGTTTCAAATCCTCCTTCCCTCCCTTGATACATGATGGATGGTGACCCAAGGGAGAGGTATGGTTCCATTGTGTGCTCAAATATTCCTTTGTGTGCTCACATAGTGTCTAAGGAGGCGTTGGTGGCTGCCCTTAGGCAGCTTCATATAAGGAGTAACTTTCCTTTGCTTGGTGTGGTCCCAGAAAGAGAAATTTTTCCATTTCCAGGAATGTGCGCTTATTGAGAAAAAAGGCGCACAGAAGGCGCTCTTCTTGAAGGATTAAGTGCACAATCCAGCATTTATGACTAGTTCAAATTTGATTTTCTCAAAACCTTAGAGATTTTAAATACTTCCTTGATTTCGTAATGTGTTCCTGCCCTGTAAATCCTTAGGCTTGACATTAATTAATGACATCTTCTGCTGTACGATTTTCCAGTGTTAACACCTAGTCTTCTTAGGGTTTGTTGACAAAGTCTGGAACATACGATGAAATCTTATTCTTTAGAAGTTTAGGGTTTTGGTAATGTCATGGTAAAAACCCTAGTCCTTTAGGTTTTTTCTAAATTATATAATGAAACCCTATATTTTTAGGGTTTGGTGAATTTGTGTTTATGAACAAAAACCTTGTAATATTTATAGTAAGATCCTATGAATAAATCCCTAGGTATATATTCTTCCTTATGATCGAAACCCTAGCGTGGTCAAAATTGTTATCTATTTTTGGAATTTGATGTTGGCATCTAGGGTTTACATCATTGAAATTAATTGATATAAGAGATGAAATGTTGGTATGTTAACTTAATTGTTGATATTCATGTTTTAGTTTTTTAAATCTAGGGTTTGTAACAAAACCTAGTAGAGATTGATATTATAGGGCACGATAACGAAACCATAGAAATATATTATTTTTTATTATTGACATGATTTCATTTTGATGATAAAATATAGGGTTTGCAATAAACCCAAGTAGATTTTGATATGTAATTCTAAAAGCACATTGACTATATTGATATTTTTATTGAGTTGCTGATATCTAAGGGTTTATGTCTCATAGTTGGAGTATAAGCTTTATGAAAAAACCATAGCAATATGTTGAAGTATACTATATAAAATATGCGACCCTTGCTAATTATGAACCTAACTAGGTTTAGGTATTTGAAGGCTAAATTTTTTTGACATGATTTTAGTTGAGTTCATGTTTTTGTATATTTGTATTTGGTTGTACGTGAAGTTTTTCAGGTACATAATATTCAAGATATTGAAGATGTTCATAATTGAAGATGATAATAATGATGAGCACGATGAAGGAAGCTATAAGAATAATGCTGATCAAGACGACCTTGATACCACAAGAAAGAAATGAAGCCTTGAAAGGTTGAAGTATCTCCAAAAGAAGGAAATTGTTGAGTTGAGAGGGAGCTTGGGTATATCTCCCTAGTTAAGAGGGAACACATATTATGATAGTCATAGTAAATACCTTGAAGAAAGAATGAAGCAGAAGAATGAATGAAAGTGTTGCAGATGGATTTTCAAAAAAAGACTTGAGAAGTTTTGAGGTTGTATTTGTTACTACCGAAGAAGTGAAAGAAGAAGAAATATTTCGACATGTTGTATTTGGATAACTTGATGATGATATAAGTAGCATCAGAATGACCCTAAAGGTTTTTGTTTACTTATATATATTTGAAGGTATATGACTGATAAGGGTTATGATTGTGCATGATCTCTCTATGAAAATATTGAACGTTTCAAGCATGCTTGATTGGTGGATATATCTAGTTTAGTTGATAAGGAGAGATGAAGCATATCGTGGAAACAAGATCCTTGGGAGGACATCTAGCTGACCTATGTGTTGATGTCTAGATCCCGAAGTAGAGAGGGTGGTTCTAGTCATGGAGCTATGACCTTGGATACACACCTAGATCCCTAGGTTGGTGTTAGAGCAAAACTTTGATGGTACCTACAGAGGTTGAATCTTGGAACACACCTTAGTATCACTCGGTTAGATACCCTGGTCAAGTATCTCACCTGTAGCACTGCGTGTATTATGACTCTTCACAGAGTATATCCCTTTGAGATCTTCCATGTACCTTTGTATATATGTAATTATGAATACCTCACGAGTCCCTCATTAGGAGGGAGTATTTAAGAATGTAACTAGTGTTGGTATTCATAATTGTATTTTTCAAAATAAAAGAATTTTTATTTTTTTAAATTTTTTATAAAGAAATATTGACTTATTAAAGCATGGGTTTCATGCTTGAGTCAATGGTCAAATAGGTCAACCCTCCATTGTAGGCTTCTAGGATTTTTGAGTTAAAGTTAAAGTTATTATGTAAGAGACCCTTCTTAGGGCTCATTGTGTCTAAGAAAGAATATTTTCAAGATTAAGTATTATTCCTCCTCCATCAAGTCAACCCTATTTCCTTACAAGTCAGCCTATTCATCAAGTCAAGTCGGCCTTACATCAATTGACAAGTCAACCCAATTTTAAGACTCTAACTACTATAAATAAAAGAGTTATTTGACCTTTGAAGAAGAGATATAAGTGATCTGAAGTTCATATGAAAAGGAGATAGTGTGAATATGTCTAACTGTAGTTTTCAACATCCAAATGAAGGAGTCACTATAATGCAGGAGTCTAAAAGTGTAGGATGATGATATAGGAGCCGAAGGGTGTAGGATAATGATATGTATTGTAGGAGTTGAAAATTTCAGGATGAAGAACTTAGACCAACGACTGTAGAAGGAGGAAAGGGCTAAATTGATAGTTTGGAGTAATAAAGGTCTTTTATCTTTAGGGTCTTGGAATTTTTCATATTGATTTACTAGTGGAAGAGTTGGACTAGGTTTTACCCTAGATAGGGATTTTAACCTTGATGAGTTCCTACATCTTGTGTCCATTCTTTTGATATTCAATGTTTTGCATTTGTCTTGATGAAAGGAACGTAATAAATTGAAAGAAGAATTAATAATAAGAAAAGAGAAATCACAAGAAAATATCAAAGTCTAAGAGAAATCTATCTAAAGAACCTATTTCATATGATACCCTAGATTTCTCAACACCCAGGGCACAAAAATCAAGCTTGGTGTTAGGAAGGTTACATTGTTTTTTTGTGTAGGGCCAAAATGTAAGAAAATCCAAGAGGATCTTTGATCAAGGATCGATGTTAGTGACAAATATTGAGTAGGAACTTTAAATACTGAGTTGATACCAGAGACTCAACTTTCTAAACTAGAAAATTGGTAGGAGGCCTCTTCCAGATCTGTCAGGACTAGTTGGTATGAGATAACATTGATGGATGCTCGGGAGAAGCCTCCTAGGAGCATGGTTGGAAGAAATAGGTCTTCAGATCATATTCCAAAGTAGGTAGCAGTGAAGTATTCCAATTCAGAGGGAGCAACTACAATAGTTATTGACATGGTGTTGTAATATTCCAAAATAGGAAAAACAGGAATATAGAACATAAAACTAGAAAATGTAGCAAACATCAATACATCAAATATATGAGTAGATCATCTTAACCATTTTATTATATTAAATAGAAAAAATAATGATACAAGTGCTCAAATAAGATGCACTCAAGCCAATAAGAAGTGGCTGAAATAACTTTAAATCCTAGCACTGGAAATGTGGTTGTTGCTAGTGCTACTGGAAGGTTGTCTCTGCATAGTGCTGTTGGAAACTGCTGCTCCTGGGAAGAAGAAAAATGTGCAAGAGGCTGCTGGAGTGCTCAGAAAGATCTGATATTTTAACCACAGACTCTACTCGAAAAACTTAGAAAAACACAAAAATGGTTTGGCATGGTTTTGATTATGGAAATTCGGCCCTCTAGGGTTGAAAATCACACACCTGCTAGATGAATTATGTAGTGCTACTGGGTAACCACTGGGAGATGGCTGAAATATTGATAAATCTATTGAAACTGCTCCCAATCATCTCTACGGATGAAGGATTGATCACCTCGTTGGATTCCAAGCTAGTAAACTTGGATCCTTCCTCCTCCTCTGAAGTTGCCACTGTTGGATTGCGCAATTTCTGAAGGAGACTGTGCTACTAAGAGGGGAAATAGTATGGCCTGATGCCGGATGATGAGATACTGCTATGGAATACTTAAATACATTCAACGGGGTGAAGGGTTGATCCCCTCACAAGATTCCAAGATGGAATGCTTGGAACTTGCTTCCACCTCTGAAACTTCCACTGTTGAACTGCAAAATGTTGAAGATGACGGCGCTACCAAAGAGGGGAAAAATCTTGGCCTAATGCCGGATAATACAATACTGCTCTCAAGATTCTAAAATATACTCACAAGTGAAGGGCTAATCCCAACACAGGGTTCCAAGCTGAGATGCTTGGAACTTCCTTCCTCCTCTCAAACCCTACTGTTGGAATGCGTAATTCCTGCAGGTGATTGTTGCTGCATGGAGGGAAATAATGATTGCATGATTCCAGATGTTGAACTGCTACTCAGAATTTACCTTTCCTAAGTGGGTACTAGAAGTCCCCCGAGGATAAGGGTGGGATTTCCGCTCGGAAACACCCGTGTGCTAAACAACACAACAGAATTAGCTAAACAGTTGAAGCGTGAAGAAAGTCGTAAATGAAAATACAATATCAATATTCAGAATGCCTTCTATGGCTGCCATCCCTTTCCTTCTATGCTTATGATCCCTCACACCCTTAGCCCCACACAATAATGATGCTGCACACTTGGCCACTAACCTCTATAATGACCGCGATGTCCTCCACTATCTCCACTACCTCCATGGTTGCACTATTGATTTGGTCATATTGACTCCATCCACATGCACAAACCCACATTCACACTAAGAAGTGGTTTATTCATCTTAACCCCATCTATATGCACTGATCCACATTCACACTAAGAAGCGGTTTATTCCTACTAAAGGGATTTATGGGTCCCTCTACCCTCTTATTCATCTATATTATTAACAAAAACAAAAATTAATATTCCAATTAGCTAAAATCTAATTACGAATATTACAATCCTCCCTACCAAAAATTGCTTGTCCTCAAGAAATGCCTGAACAAACATCCTTTCTACTAGCACTCCCCCATGGTCACTGCAAAATTTTATATGGTCTCAGATATGCCACTATATCATCCCTGGTCTCAGCATCGACCTGATCTGAAGAGATCTATCAATACTAGGATCCCAAGCCATCCTAATCAATGTGAAGCACACCTTGATCCACTTGCTATCCAATTGGATACAGGTACCAGAATGCCTCTGTGTACCACCAATAAATAGAGCGTCATAATCATATAAAGTACTATGTATCTTGACATGCAACTACTCTACTAAGTCATCCATCTCATGTACTCCAAGGGTGGGAGCCTGAATATAGAATCTGATTCCTATGGGAATAAGTCCTTTCCTATACAAGCTCCTCCTAAACTCCCCCTGCTGATTATCACTCCATGATGGTGAAGTTCCCCACACCAAAAAAGAATCACTAAAGCCCACTAGAAGATCTAAATTATCTTCCCGTGTAGGGACTCGATCACCCCTAAGGGTAGATGAACTGTGAAATCCAGTAATGCCTGGATCCCATGCTAGTATCATGAGAGTGCCACCATGCTTACGCTGAACCACTCTGATTATGAAATAACACTCCTCTGCATAGATCTGGACTCCGTGGCACAACTCTATGCACCACTTGATGCCAATTCCATCAAGTACCATAGGTAAACCCACATGTACCCATGCATCTACCACTCTGCTAGTGTATCCACCACAATGTGATCTACACATCCTCATCTTCCCAGGTACACCCAAGTGGTTCAACTCCTTACATGCAATCAAGAGTAATGCTTCTATGTCGAACCTCAGTAGCTCTAAGGCCCAATGCATCAATGAGAGAGTATTGTCTCCATATAATGCTATGTCCATAAGTATCCTTGGAAGCAACGCTCCAAGTGCCTGCTGCACTGCATCATGGGTCACTGCATACCACCAAGTGTCTCTACACTCCTCAAAATGCCACTGTATCCTACAACCTAGTCCTGTATACCACTGGATACCTCCTGCTACTACTGTACCACTTTTCTGCGACGTCTGTGTCCCACACAAAGGTGAAGAATCCTTGGATCCATCTAAGGCACCATCTGGTGACTTGGCAATGGCACCTCCTCTAATCAGCTCCTGCCAAGGTAGGCTAATCACCCTATGAATCCATGTATGATCGATATGTTGAGATAGCTCCTGAAACGGGTGCACCTCCCTGCCAAACCATCCTGTCACTAGGGAATTACGGGGTTTTGATAGAGGTCTGAAAATGTGTGTGCGCCCAAACATTCAACCCATCGCGCAACTACTACCATCACCGACCGACTCTATGATGTGATGGGAAATCCCACCTGGATCCTAACAGTAATCTGGCCCTCGTGTCCCTCTGTTAATCCATGGACTCTGCTAAAATGTGGCCATGGATGTATCCAGCTGCCTAGCTTGCTCAACGAGGTACCAACTTAGAACCTCTCTCCATCCAATCCCAACTTGCGGATGCTGCACCCTGTACAACTCCAATCGTCTCATCCTGCTATCCAAAAATTCACAAGTGACGCGGTACTCAGAATAATCTACTCGCAACTGGGCCCTCTCAATTGCATCTCTACTCATCAAGGACAGCGTTGCTGGCCTACGTGATAATGCATCTGCTACCACCTTGTCCTCTCCCTATACATACTCAATCTCGAACTCATAGGCTTGAATTATGTCGATCCACCTTTGCTGCCTCTCCTGTAGCTGCTCATGCTCAAGAAAATGTCAGAAATGGTTGTGTTCAGTCTTCACATGAAATATGATGCCTACCAAATACTTCCAAAATTTGGCAAATGCATGCATAATGGCCAACACCTATTTTTCATATATAGAATAAAACAACTCATGCGATAGTAGCTTCCAGTTCTCAAAAGATATGGGATGGTCTCCCTGTACCAGAACTAGGCCTATTCCCTCCTCTGAAGAACCACACTCCAACACAAAGTACTGTGTGCAACTCAACAATGTTGACCCAAAATAACTTCTCATCCCTTGCTTGATCCTATCAAGGGTCCTCTACACAGTAACTATCCGCTACTCCAAATAAACCATGTGCTCCAACCCCTAGTCATGCGGCTGCCTTGGTGGCATGTCCCCAAAAATATCTATCTGATGTGTCGAGACTATCTGGGGTGGATATGTTGCATGCCTTGGATCGGTTGATGCTTGGGAAAACTTTGCAAAGATGCAAGAGTTCCTTCAACTGGTGCAAATGCTCCTTCTGCTGGTGGTGGTGGTAGTATATGATCTCCTCTTGATGCACCAGTTCTGGCATCTCCCTTATTCTCCTCATACACTTCCTCTTCTCCTTCACTGTCAGAGAATGCCTCAATGTAGTGTGCCTCCGAGTTTCTTCTATCAAACCTCTCCAGCAATCTTCAAGTGAAATATGCATACTCAGTCACTCCTGCATGACCGAATCCGTGGAACCACCATTCATGTGCTTCACCTTCAAGGTGCAATGCTACTATCTCGATAGACTCCGCTTCCGCTACTTGGTGCAACTGGAAATAGATATCTAATTTTTCGACCCAAGCCTTTGCTATATTCTTGGATGACCCATTGAATGTAAATGGAAATAATCTACCAGAGGTACACTGCTTACCTTGCATGTAACCTCCTCCTCTATTGTTGCTACGGGGTCTCCAGTTAGCTTTGATATGGAAAAAAGCTGGGAAAGTCAGATTATCTCAGAAATTTTGGGTCTGAGATTGGTACTCTACAAGATAGTCACTAAGAGTATCCTGCTCTTGATGTCCTCCAACCTGAGATCGATATTCTGCAAGATAGTCACTAAGAGTCTCATGCTCCTGATGTCCTCTAGCTCCATTTCCTACTGTTAGGTAGGTGGGCATAGTAGGGCACTGTGAGACTTGTTGCACCACCGGTTTCTCATACCACTGATGTGGAGTACTCGACTTCTCTCCATATTGTAACCCTCATGGGGTTTCCCTTCTTTCTATTGTCATCTCTTTGATCTCTCTAGTGAGATCCTGCATAGATTTGAGAATTTTGGGAAAATATTTCCCATGAATTTCTCCCACCATTGGAGACATTCCCCTATCCTGGTCTTTTCATAGAATGAAGGGTTTCCCACAAGTTGAGCCAAGGTTATGCTCTGATACCACTATAATATTCCAAAATAGGAAAAATAAGAGTATAGAACATAAAACTGGAAAATGTAGTAAACATCAATACATCAAATATATGAGTATATCAACTGAGCGATTTTATTATATTTAGTAGCAAAAATAATGATACAAGTGCTCAAATAAGATGAACTCAAGCCAATAAGAAG
Source organism: Pinus albicaulis (assembly GCA_034641835.2). Lineage (NCBI taxonomy): Eukaryota > Viridiplantae > Streptophyta > Pinopsida > Pinales > Pinaceae > Pinus > Pinus albicaulis. Next base: position 1,629,823,720 of record CM076575.1, on the reverse strand, counting down.
TGGCTGAAATAGCTCTAAATCCTAGCGCTGGAAATGTGGTTGCTGCTAGTGCTATTGGAAGGCTGTCTATGTGTAGTGCTACTGGAAACTACTCCTGATAGGAAGAAGAATCATGTGTGAGAGGCTTTTGGAGTACTAAAAAAGATCTGGGATTTTAACCATGGAATCTACTCAAAAAACCCAAAAAAAACCAGAAATGGTTTGGCCTGGTTTTGACTTTGGAAATTCGGCCCTCTAGGGTTGCAAAGCACACTTTTGTTGGTTGAATTACGCATTGTTGTTGGGTAACTGCTGGGAGATGGCTAAAATAATGATAAAACTGTAGCAAATTCTCCCAATCAACTCTATGGATGAAGGTTTGATCCCCTCATTGGATTCCAAGCTAGGAAAGTTGGATCCTTCCTCCTCCTCTAAAGCTGCTATTAGTGTCAGTATTTGCATCCTGCCATCAATGATCAAAAATCCTCTTTTCATATCATATTAGGGTCTCATTCAGAAATTTTTTCATTTCACTTTGTCATCATTCCAAAATTTACTCACTAATGGTAGCCCTAAAATAAAAAAATTTCACTTTTTCCTAAATTTCCATTACTTGCTGACTAATTTTTATAATTTGCTGAATGACCATCATTCATGAGTTTTTATCACTTGTTTAGTCATGTCACCATGAATTTCATTCAGTCAATGCTTTTATTAGGTTTCTAGGGTTTTTCAAGGTCCAATAGTAAACCAGTTCCATTGCATAAGAGAAGCAAGTAAGAAAGTGATCAAATAATCTCTCTTTACCATGTAAGATGACATGTAAGGAGAAATTCTTATTCCAAGATGTAATTTTTATTTTCCATTATGTAATTTCATGTCACGCAATTTTTAATAAGTTCATGGTTGCCAAGCTGCCAACTCAGAGTTCCACATGCCAAAAAAGCATCAAAAGTAAAAATGTAATGAGTTCTCAATCATCAAATGATCAATGTGTAAATAATGAAGTGAAAAAGAGAAAAGGGTAAAGTTTCAAAGTGTAAAGTGAAAGAGAAGAAAAGAGAAAGTGGGTCGCAAGGCCCAAACATCAAATTCATCAAATATAAAGACCACCATAATGAAAAGAAGAAGCCCATTTGTCATTACAACCATCGAGCTCGCACTCCCTCAGCTCAAAAAACCAATTTGCAGGGTCAAAGTTTTAATTTTTGGGTGGCTTTATGTTTCTGGAGGGTGGTGCTGTGCTTTTTGAACTAGCATTATGCTTTTGGACAAGTGTGCTGTGTTTTTTGCTGAAGGGCGCTGCGCTTCTGGGTAAGGTGCTGCGCTTTTTCCCAGTGTTCCCAGCAAGCACCAAAACTCACCCAAACTGCTTCTAACCTATAAAAAATATTTTTATCACCTCTTATCAAGTAAGTAAGACATATTTTCCTCCTCCTTTCATTCTTCAAAAGCAATTTCATGGTGTTTTTGTTTTCATGAAAAATTGGCAGTTTGTCTAGTTGAAAACCCTAATCCCACCTCCTCATTCCCAATTCAATGCCAATAAACCTTGCATTCCATTCCTACATCACTATAAACCCTATCACTACCCCTAAAAAACTATATCCCTTTCCCTAAAACTTAAGTCCTAGGTATTTCAAATTTCCTAAGCACCCATACCGAAAATCGGTAATAAAATTATCATTTCTAATCTGTAAGCATTTTAAACCCCCATTAGGAGAATTTTGAGGTCTAAAACGGGGCTCCTAATAAAAATGTACAACCAAAATACACTTTATAAGAGCCAATAAGATTCAAGATGATGATTTCAACCACGGGGGATGATTCACCATTTTTGGAGTAAAAAAGTACAAATATTAAAAAATAATAAAATAATAAAACTACTTTTTCAACTCTTATTTTCAACTTATATCCCTAATGTTTTACTCAAATTTCGAGCGAGAGTACTCGTTGGATGCAAAATTTAATTCCTCATCTAATTATTACCCATGTTGCATACTTTCAATGAACCCTGCTACATGAAAAATGAGAAATACATGAAAACGTAATTCCAATCACGTTTTTCACGTATTTCTCATTTTTCGTGTAGCAGGGTTCATTGAAAGTATGGAACGTGGGTACTCCTTGGATGAAGAATCAAATTGTGCATCCAACGAGTGTTTCCGCTCGAAATTTGAGTAAACCCATAGGGAGATAAGTTTAAAATATGAGTTGAAAAAATAGTTTTTCCCTTTTCCCTCTAAAATTTGATGATGTAATCAAATCTTATTTTATTATTTCCACTATTATTTTATATTTTCCTTAGGAGGCCCATTTTATACCTCGAAATTCCCCTAATTATATCACCTCCCAAAGTTCAATAACCCTTCCCCCATCTCCCTAATTTTTCCTAGACCTATCCCCACTCCCATGGATAGACATGAAGAGGAAGATAGTCTGGAAGAGGACGATAGGCCACATAAGGGAGGAAGAATCATAAGGCTTGAGCCCACCAACACCAAAGAACTGATGGCTTCACCAATGACAGTATCTTTCTTTAAATATATTGGTTGCCTTGATTTCTGCAATATTATTAAAAGAGTTCAATACCATCCTATTTTGAGAAGAATTTTGATTTCAAACCTCAAAGACAATCAATGACCCTTGTAGGTGTAACCTTCACCATAACTACATCTATCATTGCTGCTACCACATGGATTCCAAATATGGGTGAAAGGTGGTTTAAATCCAAAGACTTGAGAGAAGGAGAGTTTTTCCTTTTAGCCACCTTCTTGATAGGTATACCCCCATGATAAAGATCATCATGAAGTACTTCTCTTCTGAAGGAACGTTCACCATAATCTATACATGTCATATTAGACTACTTATGCACTTCACAAGAGTCAAATTGCTTAATATTCCATACTATATGTTTAGGAGTATAAACAAAATGGCATACATTGTACAAAGAAGAGATTATGACCAACAGATGAACAACCTTTTTCACCAGTCTCTCGTCAAGATCATTGTCCTCCATCACCTTAACTAGTTGCATATTTCATGGGACACCTCCATTTCCAATAATATCTTCACAGCTCCACAAGCTCAACATGCTGAAGATATGCCTTCTTCATCTCATCCTACTGATCAACATGATGAAGTTAGGCTTCCTCCATCTTAGCCCACAACACCTACTCCTTCATCAGCACATCCTACTACACCCATTTCACCACCTTCATCACCATTTCAGGGTCAGATTGGGTAACCTAGCATAGCTATGGTCACAAAGCCTAAAAGGGTTGAAATGGGCACATTGGCTAGAACATACCAGAGAGGGTATAGGCAAGTGTTTGCTCCATGGAAAGTGGAAGGGAACTTTACTTCATCAACAAAGAAAGTAAAAAAGAGAAAGGAATAGATGACAGAGGAAAATGTTAATGAGGAAGTCAGCCATGAGGAGGAAGACCTCCATGAGATAGAGATATATTTTGACCTTGTTGACTTGGATAAGTAGGATGATCATGAGACCTCCAATTTGATTGTTAAAGAGAAGGATGCCCAAATAGAGAGCTTTAGACTAAATTAGCATTAGGGGAATTTTGAGGTCTAAAATGGGCCTCCTAAGGAAATTATAAAATAATAGTGGAAATAAGAAAATAATATTTGATTACATCACCAAATTTTAGAGGGAGAAAAGGAAAAACTAAATTTTCAACTCATATTTTCAACTTATCTCCCTATAGGTTTACTCAAATTTAAAGTGGAAACAGTCGTTGGATGCATAATTTTATTTCCCATCTACGGAGTACCCATGTTGCATACTTTTGATGGACACTGCTACATGAAAAATGAGAAATACATGAAAAACGTGATTGTAAACACGTTTTTTCATGTATTTCTCATTTTTCGTGTAGCAAGGTTCATCGAAAGTATGCAACATGGGTACTCCTTGGATGAAGAATTAAATTTTGCATCCAAAAAGTACTCCCACTCGAAATTTGAGGAAAAATAAGAGAGATAAGTTGAAAATACGAATAGAAAAAGTAGTTTTATTATTTTATTATTTTTTAATATTTTTACTTTTTTACTTCAAAAATGGTGAATCATCCCCCATGGTTGACATCCTCATCTTGAAACCTATTGGTTCTTATAAAGTTCATTTTTTTTATACATTTTTCTTATGAGGCCCATTTTAGACCTTAAAATTCCCCTAATGAGAGATCTAAGCTTGTCATTTCTTTTCTTGAGCAGGAGAATAAGAAGCTAAAGGATAAACAAATTCTCATGGAGCTAGAGATTCTTAAAGAAAATAAAGGTAAATATATGATGCAACCTAGTGACCCTGACCAACATGACATCCAAAGCAGCAGTAAAAGAACAAAAACAAGAGGTCTTAAGAGGGCTTTACAATAGTAGAGAATTGAAGATGAAAAACTGACTTTTGAGGAAAGGATTACCAAGGAGATTGAGGATGACATAGAGACATGGCTTGAAAGGGTCAACATACATCTTTATAAGCTCCTCCAAAAGGAAAACGAGGAAAACAACAAGCTCAAAAACTTTTCAAACAGGTACATCACAAGGAACAAGGTTTGTAGCATCAAACTTAAGCAATTGCAGGAAAAACACAAGCAAACCCTAGCCAAGAAAAAGGAGGGAGACAAGGTTGACATCCTTGCAGAGGAATACCTCATTGATTAGCATACTTCATCATGCCTCCATAGCACAATTTTCAAGAAATTTTGGGTAAGTTTTGGAAATTTTTTAGTTTTTGCACATTTTGACAGAAATTTTCGCTGCGCTTTTTCTAGGAACCTCCAATGACAAAACTGAAGGCACCATTGGATTCATAAGGTCAAATACAGTCACCCTAGCAAATTTTCTAAGCCTTTTTGAGCCAAATGGTCAGTAAAAAAGTTTAAAAACACCTCAAAAAACATGTTTTTGCCCCATTTTTGAGGTTGGCTCTGTGCTTTTGACCAGTCTTGGGAGGATGAAGTTTTTGAGGGTAAAATAAACACCATTTTGGAAACTAAGCACATATCTGAAAACTAGATAGGACAAGCTTTCCAATGAGCTATCCTAAGCTCAATTTGGACACTGGGAACCCCTTAAAAAGTGGAGTTGTTGTTGGCGCTGCGCTTTTTACACTGGCGTTGCGCTTTTTACCAATTTTTGAGTTTCCTGGAATTTGTAACTTTTCTCAATTTTCTCAGTTTCACCTTGGCAAATGATGTTTTTACCAATGTAATTCAAAGATGTAAATTTAATAATCATGTTTTTAAGTTACCTAGGGGTAAATACATTAGGTGAAAACTCTTGAAGAGATGTAATGAATCAGTTTCCAAAAAGTGAGGGATGAGTGAGTTTGACCTCCCTACACTCTAGGTATGCAGTTCAGTTTTTGGTGGAACAAATCCTCAACTTAGGGATTTGACCCTTGAGGTTGGGAGAGGTTGTTTCATGTTGATATCTTTCAGTTTTTGACTGATTTCAAAGGTTTTATGTTGTTTAATTGATTATATACTCTAGTGTAATCAATATTTGGCAGGAAATTAATGAAAGAGTTGCAACTATTTCTTTGGGATACCTGTGGTATGGAAATTTAACATTGTTTATTATTCTGTTGCATATGTATGAATTCTTTGTACTCTCCATGATCCATTTCATTTCTATTATATGTTGATTTTCAAGTTGATAAGCAGAATACATCTTCTATGCTCTATTTTGGGAAAATCTTCATAGTTTGTCTCATTTCTTCATTTTAGAAAGAATACATGCATTGTCTTGCTCTTTCTAGCTCCTCATCAGTATGATCCATCTCACCTTGAAACCCTAAAGTGCTAGCCTTCCTACCTACCTTGCCCCATTGAATGGAATGCAACCCTAATATTTTTTGCCCCGACCTAGCCTATTTGACCTAATTCACCCATCCAGAAAACCGATTCAAACAAAAAAACCCCTGTACTCATACCTAGCCTAAAACCCTAATTCATCCAACCCTCTTAGCTGTGATTTTGTGGAGAGATCCCTCTCCATTTCAGTAGGGCTATCTACCAACCGAAAATATTGGTCTGTGGTTACCTCTGTTTGGACTCTTTCTCAACCTTAGAGATTCGGTGGAGTGATAACATACTGACACCATTGCCGGGGAACAAAAGATTTATTTTCCCTAGGTGTACGACAAGAATCATTGGAATTTGGTCCTTTGGATTATAGGATTAAGTTTCAGAAAGGCTGACTTGATAATTGGAGTACCAATATTGTAGAGCTGGCTTCGAGAAGATACACCAGATAAAATCCCAATCCTGATCCAGCTGATCCAATCGAAGATCCAAAGAAGCTTGTCCAGAAGCATAGATATCAAGCTACAAAGATTCAATCAGGTCTAATCCCATTGGTAATATCTTCTTCACTGCCTACTAAAGTTCTATCTCTGGAAGATATACCATTTGATATAAAATTTGAATTGCCATTATTTCGATCTAAGTCTGAAACTTCTTTAGCCAACATAGTCTTTGATCCTTTAAGGCTCTCCGAGGTTAAGTCATTATTTGAGTTAGAGCTTAGTTCTCTAAAACTTGAAGAAAATTTTCTTTTTGAAGAGATTAAACCTGAATTAGACTTTGACATCAAATTCTGGAGCCAATTCTACCAACAAGATTCAGTACCTATCTCGAATCAACCCCAATAAATTGTTTCTTTTTCATCTACACGCTCGACCTCATCATTTATACCTACTACTTCAGTACCTACAACTGTTGTTCCACTACCCATTCAACCAACTCATCCCGTTGTCAATCCAACACTTCACTCAGCAGGAATCATGTCAAGATTTTCCCCACTTATCTTAACTGCTCAATTGGATGATTTACCTCAGGGTTATGGCCAAAGACTCCCCCTATTTGATGAAAATTCTCCCATAACTGCAAAACAACACAATGTCAAAGTCACTGACTTCATAGACCTAGAAGAAGTCAATGCTGACAATTCCAAAATGATAATTATAGCCCAGAGCTTCTCTGGAGATGTAAAAACTTGGTTTAGATCCTTAACTGCAAATTCTATAGCCACTCCAGACCAGATGGTTGATGAATTTATAGCCCGATGGGAGGTGAAGAAAAACCATTTACAACTGCTTTCTAAGTATGAGAACATAAAGAGAAATCCTAATGAATCAGTCCAAGATTTCAATACTCACTTCAATAGAACTTATAATGCAATTCCCGTTGAGATCAAGCCTCCTCTAGGCTTAGCTCTCATACGTTATCCAGATGCATTTGATCGAGACATGGCATACCAATTAAGGGAAATATGTCCAGCTACATTGGAAGATAGCACAAAAATGCAATCAGCATTGAAGAAAATTTGCCGATGAAAAGAGCTAGAACTAGAGGTGAGAGAAAATTCACTATTAAAGATGAACCATCCACCTCATCTTCGGATGCCAAAATTGACACTTTGATAAGGACAATTAAAATAATGGTAGATAGGATACCCATCACTGAAAGGCAACCTGAGGTCATAAATCCTAACTTAAGAGGCCAACAACAACCTCAGTTAAGGATCAAGAAGAGAGAACAACAGGCTCTTGCGAAACCAGCACAACAAAAAAAAATTAGGTCACCCTTGCAACAAAATATACTCAAGGGATAGAATAATAAGACGAAGACACGATTGTTGAGGAAAATATCCTTTTCAAGGCTGATGGTCTGCCCTTTTTTTTTACGGAAGATGAAGAGTATTTTGAAAAGAAATATGAGCCTAAGGATGAAGATTTTATCCTTTAATCGACGACGTCGTTTCTTGAAGTAAAGTGCATTGTCCAATATGAAATAATTGGAAGCTTTGAGCTTAAAAGACGTACCTGGACTCTTAGACATTCCTAGAGGAGGGTTTAGATGTTACAAAACATAGATGATATCAGAATATCATGGAGATGAAAAAAGATATCAGATACCTGAATGAGATTTACTTCCTCTTCATTTTGGACAAGGATGAAATTAGGTTGATGTCTAGAGCATGGAGGTTTGACTCAACCATGAGCTTGGTTAAGCCCTGACCTTTGATTAACTTGGTGGGCTTGATCTCAAGGTCATATTCTAGTAATGCTGCTATCCATCTCCCTCTCCTACCTTCTGTTTCTGTCTTCATGAGAACTTATTTTACAGCTGCATTAGGCACATATGCGAGAGTATGTGAATGTAAAATATAAACTCTGAAATCTTTCAGCGCTTTAACCAAAGCCAAAGCCTGTTTCTCTATGATGTTGTATCGAAGGGCTGCATATCTGATATTGCGACTAAAAAATGCAATTGGTAGCTCTGTTTTATCCTTTTTCCGCATCAAGACTACTGCCATGGTATGCTCAGAAGAAAATGAAAATATTATGAAATCAATAGAATAATCATGACTTATTAAAACAAGGGCAGTGGTCAAGGAAAAATTTATTGAGTTGAAGGACTTCCAGGCATCTTCAGACTACTTCACATCATTATCTTTCTTCAACATATTTGTCAAATCTCTAAGATGCTCAACCAAATTAGGAATAAATCTGCGTAAGAAATTCATCTTACCATTGAATGCTTGTATTTCTATTTTGCTGTGAGGGAAATCAATCTGCCGAATTTCTTGAACATGAGAAGGGTCAATCCAAATCCCATCCTTGGAGATGATGTGACCAAGAAGTTTTCCCTCCTCCATGGCAAAATGGATTTTCTTTGGGTTGAGAGAGATTCCAAATTTCTTGCATCTCTCGAAAACAATTCTTGAATGATGCAAATGTTCATCATCAAAATCTGAAAACATTGTCAAGTCATCTAAATAAAAAACCAAGAAAACATATTTTTCATTGGCAAATTCTATGTCCATGGCTCGCTGAAACATGGCCCCTGCATTTTTCAGGCTGAATGACATCTTTGCATATTTCAACGTGCTCCAAGGTGTAGTAAATGTTGTCTTGTCCTGATCATCCTCGTGCACTAGAATATGATTGTATCCCGAATAGCAATCCAACAGTGACATATGGGAAGACCCAACAACTCTTTGAAGGATATGATCCATTTTGCGAAGTGGATAATTGTCCTTCAGAGATACTTTTTTCAAGTTCCTGAAAACTATGCAGAGCTAGATTTCTCCAGTCTTGTTTCTTTTCGGGACCAAATTCGATATCCAATCAGAAAATCTGTTAGGAACAATAATGCCAGACTGAAAAATTCTGTTCACTTCTTTGTCAATTGATGGTAGCAATCTCGGGTTGATCCTTCTCAACTTTTTCCGAAAGAGCTTTTGATCGGACTTAATCGAAATGGTGTGCTGAATCATGTTCTTGTCATACAACTTTAAATCTACATATTCCCATGTGAAAACATCAGAAAATTCAGAATTTAAATCAACATATTTAACCTTTACCTCAGGAGATAATCACTTGGAAAATTTAACCATCTTTGGCCTGTCCATTGTCCCGATGTTCACGTCCTCCACACCTTTTTCCGTAGGAACCAATGTAGGCTTCCTTGCTACATCATCCTGGTCAAACAATCCTTCCAGAGGTATGAGACCTTTTGGAATATTGTTGTCTTTCAACTGTAGTACATCTACCTGAGTTGCTTCGATGACCTGATCATCTTTGTCACAAACTTCATCTATGGAACAATTCTCGAATTCACCCTCACCTTGGATAATTTTTTTTACCTTCTTATCATCCCAGAATACTTGCCAATATCGCAAGTTATCAGGAATAGTAGGCCGGTGTTTCACATGAATCTCAAATTTCCTGTTTGAAAAGATGGGGATCTTAAAATTGCTTGCATCTGTAGCCAATGAATCTGCCATGAGATTCTGACTCCTTGGCACAACGAAAAGTGTATACTCCGGAAACATTTTCAAAATATCTAGTACAACATTCCTGTATGCTCTCATTCATAGATGGTTAGCTTGATATTCACATTTAACTTGCTTAATCACAAGTTATGAATTACTAAGTACTGAAATTATATTTTCATCCAATTTATTCAAAACCTTGAGGCCAGTAATCAGTGCTTCATACTCCGCCTCATTGTTAGTGCAATCAAAAGCTAACTTATATGAGCATAATCTAACATTTGTAGGAACTTTACAAGGCCGATGAAAGGGGTTGTGGACCCAAATTCCAATTCCTACCCCGTCTTTCCCCAAGGAACCATCAAAATCCATGGACCATAGACCATTTTCATCCTCCAAGTGCTGGAACTCTGATTTCTATTTTGGCTCAAATTTCTGAACTGTTTCTTCATGTTGTTCCGAACTTTCTTCTGCTTTATCTAATGGTTGTTCTAAGTTTTTCTCTGCCTCATTTGATGGTTGTTCTAATGAACTCGACAGACTCTCTTTTTCCTTTTCTTTAAATTTTCTAATGAGATTATGAATCTATGGAACATCTTCTACTTCTACGAGCTGGCTATCTACATCATTTAAGCCACTACCATTAAAAAAAATAAATGACTCTAAATCTGTATGTAAAACATTTATCAGATGATTTTTGGGCTTTTGTTTGCTTGTGATCATATATTTCATCTTTGTTTCACAATACAACTTTCTCAATTGTCTGAAAATTGGAATGGTTTCATAAGAAAAGTCTAATTGCAAAGTTACTCTCAACTTCGCTCCCCAAGAAATTGAGAACAAAATACCAAACTGTGGCAGTATGTCAGCTACCACCACGTCCATTAAAACATTTTTTGCTGGAATCTGCTCTAGGGAGACTACCAAATCCTTAATGAGGCCAATATAACAGACTCTACCTGAATCGAAGGAGTTTAAGTCATGGTAAGGATGAGTGATATCTAGGCCCAACTTCTCCATAATGGATTTCGGAATTAGATTATGGGAGGCTTTGAAGTCTAACATGGAATTGTGTAAAATGCATTGGTGGATTCTTAGACTCAAATAGAATGGGGGAACCTTGCTATCCTATAACTGACCATCGATAGTAGGACCAAAAATAAGTTCGGGTTGGTCATCTTCGACATTTACCATGTCGGAAAAAGGATCTACTTTAAGCATTTTGGCTACATGGGACTTATACTGGTCATTATTGACAAGCTCAGTGAAAGGTATAGACACTTTTAATTTTTAAATTTCAGTTTGTAGGTTGAAAGGAATGGATTTGTCTACCTATTTAATAAATATGTCTCGTTTGTCAACATAGTTCTTTGATGGAGCTTATTTATTTTAACTGTCCTTTTCCTTACTTTTTTAACTTGTAGATGGATGATTTACTTTGCTCTGATTCGTGGCTGCAGGCTCCTTTACTTTTCTATGATTACCTTGAGGATTCAATTTTGTTTGAGTATCTTTCTGCTGAGATGCTCTTTTCTGAATGGGACTGACCGACACATCTCTACTCCTTAATGAATACCGCCTTTGTTGTGAGCTGAGTGCATTCAAGTAACCCTGCTGATAATCATCTGATTCGGTCTCCAAATCATGATCATTGGAAAGGATAAAATCTTCATCCTTATGCTCGTCTTTCTTTTCAAAATACTCTTCATCTTTCGTCAAAAACATGGGCAGACCATTAGCCTTGAAAAGGAGATTTTCCTCAACAATCACGTCTTCGTCTTCTTCTTATATCCCTTGAGAATAATTTTGATGCAAGGGTGTCCTAATTTTCTGTTGCTGTGCTGGTTGCTCAAGAGCCCGCTGTTCTTTCTGCTTGATCCTTAACTGAGGCTATTATTGGCCTCCGAAGTTAGGATTTCTGACCTCAGGCTGTCTTTCAGTGATGGACATCCTGTCAACCATTCTTTCAATTGTCCTTATCAAAGTGTCCATTTTGGCATCGAAAGATGAGGTGGATGGTTAATCTTTAATAGTGACTTTTCTCTCACATCTAGTTCTAGCTATTTTCATCAGCAGATTTGCTTCAACACTGATTGTGTTCTTTTGCATATCTTCCAATGTAGCTGGACTTCTTTTCCTTAATTTGTACGCCATGTCTGGATCAAATGAATCTGGATAACATATCAGAGCTAAGCTTGGAGGAGGCTTGATCTCAACATGAATTGCATTATAAGTTCTATTGAAGCGAGTATTGAAATCTTGGACTGATGCATTGGGATTTCTCTTTATGTTCTCATACTCAAAAAGAAACTGTAAATGATTTTTCTTCACCTCCCATCAGTCTATAAATGCATCAACCAGCTGGTCTGGAGTGGCTATAGAATTTGCAGTTAAGGATCTAAACCAAGTTTTGACATCTCTAGAGAAGCTCTGGGCTATAATTCTCATTTTGGAATTGTCAGCATCTACTTCTTCTAATTCTATCAATTCAGTGACTTTGAAAATGTGTTGTTTTGCAGTTATGGGAGAATTTTCATCAAACGGGGAGAGTCTCTGGCCATAACCCTGAGGTAAATCATTCAATTGAGTAGGTAATATAAGTGGGGAAAATCTGGCCATGATTCCTGCTAAGTGAAGTGATGGATTGACAACGGGATGAGTTGGTTGAATATGTTGTGGAACAACAGTTGTAGGTACTGAAATAGTAGGTATAAATGATGAGGTCGAGGGTGTAGATGAAAAGAAACAATTGATTGGGGTTGAGTCGAAATAGGTACTGAATCTTGCTGGTAGAATTGGCTCCAGACTTTGATGTCAAAGTCTGATTCAGGTTTAATCTCTTAAAAAAGAAATTTTTCTTCGAGTTTCAGAGAACTAAGATCTAACTCAGATAATGAATTAACCTCAGAGAGCCTTAAAGGATCAAATACTATGTCGTCTAAAGAAGTTTCAAACTTAGATCGAAACAATGGAAATTCAAATTTTAGATCAAATGGTATATCTTCGAGAGATAGAACTTTAGTAGGCAGTGAAGAAGATCTTACCAATGGGATTGGACCTGACTGAATCTCCGTAGCTTGATATCTATGCTTCCAGATAATATTCTCTAGATCTTTGATTGGATTAGCTGGATTAGGATCAGGATTTGCTCTAGTGTATCTTCTCGAAGCCAGCTCTACAATCTTGGCACTGAACTTATTAGGTCAGCCTTTTTGAAACTTAATCCTATCATCCAAAGGAAAAAATTCCAATGATTCTTTTCGTACACAAAGGGAAAATAAATCTTTCATTCCCAAAAAATGACGCCGGTATGTTATCACTCCACCGGATCTCTAAGGCTGAGAAAGAGTCAAAACAGAGGTAACCATAGACCAATATTTTAGCTTGGTAGCTAGCCCTACCAAACCGGAGAGGGCTCTCTCCACAAAGTCACAACCAAGAGGGTCGGATGAATTAGGGTTTTAGGCTAGGTATGAGTACATGGGTTTGTTTGTTTGAATTGATTTGCTGGATGGGTGAATTAGGTTAAAGAGGCTAGCTCAGGGCAAATAAGATTAGGGTTGCAGTCCATTCAATAAGGAAAGGTAGGTCAGAAGGCTAACACTTTAGGGTTTCAGGGTGAGATGGATCAGACCGATGAGGAGCTAGAAAGAGCAAGACAATGCATGTATTCTTTCTAAAATGAATAAATGAGACAAACTATGAAGATTATCCCAAAACAGAGCATAGAAGATGTATTCTTCTTATCAACTTGAAAATCAACATATAATAGAAATGAAATGGATCATGGAGAGTAAAAAAAATTCATACATATGCAACAGAAGAAGAAACAATGTTAAATTTCCATACCATAAGTATCCAAAAGAAATAGCTGCAACTCTTTCATTAATTTCCTGCCAAATAAGGATTACACTAGAGTCTCTGATCAATGCAACAACATCCAACCTCTAAAATCAGGCAAAAAATGAAACATATAGACATGAAACAACCTCTCCCAACCTCAGGGATTGAATCCCTAAGTTCAGGAGTTGTTCCACCAAAAACTAAACTTCATACCTAGAGTATAGGGAGGTCAAACTCACTCATCCCTCACTTTTTGGAAACTAATTCATTACATCTCATCAAGAGTTTTTACCTATGTATTTACCCCTAGGTAACTTAAAAACATGATTATTACATTTAAATCGTTGAATTACATTGGTAAAAACATAATTTTCCAAGGTGAAACTAAGAAAACTGTGAAAATTTACAAATTTCAGGAAACTCAGAAAATTGGTAAAATGCGCAGGGCCAGTTTAAAAAGCACAATGCCAATTTGAGCTCCACTTTTGAAGGGGTTACCTGTGTCCAAATTGAGCTCAGGATAGCTCATTGGAAAGCCTGTCCTGTCTAGTTTTCAGATATGTTCTTAGTTTCCAAAATGGTGTTTATTTGCTTTCCTAAAAATTCATTCTCCCAGTACTGGTCAAAAGCGCAGTGCCAACCTCAAAAACAGGGCAGAAACATGTTTTTTGAGATGTTTTTAGACTTTTTGGCTGACTAGTTGGCCCGAAAAGGCTTAGAAAAGTTGCTAGGGTGACTGTATTTGACCTTATGAATCCAATGGTGCCTTCATTTTTGTCATTGGAGGTCCCTAGAAAAAGAGCAGTGCCTAGGAAGCTGCGCTTTTGACGGTGCAACAATGCAAAACCTGTCAAAATGTGCAAAAACTAATTTTTTTCCAAAACTTACCCCAAATTTCCTGAAAATTGTGCTATGGAGGCCTTATGAATTGTGCTAGGTAATTATGGATTCTTCTGTAAGGATTTCAATCTTGTCTCCCTCATTTTGCTTGGCTAGGGTTTTCTTGTGTTTTTCCCACAATTGCTTAAGTTTAATGCTATAAACCTTGTTCCTTGTGATGTACCTGTTTGAAAATATTCTGAGCATCTTGCTATCCTTGTCCTCCTTTTGGAGGATCTTATCAAGATGTATGTTGACCCTTTCAAGCCATGTCTCTCTATCATCCTCAACCTCCTTGGAATTCCTTTCCTCAAAAGTCAGTTTTTCATCTTCAATTCCCTATTGCTGTAAATCCCTCTTAAGACCTCAATTTTTTGGTGTTTTTCTACTAATTTTGATGTCATGCTGGTCAGGGTCACTAGGTGGCATCATAGATTTACCTTTATTTGTTTTAAGTAGCTCTAGCTCCATGAGAATTTGCTTATCCTTCAGCTGCTTATTCTCCTCCTCAAGAAAAGAAATGACAAGCTTATATCTCTCTAAGTTAGTTTGAATCTCTCTAATTTGGGCATCCTTATCTTTGACAATCAAATTGGAGGTCTCATGATCATCCTGATCATCCAAGTCAACAAGGTCAAAGTCTGTCTCTATCTCATGGAGGTCTTCCTCCTCATGGCTGACTTTCTCATGAACATTTTCCTCTGGCATATTTTACTTTCCCTTCTGTACCTGCTTTGCTGATGAAGAGGGCAAGGTCCCTTTCAATTTTTGTGGAGAAAACACTTGCCTATACCCTCTCTGATTAATTCTAGCCAATGTGCCCATTCCAACCCTTTTAGGATTGCTAACCATAGCTCTGCTAGGTGACCCAATCTGACCCTGAAATGGTGATGATGGTGGTGAAATGGGTGTAGTAGGCTGAGCTGATGAAGGAGTAGGTGCTGTGGGCTGAGATGGAGGAAGCCTATATTCAACATGTTGATTAGTAAAATGAGATGAAAAAGGAATATCTTCAGCATGCTGATCTTGTGGAGTTGTGAAGATATCATTGAAAATGAAGGTGCCCCATAAAATATGCAATTGGTTAAGGTGATGGAGGACAATGATCTTGATGAGAGAGTGGTGAAAAAGGCTGTTCATCTGCAGGTCATAATCTCTCCTTTGTACAATGTATGCCATTTTGTCTATGCTCCTGAATGGATAGTATGGAATATTAAGAAATTTGACTCTTGCGAAGTGCATAAGCAGTCTAATATGATATGTATAGAGTCCGGAGAACCTTCCTTCACAAGAGAAGTACTTCATGATGATCTTCATCATGGGGGTATACCTATCAAGAAGGTGGCTAAAAGAAAAAAATCTCCTTCTCTCATTTTTGTACCTTGGCTTGATTTGGATTTAAACCACCTTTCACCCATGTTTGGAATCCCTGTGGCAACAAAAATGATAGATGTAGATATGGTGAAGGTTACACCTGCAAGGGTCACTTGATTGTCTTTGATGTTTGAAATGAAAAGTCTTCTCAAAATAGGATGGTGTTGAACTCTTTCAATCATATTGCAGAAATCAAGGCAACCAACATATTGAAAGCAAGAGACTATCATTGGTGAAGCCATTAGTTCCCTGGTGTTGGTGGGCTCAAGCCTTATGATTCTTCCTCCCTTTTGTGGCCTTCTCTCTTGTCTATCCTCCGCTTCCAATCTATCTTCCTCTTCTTGTCTATCCTCCTCTTCCTCCATGTAATCTCTGTCTTCTTCCATGGTGTTTTTGATCTAGAAACCCTAGGAATGAAGAATGGGAGCGGGGATAGGTCTAGGAAAAATTAGGGAGATGGGGGAAGGTGTTATTGAACTTTGGGAGGTGATAGGGGATTAAAATTCTTAGGTAATTAGAAATGATAATTTTATTACAGGTTTTGGGTATGGGTTCCTAGGAAATTTGAAATACCTAAGACTTAGGGTTTAGGGGAAAAGGGATTTAGGGAAAGGGATATAGTGTTGTTGGGGTAGGGATAGGGTTAATAGTGATGTAGGAAGGGAATGTAGGGTTTATGTCCATTAAATTGGGAATTTATGGTTTATGGCCATTAAATTGGGAATGAGGAGGTGGGATTAGGGTTTTCAACTAGACAAACTGTGAATTTTTCATGATGACAAAAACACCATGAAATTTCTTTTGAAGAATGCAAGGAGGAGGCAAATATGTCTTACTTACTTGATAAGAGGTGATAAGAATATTTTTTGGAGGTTAGAAGAAATTTGGGTGAGTTTTGATGCTTGTTGGCCACACTGGGAAAAAGTGCATTGCCTTACCCAGAAGCGCAATGCCCTTCAGCAAAAAATGCAACAAACTTGTCCAAAAGTGCAATGCCACCCTCCAGAAATGCAGCGCCACCCAAAAATTCAAACTTTGACCCTGCAAATTGGTTTTTTGAGTTGAGGGAGTGCGAGCTCGATGGTTGCAATGGAAAATGGGCTTCTTCTTTGTCTTATGGTGGTCTTTATACTTGATGAATTTGATGTTTGGGCCTTGGGACCCACTTTCTCTTTTCTTCTCTTTCACTTTACACTTTGAAACTTTACCCTTTTCTCTTTTTGACTTCATTATTTACACATTGATCATTTGATGATTGAGAACTCTTTACATTTTGACTTTTGATGCTTTATTGGCATGTGGAACTCTAAGTTGGCAGTTTGGGAACCATGAACTTATTACAAATTGAGTGACATGAAATTACATAATGGAAAATAAAAATTACATATTGGAATAATAAATTCACCTTACAGGTCATCTTTACATGGTAAAGAGAGATTATTCGATCACTTTCTTACTTGTTTCTCCTATGCAATGGAACTGGTTTACTATTGGACCTTGAAAAACCCTAGAAACCTAATGAAAGAATTGACTGAATGAAATTCATGGTGACATGAATAAACAAGTGATAAAAACTCATGAATGATGGTCATTCAACAAATTATGAAAACGAGTCAGCAAGTAATGGAAATTTAGGAAAAAATGAATTTTTTAATTTATTTTAGGGCTACCATCAGTGAGTAAATTTTGGAATGATGACATAGTGAAATGACAAAATTTATGAATGAGACCCTAATATGATATGAAAAGAGGATTTTTGATCACTGATGGCAGGATGAAAATACTGACATTAACAACTGCCACTATTGGATTACGCAATTTCTGAAGGAGACTGCACTGCTAAGAGGGGCAGTAGTATGGCCTGATGCTGGATGATGATATACTACTCTGGAATATTGAAATACACTCAAAAGGGTGAAGGGTTGATCCCCTCATAGGATTCCAAGCTGGAATGCTTGGAACTTCCTTCCACCTCTCAAGTTTCCACTGTTGGACTGCCAAATGCTGAAGATGACTGCGTTGCCAAAGAGGGGACAAATATTGACCTGATTTCGGATAATACAATACTACTCTCAAGATGATGAAATATACTCACAAGTGAAGGGATGGTCCCAACACAGGATTCCAAGATGAGATTCTTGGAACTTCATTCATCCTCTCAAACCCTACTGCTGGAATGTGTAATTCCTGCAGGTGACTGTTGCTACATGGAGGGACAGAATGATGGCCTAATGCTGTATGTTGAACTACTGCTTAGAATTTACCTTTCCTAAGTGGACACTCGAAGTACCCCAAGGATAAGGGTGGGACTTCCGCTCGGAAACACCCTTCCGCTAAACAACACATTAGACTTAGCTAAACAACTGAAGCGTGTAGAAAGTCGTAAATGAAAATACAATATCAATATTCAGAATGCCTTCTATGGTTGCCATCCCTTTCCTTTTATGCTTGTGAGCCCTCACAACCTTGGCCCCACAGAATAATGATACTTCACACTTGGCCACTAACCTCCATAATGACTGCGATATCCTCCACTATCTCCACTACCTCCATGACTGCGCTATTTATTTGATCATCTTGACCCCATCCACATGCACTGACCCACATTCACACTAAGAAGTGGTTTATTCATCTTGACCCGATCCATATGCATTGATCCACATTCACACTAAGAAGTGGTTTATTCCTACTAAAGGGATTTATGGGTCCCATTACCCTCTTATTCATGTATATTATTACCAATAACAAAAATTAATATTCCAATTAGCTAAAAGCTAATTAGGAATATTATAGGATTGCAGACAAATCCAGGTGAAGGAGGTTCTTCCAGAAATATCTCCCTCACTAAGAGGGAGTGTTGATTTTTGTAGCTTGGGAAGGTACCTTTACACAGGCCTTGTGTCTAGGCATGTAGAAGTTACCCATGACTCATTAGAACAATTTCTCTAGGTTGAGCAAGTTGTTGATGTAACTTAGCCTAAGTCTAACTTAGGAAAAATCATATATTGATATCTTGGCTTATTGAGCTAACAAAACTTAAGAAAAGTAAAGTAATTTATTTTAGTGAATAAGTTTAATCTTAGCCATTGATCTCAAGTGAGGTGGGATCTAATCTTGGCGGGTTAGGGTTAGTGTTAGTGTTTTGGCTCAATGAAAAACTATAAAAGTAAGGATAGAGAGAAGGAGAATCCACACAATAAAAGGAGAGATGTATCTCAATGAGTGTGTGTTGGGTCCAAGGAGGTGTAGAGAGGCTCGAGATCTAGATATGCGGGGACATCGGGCATCGATTTAGGACAAATATGCTAGATCAAATCCATGATAATTTTTGTATTTGTATTTTCTCAATTGGGCCATTATCCCGAGACAAGAGCCCAAATAAGTTCCGAGTTTTATAAATGATGAATTTATTTTTTGGGTAGAAATCTATTTGTGATTCATATATTTAATTGCTTTTGCTAAATATTTTGTTAGGAATATACATGTGTGTTTATTTAGTAATTTATTGCTTGGAATTAAATACTGGATGTTAGGTTTTGGAAAAGCTAACACCTCTTAGCAGTTCATTCCTCATCAACTCCAACACATTCTATGAGGGGTGATCCCACAACTAGAGAACTCTGACAGTCACTAGCCTTAGTGGCATTTTTCTTGAATTCAACAAGACTAATCACCATTGGGCCTTTATTGGATGTGTTTTCTCAATGTCCAACTTAATATCATATTCACACTAACATGTAGTTCTCCTACCTTATGATCCATTAGCCTCATTAGTTGGTTCCTTCGTGTCTTGCATGTGTTTTCCTTATTGACATCTAACCAAGTGAATTTTTCCCATATGTCTATTTTAGCTCATATTCTAGTGGAAGGAACATAAAAGTTAGATAGGTTGCAGTTAGCAGTTCCATATGGGTAAGTCTTCCTTACATCCAGTTAGCTGAGGCATCCTCCAGTTGAATCCATTAGCTAGTGGATAGGTACAATGGTATATAGGTTAGATTTTTTAGAGATTAGTTGTTTATAAGTGCAAAGTACAAATATTTTAAGATTCTCAACATCCACAAGGGGATATCATCCCTTGAATTGCTATTATTAATCCCTAGATTTGTTTGTGAAACTAGAGGTTACGAGCCAACTAAATTTCATCATATTTGTAGTCAGATATAGCTTTCACAAAGATCAGAGATATATTTTTCAATGTTTTGAGTTCATTTATGAGGAAGGGGCATTTTCATCAATTTTGGAGGAAATTGGCATTTTAGCAATTTCCTTTTTTTTTTTTTTGTGGCTTGCATTTGAACATCCACGAGTCATAGGTGATTACATATTTGAGACACTTGCAAGCTCATAATGTCAATGAATTTTTTCTATAAAACATTTGAGACATTACTATTTTTAGCAATTAATGATTCATGGCTCTTATATGTTGAGAAATATAACTAGTTTTGGTCTTCATAATTGTTGTACTCATTTCAATATGTATCCTATGTAACAAACAAGAAAATAAAAGAAAAAGTAATTATTATTAAAGCATGTGTTTCATGGTCATTATGGATGGTATTTCAGGTAAATCAGGTTCTTCGTGCTTCTAGGATTTGTTGGGTCTTATGATTTATTGTCATGAGTCAAAGAAGTCAACATCATGTTTATAAGACCCTTCTAGGACAAATGTAATTGCAAAGATAATTATTTTTGAGTCTAGAAAGTCTTGGAAACTCCAAAAAGTACAAGTCAGCCTTAACATCAAGTCAGCCTAAAGAAGGGAATTCAACCCCTTGAGAAGGCTATCTAAGCAAGTAGTTTGACCACATTTGGAGTCACTCACTCACACAAGTTCGATCTATCAACAAAGGGTTCAATTTGAAGCAGGGAGAAGCACAAAAGAAGAGAGAAGGTCTTAGAGAAGGAAGAAGGACACAATTTCTTGTTTCTGGGCTCTATCTTTCTCACACGTGCGAGAATTAGGGTTTTTGGTGTTGCAGAGAAAGACCGAAGGTCCGAGTTGCAGGAGGACAAAGTGTAGTAACTTGCAGGTGGAAGAGAGAATACTCTGTCAAGAACTCTTTGACCTTGGGAAGAGTTGTCTTTTTCTAGGAAGGTCTCGGGAGGAGGTTGTATTAGGGTTTTTCAGGAAGCTGCAAGGCTGGAATTGCAGGGTCGAAGTTATAGGACGACTTGCAATATTGAAGTGGTGGGACGAAGTTGCAATATTGAAGCTAGCTGGTGCATAATCAAAGGAATTGTAAGAGTGTTGACTTGGTACTTGGAGGAGGACTTAGTCAAGGGTTTGAGTCTGTGTATCTCATTTGAGGGTGATTCTAAGAAGAAAATAATTTCTGAGTTTTCCCCTTGGAGGGGTTTTGCCTTGGATGAGAACCTAATATCTGTGTCCTCTATTGTTGTTGTTATTGTTTGATGAAAAGATCTAATTAAAGAAGATAACTAAGATTCACAAGAAAATATCAAGGTTAAAGGAAAATAATATTAATAGTTGCCACTTTCCAGTTTCCAACAATACGATGAATTTGACCATATAGTTTGATTCTTTGAAGAAAATCAAATACAATGAACCTGATTTCATTCACATGTGAGATGCCACTACTTTTAGCAGTGATATCCTAGTATTTCCCTTCACTTTTCATCTTTCTAATTTTTTAGAAATCCTCCACCAAGTTTCTATGATAGGGGAGTGTGGGAATAGGGAAATGCACATGGGGGACATGTGGAAGCATCTCCAAAATTTGGGAAATTTGGGGGGATTGTGATGCAGGAGCATTAGACTCGAGACAACTTTTGTACATAAATAAATGTAAAAAGGGGGTCTTATGTTTTGTTTCCCCATGTAAATATCAATTGTTGGGTTATTTTAGTTAATTAGAAAGGAAAATGTAACTGCCCGTATGATTGAGGGGCACCTGAAGAGATAGTCAGTTTTGGAAGTTAGTTTAAGTTTGTATCTGTAGGAAGTTGAAGAGTCTGTGAGTCATCAAGGAATTGAATCGATTCCTTGTAGTTGTATAAGTATAAACCTCTGTGATAGAGTCGAAGGACGGACAGGGTTGCACAGACCTGCACATAGACCTGCCTATATCGGCAGAGAGCTGTATGGGGGAAGAAGGCCATCAGATTGAAGATCTGGCCAGTCAGTAATTGTATGTCAATTCATTGTGTAATTAAGAAATGTTCAGTATATTTGTGTCTCGTAGAATTGATTCATGTGGGAATGTATATCCGCTTTGTTGGAGAAGTTCTGTGTGAAATTATGTATGCGTCCTGATGAAGAGTAACGGATTCTGTGTAATTGGAGTTCGAATCCCATAGCCAAAGATATGACTGGAATGATAGAAATATGTATAATTTATAGTAGGAATTCCGGTGTGGAAGACGGAGCGAATTCCTGTGTCTGATCGAATTCTAGTGATGCTCTGTACCTGTGCATGCACGAGAGCTCTTTGACTCTGAAATTAATGTATTCCATCCCTGTATGATTTCATAACTTCGAATGCTGGTTGAGAGTCATGTATTGAGATCCACCGAACTTAACAGTGGCGTGGTATTGTAACTCTGCGTGAGGGCCGGAGGGACGAGCACTGTATAATGTGGAACGAAGTCGAAATGTGAAGAAATACAGCGAGGAGGAGCGAAAGATGAAGAACAGAACCTGGAGCGTAGGGATAGTTGGAACCGTGACACAGGAACAAAAACCACGGTGGAATTACAAAGGTGGATTGCCCCAATTCGCATCGCTTTTGGTACGGAGGCGGTATTTCTGGGTCGAGGAGCGATTCCATAGAGGAATCGACACGTGGCGGAGTGGACCGTTCAAAAAAACCGCTTTCCCGTACATTTCGCGCGTTAACGTCAGTACGAGGTCGCCGAGCGAAATGCGTACAGGCCATTGGTTTGAGAGAAGGCCATCGGACGGTCTTCGCGTGACGGAGATACACGATGTTTAAACAAAGTACGATGTGTTCGGTTGATTGGTCTTTTCATTGTATTGTGGGGCCCGACGGAAATATACGTAATGAGATTGGTTTGTTAACGCTATTCGACGTATTGTAATATAAGGCCCGATGGAATAATATAAAAGAATTAACCAAGGTTAATTGTATAATATTGGCAGTCAATCCTTAAGGATGTCGGGTCATTCATGTGAACGAATTACATATATATATTATATATGTTGAGATATTATGGTGTACGTATAATGTTGAATATGCGACGTGGGTGTCATGTGAATGGTTAAGTGCGTTGGTTTTATTTTGACCAAAGGACTTGTTATATTGGGAGAAATAAGATTGTAAAGGTATTCATTAATCAAATTCTAGGAATTTGATAAATGAATGGAATAAAGGATTAAGAAGACCCTTATTGAATAAAAAGATGAGAATTGGATATTGAGTTGATTGGGCATGCATTGACACACAGTTTAAATGAAATTTGAAAAGTACTGGGAATGTGGGAGAAGCGGGGTTACCCCTGCACCAGATTGGGAGATGTTGAGGTCCCTAGCATGGTATCCATTCCATCATAAACCTCTCCTAAGAAAGGTTTGTCGATGTTTGCATCTCGAAGAAGATCAAATGTAGGTGATGTGAACTAGAGAAAGAAATTGATCTTTTTTCATCAATCTTCATCAATCGACACCCTCCACACCATACTTCCCATCTCTAAATTTTTCTATCTCCACTTAGCCCAAATTGCTCCCACCACCATAATCATTAATGTAGGTTTGACTTCAACAAGGTGGTGCAACATGATGAAGGTTAAGGCATATATTTTCATAGAAAATTTGAGCAACTCCAATTTGGAGAATTCTTGATATATTGCTTGGGACTTGTGTTGGTTGGTAATGAATTTTATAATCTTCGTACCTTGCCTTGTGACCTCAATCCATTTTTTTAGCATCATTCTCTTTAAAATTAGATTTAGATATGGAAAAGCACAGATTCCAAAATATATGATTATATATACTCTCAACAATCAATCATGCAACATTCCAAATAGGTGCATTATTTGTTATAACTTGCGCCAGATTTTATGACCCTACTTGTTCAATAGAAGCAATTAAAATTTCAGCAATGAAATTACTATCCTTTACCTCACCTGAAAAATCTTATACTTTTATGAACATGGGTCCACAATTGCTCAAGATATTAGCCTAGTTAAATGCTTCAAGCAAACTTTCAGGGATTTTTCACTTTAAATTAAGGAAAAATGACATAATTTCCCTCATATAAATAGAGGAAGTCATTTTAATTGGCACATACAATACGTCCAATGGCTTCTCGGGGGTTTTCATAACCTTGCTATGCAAAAATGGGATATGCATTCGAAATGGATGTCCGAGTTATGATATGTATCATGACCAAAATGGAAATTAACCAAGTCAGCTTTATATCATGATCACACACACTCATCTCTCTTCTCTTGAATGAGTGTGCACTAGTATTTTCTCTTGTTCTCTTAGATGCAATGGCTAAGTAAAGTGTGAATTGTCTTGGAGAGCATATGTTTTGCATGGAGAGCCTTTCTTGTGGATTGAAAGAGTGATTCTTGCTTGAATGGTGTAGGTTTAATGCTAATTTTTCTTCGATTTTGGATGAAATTTCTGAAATTAGGGTTTCTCATATGCCATATTAAAAAGAGTAATATCTTTTATGAACTCTTGTTTCTACGTATTTACGCAAAATTTGTCATAATGATTCATCAAAGGAACTAGTTTTCTTGCATCCTTTGACCTTAAATATCCTAATAAGAAAGTCACTAGGGTTTCTAAAGTGCTTCATCTAAGGTCCTTCCATCTTGAGCTCGCCTTAATTGGCTCCATTTCCCAATTGAACAAAGGCACTACTCTTGTCCTGTAGATCACTCCAAATTTATCTATGTTTTCTATTTCATAATATCTATGGCCAGGGCTTGGTGTAAATCAACATTTAATATCAATTTCACACCTATACATTGTTTCCCTTTAGGCAAGAATTGCGATTGTTAATGTTTAAAAGGAAAAATCTATCATTTACTACATATTTCACCATTAAAAATAGGGCTGACGTCTAGGCATTTGTTGCTACTTACACAAATTTCAGCTACCAAAAACACTTTGTTGACCTATGCCTTTCTTTCCCTCTAGATAGCCTTCAAAAATTTATTGATCTTACCCATTACATGCTATTTCTTGGTTGCTATATGCTATTAATTAATAAAAACATAACATATAAAAACCTTTCTTTACTTTATTAGGATTGATGGAAAGTGTATCTGAACATTTTTAACTCTTATCCTAGCTTGCAAGGCTTTGTTGATACCTTCTCCCATAATCATTAGACCTTTATCACCTCTGAACCATACTTTATTAAAGACCTTTCTAGGTGATTTATTTGTAAGCTCTTTAGCTATATTCAATGGATTGGATATCTCTTCTTCTACTACTATCAACCTCTTCTTTCTTTCTTCTTGAACAATCCTTCCTAGCACCCAAGCGAGCTAGTGCCACCCATATTGAATATGCTTCTTTGATCCTTCAACCTTTGAGCATCATCCTGCACTCTTTTAAATGTAGCTCTCACCCTCTAGATTTTTGGTATGTGAACAAACTTCAATACATTTTACCTCTTCATGAAAAATGTGAGTCTTGACACTTGTGTCAGATCCCTTAAATTTCCTATCTATTTTACATAAATTGAACCTCCATTCCCATGAACCCCCAAAACCCATTAGCTTTGTTGAAAAATCTAGGGCATTAGCATTAGGTGATTTCTCTTCATTAGTGACTGTTTGTGAATGATTTTTAACTTCTTTAGATTAGGATCTTCTTCTTGTTAGATTATTAGTGTTCTTCTTCATCAAACAGTAACCAATGCATAGACAAGAGACACAACATGTAGGCTATGAGCCAAGGCCAAAACCTCTCACTCTTTGACAAGAAATCTGACACAAATTTTTCTTATAGAGATATCAATTGAAGAATACCAAGACCAAGACCCTTGACCTAGTAGCATCTCTAAGACCAAGACACACGTCCCTTTTATTTATTCTTGTCTTCTCTTCCATTTCGATCTTCTTCATAGCATAAACTGAGATCATCTCTTCACATGAAAACGAATTGTCATGTCATCAACATACCTTATTGTACTTGATATAACACCGAGACTCCGATCCAAATTCACCTTCTGTGATTGCACCAAGAGTCCTTCTGAAGTCATCCTTTTGCAGTGGCAACACCTAGATCTCCATGACATTGATATCTCCTTGCTTGCATTGAGACTCCATTTCTTGATTGAGTTAGAGATAGCAACATAACACTGAATTCCGTGTCAAGATCATGGCACTGAACTTCGTGTTGACACTGAGACACTGCACTGCTATAAAATTATAGCACAAAGATAACACAAGTTCTGCACTAGATTCGAGACCTTATCCTCCTGTAACACCAAACCTGTGACATGATCTGAACTATATATGTGACCCAAAAAATTCAGAGATGATCGAACTCTTTTACTATGATAGTCATCCGAAAGAAAAACTCAGAGAATGATTTTCGAAATTTTGTGTTTGTGGATTGAGCCGAGGTTGATATTTATAGTGGTTTGACTACCATACTAAGATGACATGAACTTGTGAATACGAGTGTCTTTATAATAGGATTTGACATGAGATGGTCACCCTTTCTTGAAGCCGACATGAAGAGAGGACTGTTTGCTTGTCGTTGGAGGGCTATATAGATTTTTACACATGCTCAAGAAGAGCTCTTCATACATGGAATTGACTCTTTGACTTTAATGACAAAACCTAAGGTTCTTAATGGGAGCCATCTAAAAATAAAATCACTTGCTAAGGAAACCCATGAAGCAAGGTTTACAATAATAATTTTGTTTTCTTCATTACATCATTTACAAGAGTCACAGTTACATGTTATTATGAAGACTGAACCTAGTTACATTTTACAACACTCCCTCTTAACTAGGGATGTATTCATAATGGTACTTGGTCATTCTCAATCTGAATAATTTCTCATAAGAAGAATTAGATTGGTAACCCATCTGTATAGAATCATATCAACCAACATTGTCACATAGATAGGCTTTGACTAACAACTCTATCTCTCCACAAGATCTGAGCTCAATGCTGGCGAGACCAATGATTTATAGACACCCTAATCATTGTCTCTCCTGGAACATACCCTTCCCAGGTTCTCAGGGTGTGTTCCACTAGGACTATTCTTATCTTGGATTCCCAGTCCTCAAATAATATTGGTCCTCTACGACTACTCTTATCTTGGATGCCCTATCTCATCCTCAAAGAGTATCAGATATAAGATGATTACCCAATCCTCCATTCTGTCTTCCCAAGTGACGACAAGGATGATGTGTCTATCTCTCCCTCTTAATTAGGGAGGAAATATTCCAATAAAGGAATGTAATCTTTCCTACACAAGGAGTGTACCTAAGCTCCCTCTTGGCTTAGGAATTCCAAGTTTCTTTCGAGTAAGAAACTTGTTTCGAGGCTCCCTCTTAATCAAGGACCTACAACAACTCCTTAGGTGGAGATAATGGGACAACCAACTTCTTTGAAGAACTCCTTCCTTCTATGTCATGAATTTCTTATTTATTATGGAGTCTACATCTTGTGGGACTTCTTCATAGGGCACAAACAATCCATCACTTTCATCCATGATTTAGTCGTGTAAGTATTCATTTCAACAGAAAGTGATCCATTATTCTACATCTAGCCTTTCTTCAAGCCATGCTGCTTTCTTCATGCCATATTTTTGGAAGGATCTTACATCCTTCTATATGGTCTTCTAGGAAGTCATCCAAAGTTCTTCCCTTTGGCAGTCCTGCATAAGCCCATCTAGATATTTATTAAAAAATAAGAACACTTAAATCAAAATAATTTGTGATGGTATTTAATCATGACATATTCTTGTAGGTATCAACGTCCTGCATACATGTTGACACATCTCCCAAAGATATCCATTGTCAAGGGTCTGCATCTTTTTCAGACTTCTATCAGAGTCTTCATTTTTTTTGGGGAGATTTTCTAGTCAAATATTCTTGGCCGTCTTTTGGATGTTGATTTCCTTTACCATGGTTGCATATATCATGATCTCTTCCTTACTTTCTTCACACATTTCATTCCAAGTAGCTTCCAACCAAATTTTCTCAGTTGTAGTCAATTACCTCATACTTCATATGAGGACATCTAGTGTGAACCATGCCTTCCGACAACCTTTCATAGGAGGAGATTCCTTTTCCCTTTGAACATGATTCTCAAGAGAGAAGTAGTGATCCATGTTACCTACAAACATACGACATGACATTATAATATTAAATACAAGCATACATACCTCATTTACCTTTAGGTCATCTAGGCTTCTTTCAACAACTTTCTTGATTGAAAATAACTTCAACCCTTTGATCTGCTTCATATCTTATGTCATCATACCATCATTCCATGAACTTCACAAGTTGGAGTTCCTGATGAAACACTTGCTTCCTTTTTTGATCGGTGAACCCTTCGATGAGGATTCCATCAGAAAATCTTAAGGATATTGCATATCCCTATCCGAAAAATGTTTCCTTTTTGAATTGATGTATGATGAGCCTTTTCTTGGATGACTCCTTCCTTCCAATGAGATTCCCAATGGCTATATCCTTCATATTTGACTACCATAGATTTTGTTCTATCTATCCTTCATGATTTCATATGGTGATGCCATGAGCTCTTGTTTCTAATGCTTTCATGATGCCACAATGCATCCTATAACAAAATATTTAGGAGCTATGACAAGACCTTTTGTGAGGGAGACTATCTCAATCATATTAGATATATCTTACTTCCTATTTCTTGGACTTCTTCTCTCCATATTCCTCCATATTTTTGGTGATATTAGTTTATTTTGTTCGTCTTTTGATATTATCCCTTTAGGACAATCTTTCATGTAATTTCCATATATTTTCCATAGCATTGAATCTTAGCTATGCTCTTATTTATTTTCTTAGGACCAAATTTTTAAGAATTCCATTTTCCTTTCCTGCAAATGTTTGAGTCCTTTAACCTTCAACACTTTTGCATTCAACTTGTCTTCTTCTATCTAGCATAGAAACCACAAGTTGTTGAATGAGGTAACTTTCTTATCCACATGGACATTTTTTACCTTTTCCATTAGTTAGTGCATTTAAGACAATGATGATTATCTTCTTATCATCTCTCCCAGATCTCACAGTTGAGATCTTATGAAGATATCCCTTCGTTCTTGATACCTTCAATTTTGCATAGATCAGGTCTAAGTGATATGACCTGCTTCATCGCATCTTCAAAGAATAGCCTTATGAGCTTATCATATACATCCCTTTGATGTGTCCAATATTGAGAGGACATTTCATAAGAATCCCTTTCCATGTATTCAGAGGATACCTTTTTCATTGATGTGTTCAATGACTTCAATTTCTTTGAGGATTATGTTTATCCTCCTTTTTCCATGCAAGCAATTTCGATGACCCAACCAACTTATATTTCTCCTTGCAAACACGAAGTCATTTTACCAAATTTGGTTATAAAATAAAAGATACTTAACAAGTGAAGATGAAATCTTCAGCTTGATCACATTGATGGTGGTTGAAGAAGATGTATTAATGCTCCCTTTTGGATGATCTTCTTCCAAATGAAATAACCTTTCTTCAATAAAGGATATTTCTCCTTTTATGACGACAACAACTTTTGATGGTGATTAATGGGGGTGTTTTACTACTTCCTTGGGTGATTTTCTTCAAGGATAAGGAGAGGATCCTTTCTTCAGTGAGAGGTAACTTGCCTTATAGATTTGAAGATGATGATAATTCCTTTTCGCTTTCAACATACTTCAACTAATTTGGTAGTGAGTGAGTGTAGATAGGAATTTATTTGAGAGTTTCGACTTTCTCAAAGATGATGTGGTATTCATATTTAAAGTCCTTCGAGCTACCTTGCTTTGTAGATAAATTGATGAGGGTCTTTGTGGTCTTTTGATGATGAATAGAGGATCCAAAACTTTTTTTGTTGTACGCTGATTCTTAGATCTAGTGTTCATGTAGATCTTGATCTTTTGCCTTGATAACCTTCGACTTGCTTAGATTTCTTTCTTGAAACTCGATCCTTGAGCGTCTCTTTGATTAGATGCCCTTCCTTTGAATTTAGCACCTTAGCCTTGATTCCATGTTTAGAATTCTAGGACATTAGCATTAGGTGATTTCTCTTCATTAGTGACTGTTCTTGAATGCCTTTTAACTTCTTTAGATTAGGATATTCTCCTTGTTAGATTATTAGTGTTCTTCTTCATCAAATAGTAACCAATGCATATACAAGAGACACAACATGTAGGCTATGAGCCAGTGCTAAAACCTCTCTCTCTTTGAGAGGAAAAACCCACACAAATTCTTCTTATAGAGATTCTAATTGATGAATACCAATACCAAGACACTTGACCTAGTAGCCTTTCCAAGACCAAGACACACGTCCCTTTTCTTTCTTCTTGTATTTTCTTCCATTTTGATATTCTTCATAGCATAAACTGAGATCATCTCTTCACTTGAATTTTTTTTTCATGTCATCAACATACCTTACTATACTTGATATAACACCAAGACACTGATACGAAGTCACCTTCTGTGATTGCAGTTTGTACCAAGAGTCCTTCTGAAGTCATCCTTTTGCAGTGACAACACCTAGATCTCCATGACATCGAGATATCCTTTCTTGCAACGAGACTTCATTTCTTGAATGAGTTAGAGATAGAAACATAGCACCAAATTCTGTGTTAACATCATAGCACTGAACTTTGTGTTGACACCGAGATACTGCACTGCTGCAACATTTAGCACAGAAGATAACCCGATTTCTGCACTAGATCCAAGACCTTATCCTCCTGTAACACCAAACCTGTGACATGATCTAAACTATATATGTGACCCAAAAAATTTAGAGATGATCAAACTCTTTTCCTATCACAGTAATCCGAAAGAAAAAATCAGAAAAGGATGTCCGAAATTCTATGTTTGTGGACTGAGCCGAGGTTGATATTTATAGTGGTTTGACTGCCATATAGGCTTCCCCTTGAAGCCAAAAATTATTTGATACTAAATTTAAGTTTTAAAAATGTACAATTATTTTCTGCAAAAATATTTTTAATTAAAACAAAAAAATGTAATAGAAAACATACATATTAACACACATTTTATCCTGGAAACCCAAAATCGAGAAAAATAACAATATTTTTTAATATATGTCTTCTTATTTATAGTAATACAATATAATATATATCCCTAGGCAACCACAAACCAACAATTCTTTTACCACAAATCTAAATACAACTATAGTTCATTAACCGAAACTACGAAACCATGGAGAAAAACCGCCATGTGCCACAAAACCATTTCTAGCAAAAACGATTTGTTGAAAACTTCCAAAATTGAATGCAAAATATTTCCCACCAAAAAAATTTAGGGGCGTGTCTCTCTCCTCACCCCCACCCTATAATCCCATCATTGTCATGGGTGCAATGTACAACGTATGGAGATATTCATGCAAATAAGATAAACCATATCCAACCTTCTATCGATATTTATTTTTACTAATTGCAAATGGTCCTATCATGCTAATAATTAAGGCCATACAACCTTGGTATATTCAAGGAATTTTAATGGGCTATAACTTACAATTCACTCACCTATTATTGTGGAGAATGTTGTTTTATTCCATTTTTGTAACAATTTTGAAGGTAAGTGTTTTTTTTTATAGTGATAAATGATTTGGAAATAGTCAAGGGGTTCTCTCTGGTATGAGGTCCCAATTATACCTCACACCATTTGGGATAATATTCCCATTCATATTCTAAACTAGTAACCATTTTTAGTGTTCAAAAATGCTATGAGATATGGGTAATCACCACATTAGCAAGGTGCACCAATTGAGCTAACAACTAATCTAAATGCAAGAATGCAAATTTTCGAACTTATTTAGAGTGAAAGATAGAGAAGAAAGTGGAAGTAATGAGTGACAAATAATGTAGATGCACAGTCAAGGTAAAATTTAGCTCATATCCTAAACAACACTATACATGTAAATTATGAGAACAAAATATATAATAGTCATATTATGAACCACCAAGTACTAAATATAGAAATCAACAAAACTAAAGCCACAAGTGTGAAAGTACAAACTAATTAGATTAGTCTAAGAACTAGCAGTAACACATCTTATAGATATGTACATCATTGAATTACTTAAAGGAGTAGTCAAAATAAAATACATCATGTATGTGAAATGAATCTTCAATGGTGGCCTAGAATAGAAAACACAAATATTGGGTCTAGAATAGGCAACACGGGAGAAATTAAAACTTTATATGCTTTACTTAAAACTTCCATTTCATAGAAATTCCACAATCTACAAGTGTTTGGAGAATCTACTCTGGTTATCAATTAAATTCAAGGTACTTCACAATTCCTAAATTTGAGCCTATAGTCATTTCACTACAATTAAATGAGATTTCTAGCTTATTTCAAAGCAATATCATTTCTTCATGTTTATAAACTCTCACAATTCATTAGATGACTCTTCCTTGAAGGAGGCTCTCGCACTACCTTCGAATACTTTAGGGACAATTCCCTCTTTTCCACACATAGGATCAACTTAAATTAGTTTCTTTTGCTCAAATATGTTCTACTTAGTATTATTTAAGGAATGTACTTCCAGTTTTGACTAAAATATAAAATATATTTTTTTACGGAAAAAAAATATAATATTGTATATTTATTGTGTTTATAGGTGCTTTACAACTTAATATGAGGAAGATGTTAAATAATAAAATAATACTCACATTAATAAATTAAAAATTAGTAATAACAAAAAAATCAATGTCGGCCATAAATAAAATACTTCAATATCCACCTTAGTTTTACATCAAATTTATATAGAGAAATAAAGTAATTGATAGTAATTATGAGAGAGATATGTAATTCCTTCACTAATTAATATGGAGTTTATAGATGGCATATAAAAATTATATTATTCATATTATGTGACGTATAATTCATTTTATGTTTAGTAGACATGTAATATTTAAAATATATATATATATTAATAACAAAAAGAGTCATAAATAAAATACTTCAATATCCATAATAAATAACATAATTTTATATCAACCTTATTTCAATATCAACTATGTATATATTACATCAACAAGTGAAAATAAAAAATTCTTATTACTCTATTTCTCAAAACGAGCAATGATTCATAGGTCCACTTCTACTAAAAATTGGCAGGACAAATCTCTCGAGGTGCAAACCTTTCCTCAAGTTATGCACTTAGAGGTTTGCATCTTGAGATATTTGATTCACCTCAAGTTATGCACTTAAGATGTTTGCATCTTGAGATATTTGATTCCTATTGGTGCTTGGTAGATCTAGAATTAAGATGGATCTATGTTGGTTGTAATTTTAGAGTTATAAAATATTGATAAGAATTAAATTTTTTAAGGTGTAATTTTTTGAATTTTTAAAATGAAGCTACACTTATTATAATTTCATTGAATTTTATAAACATTATAATACACAAATATGGAAATATAAAAATATATATTTATTTTTTATTAAGATATTTCTTGTTATTAAAATATTAGTTTTATGTACCTATCATTTTTTTCCAAGAAAAAATTGTAATTTTATTCAACCTGAAAACAAAGAACAAAATTAATTACATTTTGTAAGAACAAAATTAATTGCATTCTGTAGATGTTGTTAAACATTAGATCATGTCAGCCTATTGGCTAATGAACAAAAAAAAGTAAAAAAACCTTTTTCCAAACCCCATGGGTGTGTTTAGTTGTTACTAAAGTAAGAAAACCTTTTTCCAATTCATTTCCAACTGCATGAGAAGGGGCTTCCTCGTTTGAGTCAGAACTCTGAGATTTTAGTTCTCTTTATACCTCATGCCTATTTCGTTGAGTGTTTCCTCTTTTTAATGCTTTGTTGCTTTGATCTCTACCATTTCTGTAACATTCTGAGTGTGGGTGTGGGTTGTAGTTCCTGATTGGTTTGCACCACCTCCTTCTGCATGGTTACCATGTTGCACCTATGCTTCCTTATTTGGATCTTCCTCCATGTTCTATTCTTCTTATTCTTCTTCAAAAAGGAGAGTGTTAGATACCTGCCATCCCTTAGGCTTATGTGTTTGCCTCTTTTTTTTTTTATCCAACAGGAAATTGTTCTGCAAGTGTCATATTTGAAAACACATTCGTTGTGTTTTCAAAATCAAATAATTGAATCCCTTGAATTTTTTTATGTTTCAGATGGATGCAATCAAGTAGACCTTTATTGAGGTCTATCTCTATATAAATTTTGACAAAAGTGAAGATACCTTTTGTTGTTCTTTCAAGATCCATCGTTTGTATTTTCCCAAAGTATTTCCAATATCTTCAATGACCTGATGATGCTAGAAATGAAGAGGAATATTTGGTAATATCACTCAAACTAGCATTGTTGTGACCATGATGCTTGTGGCATTGAAATCTAGGAAACGTTGGGTAATGAAGAGCCCTGTTGTGCCCCAAAACCATGGCCCCTCATTTAGGATGTTCTCCAGATATTTTTGTGTATTAAATTAAACTATGAAAAATCCGTTGGAACAAAAGTATATGTCACAGTTGGGTGTCCATGAAGAATAAACCCATTGGTGTAAATATTCAGGTCTCGGCCAAAATCCATTGAACTTGCAGATTATAGTCTTGGATTGAAGATAACAAAAAATCAAGTTCACCTATATGTTTTTACTTCCATAGTTGGAGCTTGTTTCGGTTGTTCGACAATGTAGGGTCCTGACTTATTTTGGATATGGTCTGCAAGAATGGAAGCCTTCCCTTTCACCATGTCCTTGAATGAAACTAATCCATTGGGGTTTTTTTAAATTGAAGCTCCACCCATGGGTTCTATGGATCCATATACTTCCTTATAAGATCCTAAGGCCTTTGTTATCCTAGTACCTGTAGCTCCACCAAAAATCCTCTCAAACATGACAATCATGGAGTTCCTTGAAATACCATAGCCATGAATGAGATACAAATCCATTAACTTCTTCCCTTCATGTAATAGGCGTTGTAACGACATATAAATGAAAATTTGATGCTCTATCTCTTGTTTTAAATCCAGAACACGATAAATTATAAAAACCCACAAAAGGAGCGTGTTCCCATTTAGGGTTTTGATGAAGAACTTAAAACCCTCCTTTTATTCAGTTTTTCCTACTGAGATCCTTCGATCTAAGGGATCCAAGCCATAGACCCCAAATCAACCATAGGAGATTGTTTCTTCGACAGATTGAGATGCCTAGAGATAGTGTAGACAACATATCCCTGTACATAGAGGTAAAGGTGTTCAATAAACATCACCGTGGGGTATACTTGATGTGACCACCCTGAACAAACCCCACATACATAAATATTGTGTGCAAAATAAAGGTAGGTCGGTAAATGATCCCGAAGGGCAGGTATGTGGCATTGCCCACCAACAAGCCATGATACTACCATCAATGAGCAGGACCTCACTGATGAGGACCAATGTGACCAGACCTCTCCCGCATATGCCAAAAATTGCTGACCATCTTGATCTTAGTTGATGCAACACTTATCCTTCTCAATCGACATCAGTCATTGACTTCCTTGCTCAGATTCACAACAATCGCCTGCAAGAGGCAAGACGTCATAATCCCTGGAAACAATGGAAACCCTAGTGCTTTGCATAAACATCATCTTCCATATATATATATATATGTATCTATATATATATATGGTTCGGTATACTATGTCCATGAACAACATCTACTACACTCGCTTTACTATTGTATATTTATTTATGTGTGTTTTCATATCTCTTATAAAACCCTTTATATATCTCTTTATATAATACTTTTATATTAAATGTACATATCAAATGTGTTTTATATATGTATGTGAATTTTAGTAGTATTATTATTATTTTGAGTATGAAGATTTTAGATAAGATTATGCCCAGTTTATTCTTCTGAAAAAGTTGTGTAGGTGGATGCTCAGCCCATCATCATCAAGGACACAAAGTTTTCAATAAAAATAAATAAAAATATAACACATAATAAAAATAAATATCATACTAAAAAATAAAAAAACACATTAGAAATGATTAATAATAATATATTTTATAATATTAACATTAAACTTAATATTAATATCAATAATAAGCTATATGGGTCAATTCTCTTAATACCGGCAGAGAAGAAGTGATTTATATATATATATATATATATATATATATTTATCAATCAAACTTATCAAATTTAATAACCTTTACATTAAAAAAAAATGCCTTCAATTAAGAAATTAAATACGTATAAATAGTAAACAGAAATTAATTTACATGTTGTGCCGTTTATACATGTACAAACCGGTACAAACTCTACGGGAAGCTTTGAAACTTATTGGCATTATCTGCTACTATTTGTTATACCTTCTGCACGGTATATGAAAGTCTCTCAAACTATATTAACGCACCTTAACTGTGCCTTTGAAATTACTAATGCACTCAAGAAGCCGAAAAAATAGCGCTAGCATCAATTCCTTACAGCGATCCCGCTCAAACGCGGCCTCTGTTCACCCACAGAGAGTTACCCGTCATATTATGAAAAGAGGAAAAGCGCGTGCAAAGTCTGTGGATTAAATTGTTAACATCGTCTTCGAATTTTGAAATGGCTTCTCAATTGGAATGAACATTCGAATCTGAAGCCAAAAAAAAATCAAAGTGTATTACTTATTTCATTCATTTATTGCCTTTTTGAATGTGATATGAGATTCTTATTATTTATGGAGGCCCATGTAATATTTTAAATAGGTTCCACTTGTTTTCTAAAAAGGATTTGTTTGATTTTTTCTTTTGAAATAATGGAAATTGAATAAAATGTGTTTTTTTTTTCAACATTTTCTTTTTTTATAAAAAAAGTTTAAATTTGTTATAAATTTCAAAAAAGACTTGTTTGAATTTTTTTTTTTTTTTTTTTAAATGGAGATTGAATAAAAAGTGTTTTTCTTTTTCAAAATTTTATTTTTTATTAAAAAAAAAACGTAAGCTTGTTATAATGAGAGGGTTTGAAGATATGCTTTAAAAGAGCTTATGCAATGTTTAAAAGGCTTATAAAATTGATTGTGCTTATTACTATATTTTAAAGAAAAGAGTTTACAATGTGTTTTAAAAGGTTTTTTTGAAAGTTTTTGTGAAAGCGTTAGTCTCACTTATGTTTGTGGAAGCTAAGCATTGATGTCATTTCTACAATTTGTGTTGTTTGTTGAGTTGTAATGAGCCAACACTTAATAAATGGGAAAAGCCAAGAGGCTAAAGCAACAACAAGAAATGTTTGAGATCTTTTTAGATTTGGAAGTCAAGAGACAAAAAGATGTCTTTGCATTAAAATGCATAAAAGAAGCTGTGGATGACAACATTCTTCCTCTAATTTCAGATGCCAAGACAACCAAGGAGGCCCGTGATACCCTTGAGAGGTGTTTTGGTGTAAGGGGGAGTATTGAAGTTGAAGATGAAGGTGGATCTATAGCAACAAATCTACAGTGAGATGAAAATTTTGTTGAATCCCACTGTGCTCAGCCACAAGTGGATGATGTCTGTGAAGAAGTTGTAGAAGCAAGAGAGGTGGAGCACATAGATGCTCATGAAACCCACTGTGCACAACCACAAGTGGATGAAAATTTGTTGATTCTAGCAACAGAGCTTTTTGATGATGATTTTGTGATTATAGCAATATATCTTGTTGATGATGATTTGGTGATTCCAACAACAGAGCTTTCGGATGAAAACTTGGTGATTCCAGCAACAAAGCTTGCTGATGATGACTTGGTGATACCAACAACAAAGCTAGCTGATGACGATTTGGTGAATCCAGCAACACAACTTGCTGATGAAAATGAAATTTTTATTGTAGCAGTCAATGCTATGGTAAATCTAACGAGTAATATTGTTTATGTAAACTTTGATCGAGATTTGTTGGCTAATGATGAATAGTTGTAGATGATGCAACGAAAACATGATATCGACATGATGCTATTTGGTGAGATAATCCTACTTGAGTCTGAAAACTAAGTGGAAGACAACATATGGGTTAGTGAAGAAGAGACAAAGACACAGACAGAGATAAAGACGGAGACAGAAATAGAGATAAAGGTAGATGCAAAGAAGGAAGCCCACAAAGAGAAAACAAAGACAAAGGAAGAAGAAGAGAAGGAAGCTTCCATTGCAGAGTAGAAGGAACACAACCGATGTGGTTTTGGAGATGTTTTTACACTTATTATTGATTGCAACTGTGCAGATAAATACGATGATTATGAAGAAGAGTTAAAGTTCCTTGAAACATAGTTTGAAACACCATGTCTAGATGAGGTCTACACAAAAGTTGTAGATATGAATGTTGAAGAAAACATGCATGATGAACACATCAATAAAATTTTCAAGTATTGGAGTCATGGAGAGATGAAATTGTATTATGGTTTTATGTTGCAGCAGATTGATGATGACAAGAACACAACAAATGGTGACTTGTGGAAGAACTCCACATACAAGCCGATTTTTGAAGAAGTCCAGGACATGCTTAGGCAACCTAGAAAAATGGAAGATTTGCACCAACAAATGAAGAAACTGGAATTTGAAGCCTACAATGAGAAGAAAAAGTTGAAACAATTTAGAGGCTACATGATCTGGAAGAAGAGAAGAAGAAAATAAAACATGTTGAAGTCAATTGTAAGCCTAGCTATGACAACCAACATGCAACTTAATTAAATTTTTATGTGGTTGTAATTAAGGGGAAATGTCGGAGAATTTAATTCAACCACCTACTAGGTGTCAAAACCGTCCATCCAAGTGTCCTAGTTCAAGTTTCAGGTAGTCCAGTTTAGTCGAGTTTCACTTCAGTCATTTATTATTGATGTTTCCAAAGTAATATTATTTAACTGATTTGTAATACTGAGAAGAGCAATCCTCTGCTCCACTTCTTTTCAGTTTTCAATTTTTAACAATTTTGTTGAAATTTAAAAATATTTCCAAAATATACAATCCAATTAAATCGACATCACTCTTCAAATCAAATTCAATAAATCTACACAAAAAATATTAAGAACACCAATTACCTAATGGAATGTGAATATCTCTGGTTTTCACTCTTAGCAATTTACATATCCCTACATTGTATCCCAGTTATTTCAATTTCTTCATCACTTCCCTACACAGGTAGCCCTTACTACGATTCACCACCATTTTCTCCTTATTTTCCATGGAATAGTTTACACAACCCAACAACGGTAACTTTGTTGCAGTCATACAAGAGACCATTCCCTGGATTGTTTATCAAAACCAAATTAATATTCTAAAAAGGTCATATTCTCTACCCTCTAAGCTCCATATCACCACATAAACACTTTTTATAGGTACAAAGAAGTTTAAAATAAGTCCTATGGATGTAGTC
This sequence comes from Pinus albicaulis, assembly GCA_034641835.2. Lineage (NCBI taxonomy): Eukaryota > Viridiplantae > Streptophyta > Pinopsida > Pinales > Pinaceae > Pinus > Pinus albicaulis. The sequence continues at coordinate 1,629,784,312 of CM076575.1, read as the reverse complement.
CAATGGTAGGTTAAGTAGGGAGGAAGTTTGATTCCCACAAGTTTTGTGGTCCAACTCCAACAAAACTATGTATGCTTGTGAGTTGCTTTAGATATGAAATTTTTAGTTGAAAAAAAAAACTTTAAAAAAAAACCAAGAAGAGACTGATTGTACCTCTAGTAACTGACTGCACCTCTAATAAATGTAACTGAATGGAGTGGGAATCCACAGGGTCATTATCAGAGCAGGATTCTCCATCACCATTACAATGAGAGAGCCTATGGCTACTTTGTCAAATTCCATGAAATCACGGACCATATCGTTGAGGGTGGTACACTACGATCGGTTCTCCTTCACACTCCTTGAGTCCAAACTTTTTTTTTTGTAATTCTTTATGATCCCCAACTTTCACTATTTCAATCATAAGAGCGGAGAGTTTTTGGGCTTCATAGACTGATAATTCATCTCAGGGTACACAGAGATCTGTGCGTTTCCCTTCAGTAAACTCTCTGTCCGATATATCTTCTCTATAGGATTTTCCACGATGTCAATGTTAGGAAACAGAGGGTCGAACATTGTTTTTTTTTTTTTAACAAAAAAAAAAACGCAATCTTTTTCATTAATAAAAAGAGAGTACAATATCAGCTTTATGTTTCAGAGGGACCGACATTGTTACAAAACAAAGCTCTTTTGCAATCCAAAATATACCCAGCTAACAGAGAAAACTGTGTATGGTCACTTCAAATTTGTATACATATGTTGCTCCTGACATGGAGTGTATAGAGAGAGGAAAAAAAACAATGTAGATGTCTTAATATGAAAAATAATTTGTGTTTCCACCTAAATTTTTTTTCAGTCACATATAAGTTTTTCAGCCCCACTGAGTGGTGTAAGGTTTAAGATGAGTATTATGCTGAATGTAAGTGGATTTAATCTATTAGGCTTGGGTTTTAGTGAGTTATTGGTGAAGAGTATGTGTAATAAAAAAAAATTATAAGTCTAATTTCGATAAACATTTTCGGATATTAATTTAGTATATAATAAGCTTTATTATTTTATTATTATAAAATAATAAAATAAATATATATTTTTATTAGTGATAGGTGAGAATTGTGAATGTGCATTTTTGCCAAAAAGATGAGGAGTTGGGTGAATGATGTGTGTGCATAAAATTTTCTCTCAAAAGAATATGGGTGATATGATGAAGATTAATGTATGCACAATATCTTTTACCAAAACAATATGGAGATTATATGTATATTCATTCACTTTGTTCAATATTTATGAGAGGGTGAAGATGTGTACATACAACCTTGCTCGCTCCAAAAATATGAATAGTTGGGTGAATGATGTGTGTATGCACAAGACCCGTTACCAAAAGAAGATGGGTGATAAGATGATGATTATATGTATGTCCATTCACTTTATTGATTGGCTATGGGAGGGAGAAGATGTGTACATACACCCTTGTCCCAAAAAGATAGAGTAGTTGTGTTAATGATGTTTGTATGCATAAAGCCCTCTGCAAATATAAGATGAGTGATCGGATGAAGACTATATGTATGTTCATTCACTTCATTGAATGGATATGTGAGGATGATGTGTACATACACCTTTGCCCCAAAAAGATGAATAGTCGTGTGAATTGTGTGTATATGCACAATGCCCTCTACTAAAAAAAGGTGGGTGATAAGATGAAGATTATATATATGTACATTCACTTTGTTAAATGGTTATGAGAGGATGAACATGGGTATATGCATAGTAGTATTAATGCATATCATTATGTAAAGTTGTAATAAATATAAGTGGAAATTATATGAATATTTTAATAATTTTAAAAAATTATCTTATTATTAATTTATTTTTATAACAAAATGACTAAGAAATTTTATTAATAGAAAACACTTAAACCATTTATAATTAATTTACATTTAAAAATTTGCAAAATTATTTTTTCATAATCTTTCCAATCCGTTGCTTTCTTTTAACGAATTTTCTTATTCAAAACAAAAATCCAAAATTACAAAAAAATCTAAATATAAACAATTTGCAAAATGCATCTCCAATCTTATTGCATTTTGTGGCCATAAATAACTATTATCCTATTAAAAAAAAAAAAAAAACACATCTTTTTTCTACAATATCCTCAAGAATATGAATATTCAACTCAAAATCAGTTGTGGAGGAGTAGCAAATCCAAATTGATGTTAGTTTAGTTGTGGCCAAAGATGGTTGTAATGCTACCTAGAGTTCTTCCAATCGCTTCCCAACCCAAAAATTTCACTCTTTTTCCGTTAAATCAAAGCCCTATTTACCCATAAAATTATTCTCTTTGTTATCACTAATTCTCAAACCATGTCGTGAAATTAAACATGTTTCTAGCATTCCATTTATACTAAGATTCGTAGCCAACTTAAACACCAAATTTATTATTATGAAATTTGCTCGCTACTAATTTTGTTATTGCAGCACCCGCTCAATTGTAACTGATTATTCTTAGTATTTATCATCATATCAATACATATTTAGAATAGTCGGAAGTAGAGGTTACATTTATTAAAGTTGAGGTAAGTAGGTACATTTATAAAAAAAATAAAAAATTAAAGTGTGCATTTATTATAAATATACATGTATTTATATAATACAGTTAAATAAGTAATGTAAACAACGTAAACAATTCATCTCACTTCACTATATTATAATGTTTTAAACAATCGTAAATGTACATTTCCTTAACTTCTTGCCTTCATAATCTTCTTCATCATAATAAAATATATGAAAAAAAACATAAATTTACAATTATCAAATTAAACCATTTATAAAAATAAATAGAAAATTAAAATTATTAAAAGCAAATATGAAGTTACAATCAGTAAATTTGTATATCTATATGTGGTGGTATGTTTGTTTGCAATTAGAACCTAAGGTTCGTGGTACAACCAACCTATGATTGTATCAAGTGTATCAAGTTGATCGCTTTCATGATATTTACCATATATTTTAAGATGAGAGATAAACAAAGTAAATCAGATGTATCTTGAAAGCATGCTTTCAAACTAGTATTAATATTTTTTTCAATTTTTTTAACAAATATGAAATATTGAAAAATATAAAACAAAATTTATTTATTTTAAAATAATATTGTATGGTTAATATGTCACTATTATGGAGGGTTTGTTTTTTTGTTTTTGGTTTTAAATGAAGTTTCTCATGCTCCATAGTGATACATAAAACTTTGAACCATCACATGATCCATTATAAGGGATATTTGGGCTTACAATACAAGACTTTGAACCACCAAATGATCCATTGCAAGGTATTATTAGGTTTGCGATACTATGTCAATGCCATTAAATGCTTGAAATTGACGCTCTATAAAGCTTAAATATTGATATGCACAGAGTTCAAATAATAAAAACATTTGTATATACTATAGAAGTTATATGGTAGCATGCGTACCTTCTATGTTATGATGGGTATTTGGAAAAAGGGAAAGAGTGGTATGAATTTCTCATGATGTGAATCTTCTATCATAATAGTGCATGATTGTGTTGGCAACAATAGCGTTTGGTTGACATTGACGTCAATCTTCAAATGCCATCCTTTGGATTGTCAATGTGTTTATGTTGACAAGTTATCTGATGCAGGTGTGTGGTAGATGTGTTTGGATTGATTGCTAGTGAACCATGGTTTTAGGTGGTTGGTTGATGCTACAAATGGTTAGAATGGTGCTACGAGTCTTTGAAAAGTTGCTTGCAGAAGTGTTAATGTAGTGGTTTTAGATCTAGGTGCAAGATTTTTGAAAATGCAACAAGAAATTCCTAATTTAATTTTCTCTTTGATTAAATTAGGAGAAAATCAAAATTCAACATCAACAGACAACTTGAATGAGATAAGTGAGTTATTATCACTAATTTAGCTCAAGTAATTTGACTTATAGGATGAACTTGAGTTGCGTACAATGATTCCTAAATTTTAGGAGCTTAGGTCGAGTTAATTTGAGTTGTAACAATTTAATTTAGTTAAATTGAGTTATGTTTACTCAAACTAGTTCCAAATGTTGGAGGAACTAGTGGCAGGTCTAGCAGTGGGGTGAAACTTTAGTGTTTAGCTAGGTAACTAATCAATCATCCTAAATTAATGCTTGCATACACAAAATTCATGTTATCCGGTTGATATTGGAGTTTAAGGGCGGTGTACTATCAATTGTAGAATACTCCAAATTGTACAAGTCATGCATGCAGTCGAAGGAAGACCTAAAGGAATGGCGCAATCCAGATTGAGGAATTTTTTAATTAACAGGGGGATAATTCCTTGAGGAACAAAAAAAGGAAATAGGAGGTTGGGAAGACATAAATTTGGCTAAGTATTGGCCAAGTTCATCTTGTCAGGCAAAGGATAGAAGATACAGGTACAGGTTGAGCTCAAGATTGAGCAAAACATATTGTATTCATCCATATGATTTGATTAATACAATATAGGTAGTAAGGGGTTTTGAGTAGTTGCTTTCCCTAAGACAAATATTTGTGTATGTGTGTTGAATCTTGATGCATGTTATTGAATTGTGTTCTCGATCATGAATTTGTTTCCGCAAATCAGTAGAAGTAGATTCTAGTCTTGTAATTTATTAAATTTCATGAATATTTTAGGATATACACATTAATTTATACATGGTATCAAAGCTAGATTCATAGTATAGAAGAAATATCAAAGTTTCCATTGCAGGAGGATTCATGGTTGTAGATCAGTTTGCAAGATTTCTTCAGGGCTGAGAATATGACTTTCAATGGACTAAGGCTTGAGTATGCGCTTGAGGGAAGCTCAAATTATGTTGCATGGAAGTAAAAAATGGAGGTAGTACTAGAGGATAACGGGTTGAAGGAATTCATTGATAATGATGTTCTGAAACCAATAGTAGTTGATGCTCAAAATCTAGTAGAATGGAAGAAGCATGTTGCCCGGGTGAGGAGAATTATATTGAAGGGAGTTCAAGACCATATTGTCTTGAATATGCATGGGAAAAGGACTTTGTATGAGATGTGGCAAGCACTGGAAACTTTTTTTCATAATAGTAGTGACCACAGGAAGTTGGCACTTAAGGACAAGCTTCGAAACATCAAGATGCAAAAGAATGAAAAAATGATCTAATACCTGAGCAGGTTTACACAATGTCATGATGAACTTGGCAATATCGACGTGCCAGTCTTGGAAGAATATTTGGTATCTCTTTTCCTCTTGGGTATTCCCAAGGGCTGGTGTAGTTATCAAAATTTCGTAAATAGTAGAGAGAAACTACTACAGTGGGAGTGGTTATGGTTTGATTTTGTGAAAGAAGAAATAAGGCAGAGCAACACATATGAGACCTCATCCAAAGAAGAGGAAAATGAATTTGAATTAGTCAAGAAAGGAAGGAAGGCCAAGGGGAAGAAGTCCCAAGGTGAGGCTAATTCTAGCCTAGAGGAAAAGAAGAAATACTTGTCCAAAATCAAGTGGTTTTAGTGTCATGAATATAAGCACCATGCCATGAAGTGTCCATTGAAGAAAGTAATCAAGAAGGAGGTCATAGTAGCAGCAACAGGTGAAACTTTGGCTTCACAGTTTGAGCTTGAATTTACTCTCATCACATGCATGAAGAGCACAGTGATGGGAATCATGTGGTATATATATAGTGGTGCCTCGTTTCACATGACGGGGAAGAAAGATATTTTTAGTGACTGGAATCCACATGGTTACCTTTCAGAGGGAGTCAGGCTCCCCTCTTAGGATCAAGGATGTGATCTTTGTTCCAGGTCTCAAGAAGAATCTAGTTTCTTCCATGGTGTTGGAATACTATGACTATGATGGGATATTCAACAAAGGAAAGGAATTACTAAGACACATTGCCACAAGACAGGTGAAGCTGATCGGTGCTCGATTCAAGAACCTTTATGCACTTGAGATAGAAGATGCATGCAAATCCTTGAGGATCAAGGAAGAGACTAGAGATTTGGTGGTTGAGATCGAGCATGTTAGACCTCTCAACTTGTAGCCTCAAAAGCATTCTTAAGCAGTTGTGGAGCAACCACAAAGGGAGAAGTAGAGAATAGTAAGAGTGGAGACATCCACTCAAGTAGAGACTTCTAGTAGGGCAAAATTTCAAGCTAAGTGGGCAGATGGAGCACATGTTGTAATACCTACAGGTGTGAGGTGGGGTAGTGTGAAGCCCTAGTCTTAAAATTGTTGAAATTTGGGTAGGGTCCATTAAGGTGTTCTCCTCATGGACCATAAAATTACTACGGGGGCCCACAATGTTCAATAGAAGGAGGATTATTTCAGTCAGATACAGATGAGTGCAGAGTAGGAGGCTTAGTAGCAGAGTCAATAGCAACAAAATTTTCCCAGTAGACAGTTGCAGAAACAATTGATTCCATTGTTTTTTTCTTGGATGCTTTTCTATTGCAGATGTTGTAGTAGAAACAACAATAGTGAGAAGTGTTGCATGCAGTAATTCCACAGGTGTTGGATTGGGGTAGTTGTGAATCCTTTCTTTCCGAGAGGGAGTGTTGAAAATGTATCAAGAAATTCCTAATTAAAAATTTCCTTTGATTAAATTAGCAGAAAATCGAAACTCCACATCAAGAGACAATTTGAATGGGTTAACTAAGTTATTATCACTTAGTTAGCTCAGTTAATTCAATTTATAGGATGAACATGAGCCATGTACAATGATTCCTAAATTTAGGAGCCTTGGTTGAGTTATTGAGTTGTAACAATTTAATTCAGTTAAATTGAGTTATGGACAGTTAAACTAGTTCCAACTGTTGGAGGAACTAGTGGGAGGTCTAACAGTGGGTTGTGACTTTAGTGTTAAACCAATTAACTGATCAATCAAACTAAATTAACTCACACATGCACAAAAATCGAGTTACCCATTTCATATTAGAGTTCAATGGAAGTGTATTATCAGTTGTAGAATATTCCAAATTGTATAGCTCATGCATGCACTAGAAGGAATACCTAAAGGAATTGTGCAATCTAGATTGAGGAATTTCCTAATTAATAGGGGCTAATTCCTTGAGGAATAATGCAAGGAAATATGAGCCAGGGAAGTAAGAAATTCGACTAAGTATTATCTAGGTTCATTCAGTCAGGTAGAGGGTAGAAGATACAGGTGTAGGTTGAGCCCAAGGTTGAGTAGAGCGTATTGTATTCATCTAGATTCTTTGATTAATGCAATAAAAATAGTAAGGGGTTTTGAGTAGTTTCTCCCCCTTAGATAAATATTTGTGTATGCGTGTTGAATATCGATGCATGCTATTGAATTGTGTTCTGGATCATGAATTTTTTTCCGCAAATCAGTAGAAGTAGATTCTAGTCTTGTGATTTAGTAAATTTCATGAGTAGTTTAGGATCGACACATTAATTTCTACAGATATGACAAAAACTTGATGATTGAAAAAGAGTGTCACTATATCCACTCTACATTCTTGCAGCACTAGCTTAACTACATATTATTGCTTCCTCCTTCCTGCAACACTCACCTTTGGCTTGTTTTCATGTGCCCATGGCACTGCCTGTAGGTTGAGAAAAAAAATCACTAACATTCCCAAGGATTTTTCCCATGGTATTTGGTGCGAATGGTGACATATTAATTAAGTCTTATTTTATATGGTCATTAATATAAATGGAGTATAAGCCCACGTGGTGTAGAGCAGTCAGTGATGGGGTGCACTGTTAAGGCACTCCGTATGCAAGGTCACCGGTTCGAAACCCGTGGGTTTAGGATTAGTCTAAACTACCAATATATATATATATATATATATATATATATATATATATATATATATATATATATATATATATATATGGAGTATAATTAATGTGTTGATTTGGTCCAACTTGATGAGGGAAAAAATAAATATAGTATTCCATTGTTGGAAATTATTTTAAATGTTGTGCATAATGAAGATAATATTATACCTATAGAAGTGATTAGATAAGGGGTTAATGCTGCATAGATTTAGTACACCGTTGCAGATTTCATGTATCATGAGCTTGCCTTGTATTACACTAAAGATGATGATTTTGTTATGTGACCAAGTGAGGGTTGTATTGTTGTTGTTATGATGGCGATATATTTTTGTCTTTAGAGTTGGCTATATGATTTTTTGGTACTATCGATTATGTAGATTGGGAGAAGTTTGTTTTGTTATTATTTCAGAAGAGGGCATAGTTTTAAAATGTATGAAATCGTGGTTCATTATGTTTTAGAAGGCTGGGGCCTTTGAAAAGTGGCGGCTTGCTAATATAGGGAGTTGGGGCTTCCTAGTTGGTAGTGGCCAGTGAATTGATATTGAGGTAGTTAGTGCCTCCGAAAAGTGGTGGCCTACCAGATAGGGGTTGGGGATTCCTTGTTGGTGGTGGTCAAAATAATTATTTGAGGTTGGGGCCTTCAATAATTTGTGGCTTGAAAATATTCATAATATTAACCTTAAAAATGTCATGGATCTCAAGTAAAAAATAGATATTTGGGATAGGTTGTATGCCCTGCATGAAGAAGAAGCCAGTAGAAATAGTGGAGAAGAGGATAAAAGGAAGAAGGAGAAAAATGACCCTAGGAAGGAAAGTGATCAACCAAATGAGACCTATTCTCCTAGTATCAATACAGTTGTTGACAAGAGGAGATATTAGTTGAAAATCAAGCTCAACATAACTCAACATTGGATGAAATAGAAATGATCTCAATGGCGACAAAGATATGATGAATCTCCTTAAAATATTTTAGGAAAGGGAGTATGGTTTTAAAGAAGAAATCTCTAATTTGAAAATCTAAATAGAAGAAGGAAGGAGGTTTGAAGAGGTAATGAACAACCAATTGGAGGGGAGAAGGAAACAATGTGAATAACTAGAAGTTGATATATTTTCTGCAAGAAACAAGATGAAAATAACACATCTAGTTCATAGGTAGCTACAATCAACTCAAAAATCCAAGAGAAGTAGAAAAATAAAAGAAGTGAAAAGGGTTTTTAAAGATTCTTTCCTCCTCAAAATTGAAGAAATCAAAGGAAAATGGTTTTCAGGTATAAATTTGGTTTTTATGGTTTTTATTATTCATGAAATACACTTGGCCATAATGTTGTTGATTGTAAAGCTTATGAACAAATAATTTTGAATGAATTGTTTGAAAATAATAGGTCATTTATGAATATAAGTACAAGAAGGAACAAGTCCTTTCCCCTCTTTCTTGGTCACATATAAATGTGAAAATTATGGCCACAAAGCATTCTATTGTGGGCACAAAATGCTTAGACCTCACTTTCAGTTTAAGAAATCAAAAGAGGCAGCACAGTGCATGAAAGATAAGAAGCATAAGAAGAAATATTGTTGTATGATATCCTCACTATAGCATGTAAAAGAAACCTGACAAGGAAATGTAAGAGAATATGGAGAAAAAAATAAGAGAAAAGAACAAGCCCTAGTATATCTCCAAAGGAATTTGAAGAAGGGAATCTTGTATATAATGTTTCAACTAGTGCAGACATGAATACAATCTACTCAAGGGGAGTAGATATTTGATTTTTTCTTAGTAGAATATGGCTTGAAGGGAAGAAAAATTAATTTGGTATAATTACAAAAAGAAAAGTGAATGAACTTAGGGGGATCTCCTCAAAGAAAAGGAAGCTTTCTTCATTACTTTACTACTTCAGTTTTGATAACAATTAGTTATGTAATTTTTTCCTTGTTTCTATTGTATCACTTGATCATGTATTTGAAAGACGTTTTGAAATGGATGAAAAGGCTAATACCTTAATGTTATAACTTTTTTATTAATGGAACCATATTATCCTTATGTGGTTCAAATTGAGACTTGAAATGAAACATTTTTCTCTATTTGAATGCTCTCTTTTGATCTTGTCCAAAAGTATGCAGAGATATGATACAATTTAAAAGTGATTCAATAAATGGATATGGTCGAAGAGCATTGGGTAATGTGTTGTGGTGATTCAATTTTAAGAAGTGAGGCTACAACCAATACAACAATTTCCCCATAACACTCAAATCACAAGCATTAAAATGGTTTAGTGTTTCCACCATTGAGTAATCCAAGTTCATTGTGTATCTGTGTTGGAACAAAGGATTGAGTTCATAGTGGATCTATTTTTGTAGTCATAGAGTTAATGAGTATAATTCGTTGACATGATCTGAGTCAATCTTTGTGATTCATCCCACAATCACATATGATATGGTCACATGGAATATTAGAATGAATTAACGCATTTGATTTGGTCCTTTTGGAACTCAACCTAGTCCAATAGATCGATCTGGTAGTGACACTTGAATATAAAGTTTGTGGATTAGTTTTGATCAATTGACTTTGTTATGGATCGAGAAATATTATGGTGATGCCCTGAAGTTGTGAGGGAATTATGTTTTCTTAAGGATAATGTGAAAGAGTCCAAGTGTTAATCCATCCAATGAAGTATAATATTCTTTGTCCCCAAAATGTAGTGGAATGCATTAAATATTTTTTTTTAGTCACAATGGGTGATTAAGCCAAGTTGATTTGGTCCAAATATCCACACTATGGATGCATTGATTTGGTCAACTTAATGGTTGATTTGATCCTCCATAATTTATTGTAACATGATGAATGCATTAAAAAACTATTGACTTAGTCAATTGAGTTATTGAGCAGTCATCTTGGTCTATGGATAGGGTTTGATCATACTTGAACATATGCATTAATTCCATGATTAAAATGGATGTTACGTATGGGGTATATATGCACTACAACATTGGAATGTGAAAAAGGACGATGGTGCAAGTTACCAGGTTGATGATGGCGTGTTTGTTGTAATGTGATATGAAATCAGAAAAAATATGCATATGTGCATTGACCCATTCAACAGAGAATGTGTTAATCCATTCACAAGTGGCTATTAGTAATTAAAATTTTGTTTGTTCTTAATTGATCGCGGTTTTCAATCCAGCGTGTTTGAAAATTGGGAACATTAATTCAAATATGTATGCAATGGATTGATTGAGGGTATGAATGTGTTGGTTGATTTGGTTTTCACTTGCTTGATCTGATTTCCAACAATTTGATTAAGCCAATGCAGTGAAAATAATTAATCAATTTGACATGATGGTGTTGAGAAAATTCATTTAATCAAGCTTGATTTGGTCTTAATAGTGGAACACAATGATTATGTTGGATCAAAATTTTGACATCTACTTTGGTTGGTAATCTAGTCAATAATTGAATGGTATTGATTTGGTTTATGATCTAGTGTGATTGGACCATCATTTTAAAGGTGTTATGCGATGGATCATTTGTTAGTTTAGTAACCAAGCACTCTTAAGCAGATTGATACACCTATGTAAAGATAGATCAAGCTAAACAAATATTGTTGTCTATGAGTAGTATGCCCCATCATTAATAGAGATATAACTCTATAGCATGATTGAAGTCAGATCCTATGCGATGGACTCTTGAATAGCTATGTGTAAATTTTTTTATTGAGTTTAATGGTGATTTATTGAGAAAATGGATTGAGGTTATGTTTCAGGATTGGTTGTGAAGATCACTGTGTAACCCAGTGTATTGGTGTAGAGTGATCTTGAAGTTAAATGGTCCATTATTTAATGGTGCGAATGGAAAAATATTTAGTCATGAGTGAGGTTAGTGATTGGGGAGCTTGCATATGGATTAAAGATAAAATATTTATCAAGGACAAAATTTTGCAAGAGTTAGAAATTAGAGTCAAAGATTACATTCCTGCCATAGCAATTGTTGATCACATTGATGTTTTATATTACTAAGGTTAATTATATATAGTTGATTTATGTATGTTACATTGGGATAAGTTGTTTTATGAGTTAAAGTATTATTTATGTTGTCTACAAATGTATGAAACTATATCAATACCAATGGGGTGAAGCATTAGAGGCTATGTATTTTGATATGCATTTGGATTGATTTGCTACAATAGTGCGTTGAAGAATACTCTAGTTGTGTGAATGGAGGTCAAATATAAAGTTATTGGAGAGAGTGTGTTTATTTTTCCTTGGCACTTCAAATTTAGCTCTATGTCTAAAACATGATCATAAACACACTAAAATGACACAACACCAAGCACTTTGCACAATGGAAAATGTATAACAGTGAAGCAATATAGTACAAAATAAATTTGGAAACCCAAATTTTTTTATATTAAAACTTTAATATAACAAACATAGGGCTCCCATACAAGGGATCATGGACCTTACAATTAGCCCTAATACAAGGAAAACTAGGGATTGATGTGAGCACCACATGGCCATCAATCTAGCCTTGAACAAGACACACTTGTGTTTCTCAAGGAGATCTCACCTGACATGTCCTTTTTCACATATACACGTAAAGAATATGCTACTCCAATACATGTTCCACTATTTCTTACAAGTCTTCTACAACTTCAGAATTTCTTACACATTTATCTCATCAAAATTCCTTCTATCAATCCCCTTGTTGCTCCAAGGTGACCTAACATAAGGTCTTCAATTTTACCCTCGAATAGTCATTTGCTTCTCCAAAGGGTTTTTCACTTAGGTTCTTCACAACAATATCCTCACACAACACCATTGATCCACCAAAGTCATTGCTCTGAGGATATTTACACTGCTCTTAGGATCTTTATAGGCTACCCACTTATAGATATTTATCACACAAAATTGGAGTACTTAGGGCTCTCATGCATCCAATGAATAAACAATCAATTTTTCCTTGTGTATTTCACCCACAAATTTGGGTACAAATCCCACCACTTTGGTACATTTTCCAGAAAACGTATTTTTTGTGGGTCAACTCCACACAAAATCAATACCCCAAGGGTTGTGTGAATACCTCCCAAGCTACACATTTCAACACTCCCTCTTAGCAAGGGAGGTACTTCCACTACTTGGAAGTAACTCATCATTGTCAATGACACTAGCCCAATATCCATTATCCACCAATGCAACATACCCTGTAGAATGAACGAAAATATTATTGGTAGTGTCTCTACCACCAGAAGCTTCTTGCTTCTTCTCTTGAAATTATTTCAGGTCATTCCACGATTCCTTCTTCGTAGCACAAGTATCCTTACTCCCCATTGACTATGTGCTCTTCTTGGGCTGCAAATTATCCTTATGAACATGAATACTCTGAGTCTCAAGAGCCTTATTTTTCCCTTGATCTATAAGATTTATCGTCATTTGATATAGACAATGCTCCCTAACTCCAATGATAGCTCTGACAGAGTTAGGTCATGTCGTCCTAAGTTTAGCTTTCCCATCCTATAAATCTTTTCAAACCCCTTCACTCCGATCAATAAGACACACAACATGTTATATCTGGGTTGTGTTACTCGCAAGAAATTTTGAATTGATAACTACCCACTTGAATCCATCCTGAATGGCAGAACACCTAACCATATTACATCGTTTTTACTCTTCTCCCCAAACTCCATGTGAAAATTTTAGTCCCATTTAGTTAGAGTATCTAGAACTTCACACAAACCTGTCATATGCTTCGACGCTCTTGTATCCACGTACCATGCAACCTCATCGATGACACCCTCAAAGAAATACGAAACTAGATTAAATTCCTCCTAGAATTTTTTTGAGAAGTTATCTAGCTCACCTAAATATGTAGTAGCATTGGCTAACTCCTCCTTCCTATTTTCATTTTATCCCTCCTTCTTGTATAGACACTTTCTTGCATATTCAACCATATTCACCACAGGTTTAACACTTCAACTTGCTCAACTCCTTCTTCAACTTACCTTTCATATTCCCTGCAAGGGCCACACTATCATTATAAGTCTTTTTCTTTTGAAGGTCATAATCTCATAGTTATTCTTGTATGAAGTCATCACATAAATTTTTCCAATTTGGAAGATTATCATGAGTGAAAATCCCTTTGATAAATGGCTTCCATTCCTCAGAAACACCCTTCAAAGCAGTCTTCACCAATTCAAACTCTCATATATTATCTCCTATGGAAAAAAATCTCATCATGAACTTGAGAAAGTATATTTAGATTTAGAGCCAAACTTTTACCATCCAACATATCATTTCTCTTCAAAATCTCTCTCAATAGAGCAATCAGTTCTCATTCTTATTCTAGAACAAGTCCAGAAGAGTTTTCTATTAGAAAATTATATATTACAAAGCAATGTAACACATAAAATATGCAAAAATATAAACACAGAAAAAATATAAAACTATAGAGACACAAATATATGTGGTTCACATAATTTGGGCTACGACCGCCCCAAACAACCAGTCCTTCCTTTCTATTACCAAGAAAAATGAAGAGACACAACCTACAACAGATCCGTTATAATATCCTATGTTCTCTATCACAGTCTCCCTATCTATTTCTTTCTCTGAGAATACACATACAATACAAAATTGCAATACAATGCCCTCATACAAAACGATTGGTTACCTTATAGGGGAAAAAACCATAAATTAAACATAACTTCTACCATTAGATCATCCACCTAATGAATGGCCTAGAATTACTAGAAATTACAATACTTTTACAAGGAAAATTTACATCTGTTTTTAGCTTCGGGGGTGCTACCCCCGAAATCCCCTGTCAGGGGGGGACTCCATAAAGTTGCAACCAACCCTCTGGACCCCTCAAGCAGCATTCAATTACGGGCAATGTTGGCAGCCTGTTAAGAAAAGGGGTCCAATGCTATGATACAAAATAAAGAATATAATCAGGCTCCACACCCAACAATCTCCCACTTGTAGACTGATTGTAGCAACTCCTCTGATGCTTCATTTGCTGGACAATTACTCCACTTTGGACCTGGCTGTTTCTCATCTTCATCATCATAGTTGAAGACCAATTGAAACTGAGCATAATCTCAGTTTCTCCCTGGTTACAACTTTTGTTAGCATATGTGCAGGATTCTGGCTAGTGTGTATCTTTTCTAGCTTCAACTGTCCATCTTCCAATATTGACTGTATGAAATGGTACTTGAGTTGTATGTGCTTAGTTCTGAAATGAAATGTTGAGTTCTTTGCAAGACGAATGGCACTTTTTCTGTCACTTATAACATGCCCATCTCATGCCTCTTGCCCAATTCATCCATAAAAATTTGTAACCATATCATTTATTTACTAGCCTCTGTAGCAACAACATACTCTTCTTTTATTATTTAAAGTGCAACAACACTTTGGATTTTTGCAATCCAACTGACAGCTATTCCACCTACAATAAATACATACCCTGTAGTGATCCTCTTGTTATCTCTATATCTTTCCATATCTACATCAACATATCCATGTAGAGAAATGTTTGAACCACCAAAGCGTAATTATTTATTTGTGGCACCTCTCAAATATCTAAGAATCCATTTCACTTCCATCCAATGTTCTTTTCCTGGATTTTTGATGTACCTACTTACAACTCCCACTGCATGTGCAATATCAGGCCTTATGTATACCATTGCATACATTAAGCTTCCAACTGTTGATGCATATGGAACTTTAGACATATAATCCATTTCTTCTTGGGTATTGGGGCACATCTCCTTAATAAGTTTGAAATGGATAGAAAAAGGTGTAATAACTGGTTTTGCGTTCTGCATATTAAATCTTTTCAACAACTTTTGTATGTACTCATTCTGAGACAATGTTAATTTGCGATTTTTCTTGTCTCTTGTTATTCTCATACCAAGGATTTGTTTTGCAGCTCCAAAATCCTTCATTGCAAATGAATTTTCCAATTTTATTTTGAGAACATTTATTTCCTGCATGCTATACCCTGCAACAAGCATGTCATCTACATACAATAACAATGTAATATAACAGTCATCATTTTGCTTTTTCAGATAAACGCAATAATCAGAGTGACCTCTAGTATAACCTTGTTCAGATATAAACCTGTCAAATTTTAGATACCACTGCCTTGGACCCTGTTTTAAGCCATACAAGCTCTTCTTTAACCTTCACACTAATTTTTATTTCCCTTTGAACTCATATCCTTGGGGTTGCTACATATATATCTCTTCCTATAAATCTCCATGGAGAAATGTTGTATTTACATCTAACTATTCAAGATGCAAATTTTCCACTACTACAAGACTTAAAATAGTTCTGATTGAAGTCATCTTAACTACAGGAGAAAATATTTTATCAAAATCAATACCTTTCTTCTATGAAAACCCCTTCACCGCAAGTTTAGCTTTGTACCTATGTTTTCCTCCATCTTCTTCCTTCAGCCTGTAAACCCATTTATTCTGCAATGTTGTTTTACCTGCAGGTAACCTGACTAAGCCACAAGTCTGGTTATGTATTAAGGATTCCATCTCTTCTTTCATGGCTAGCTCCCACTTCTTCCTGGTTTCAACCTATATTTATTTTTCATAACATTTAGGTTCACTAGAATCAGTCAAAAATAAAAATATAGTGAAGGAGAGTATCGTTCACGGGGTCTAATTATCCTGGTAGATCTTATGACACCACTTTCAGGTGTTTGAGGTGCATGTTGCTCTTGTGGTGGTTGTTGATTGTTATTATTTTTAGGCCCACCTTTAATTTTTTTGTGATCTCATCAAGAACCGTGTATTCTTTGTTTTCTTTTTCCTATTTCTTTTCTTGCAACTAATTCTTATACAAGACATTTTCATTGAATATTACATCTCTTCTCCTAATGATTTTGTGATTTTCATAATCATATAAGCGATAACCAAAATCATTAGCACCATATCCAATAAAGGTAAATTTCTTTGATTTTGCCTCAAGCTTTGTTCTGTTTTCTTTATTAATATGGACAAAGGCCTCACAACCAAAAGGATTTAAAAAAGAGTAGTTTACCTTTTTACCTGTCCATGCTTCCTCTGGAATACCACCATCCAACGAACTTGACGGCCCTCTGTTTATTAGATAAACAACAGTATCTACAGCATCTGCCCAAAATTGCAAAGGCAATCCTGCATGCAATCTCATGCACCTTGCACGCTCCATTATTGTTTTGTTCATCCTTTCTGACACACCATTTTCTTGTGGTGTTCTTGGAACTGTCTTCTCTCTACGAATTCCATGCTCTGAACATTACCTATCAAACTCTTTGCTGCAATATTCACCTCCATTGTCTGATCTGAGACACTTCAACTTCTTTCCTGTCTCAATCTCAACCAAAGCTTTCCATTTCTTGAAAGTATCAAATACATTAGATTTATTCTGAATACAATAAATCCAAGTTTTTCTAGTTGCATCATCAATAAAAGTAACATAATAACGAGAGCCACCGAGAGATGATACATGAGAGATGATACATGAGTAGGTCTCCATACATCTGTATGCACAAGCTCCAATTTTTCACTCTTCTTTTCTTTACCAACTCTAAGAAATCTGACTCTCTTCTATTTTCCATAAATAAAATTCTCACAGAAATCGAAATCAATATTCTTCAAACCCGACAACAAATTTCTTGAGTGAATAATGCTGTAAATTTGGAGCGCTGTAGGTTCACATATAACAGTAGTTCTTAACCCAACTAGATCAACAAATCTTCCACACTGAAATATATATTATATTCGGACTGTAATCTCCAAGTATTTCCATAATGCTTGCTTGGAGATTACGTAACAATTCACTCCTCTACCTCGCGGTTAATATTATAAATTGTTTTCTATTCCTTATTTGTGTTATTATCTCAGATATATGTTCCTGTATTATATTCACATTTTATCCTCTGTTATATCTACAATGCATATATATATACTACGTCTCTGCTATTGCAACCACAGGATCTTCTTATATATATATCCGCCATAGTTATTCGGGTGTGTATCCTCCGTCTCTGCTATGTTGATCGTAAGTCTACAAACTATAAGAGAGCCCGCATATAATTGTGTTATCTGCGTTGCTTATCCTTTCAAATGATTCGCAGTCTTGGCTAATATATAGTGGACACTTCACACCTTTTTAGGCCGACCATCAAATTAGGTTTAGACCGACTTCATCATGAGAGTCGACCATGACTTGTAGTTACTTTCCAAGTGGTGTTATTCCAGCAGATTATCTTCACTTGATTATAACATTATATGAGTGCTGTCTAGATCAAACAGAATCCTTCATGAATATGACATTAGATGATATTTATTCCTAGAATACATCTTCTATACATAAATACATAATTACATAGCCAACATGAAGACCGACCTAGTTACACTTTTCAAAACTCCCTCTTAACTAGGGAGGTATTCATACAGGTACATGGTCACTTTCAAACTGAAGAATCTCATAAGAATAATTGGATTGGTAATCATATGTATAACATCATATCAACCAACATTTTCCTAGTGCAAGGCCTTGAATAACAACCCCATATCTCAATGAGACAATGGCTTACAATGTTGGTGAGACACATGACTTATAGACACCTTCGTCATTGTCTCTCCATGGTACATACTCCACCTAGGTGTTCCCAAAGTATAACCTTCTTGGACTATTCTTTTCTTAGGTAGCTAACCTTCAAAGAATATCGATCCCCGACTACTCTTATCTTGAATTCCCTAACACATTCTCAAAGAGCATCGAATGCCAGATGATTACCCAATCCTCCATTCTGTCTTCCCAAGACCAGAATGATGTGTCTATCTCTCCCTCTCAACCAAGGAGGACCTTATTCCATAAGGGAACATGCTCATTCCTATACAAGGAATGTACCTAAGCTCATTCTTAGGAATCACCAAGTTTCTTCCAACTAATAAACTTATCATCAGTCTCCTTCTTAACCAGGGACCTCCAGCAGCAATGGTGAGACACCCAGCTACTCATGAAGAATTCCTATCCTCGATGTCATGAATTTTGATATTGAGGAATCTCCAACTTTTATCTTCATATGGCACATATCATCCATCACTTTCATCCTGAGTGATGTCAAATATCAGAAAGTGATTCATCAAACTTCCTTATCTGGTCCACTATTGTGCCATGTTGCTTTCCTTCGAATCATCTCCTAGGATCATACATCATTTCTCATGATTAGAAACCCTACACAAGTTCATTAGATAAACATATACATATGAAACTTTTAAAACAAAAGTTACCTCAGTGATGATCTTTCACCGTGACATCTTTCTGTAGGCATCGACATCCTTCATACATATTGACACATCTCCTAATGATATATTTTTCCAAGGGTCTTCTTCTTTACCAGACTTTCTTCAGAGTCTACATATCTTTCCAGGAGATTTCCTAGTCAAATATTCTTGGCCTCTTGATGATAACTTCCTCTTGACATGGTTGCATTTCATGATCTCTTCTGTTCTGCACATTCTTGATTCCCAGGAACATACAAATTTTCTAGTTTCTCATTCATATACATCTACCTCATATTCCATGAGGACATATTATGTTGATTTCATCTGTCTGTGCATTGAGAGATACTCCTCCATATATCATACTTCTAAGTACAGAAGTCCATTACCTGCAACCATATGAATTCACAACATCTAATGTCAGCATGTAAATATATACATACCTCATACCTTTTACCATTGAGTCATCTTGTAGAAATTTCCCAAGAGCGAAGAGCTTTTATTCCCTTGGCTTGCTTCATTAATATGTCATCACATCCTAGAAATATGTTTCCATGATTAACCTTGCTTTTGATGACTAATTTTCTTTAGTAATGTTTTTCAGAGAGGTTTTCCCCTGAGCTAATTCACCAGGAGCTCCTACCATGCTTTGATCAGGATGTTACATTTCTTCCTATCATATAACCAACAAAAATCACTTAAAGAAGAAGATGATCTCAATTTTAGTGTAGATCCCTTGCTTCTTCTTACTTAGATTTTTCTTTGAATCAGGTTCTTCCTTTTCTACAAATGTTTGAGTTCTGCAAAACTATTGCCTTCAACTTGTCTTCTTCCATAGAAACCCTAGGTTCATGAGTGAGGTAAATTACTTATCCCATGATTTATGTTACCCTCATTGTCATATGAGTTCTTGTTTCTTATACTTTCATGATGTCACATCGCATCAATTCTTAAGTAGAATCTAGAAGCTATAAAGAGTCTTATATTGAGAGAGACTAGTATTGATGATATCTTACTCCCTCTTTCCATTCATTTTGGTGACATGAACTTTCTTGTACTATTCATAATTATTCTTTCAGATTCTTTTGTGTCTCCAATATTGTTCATGTGAGAGAAACTTAAGAGTTCCTTTCCATGAATTCAAAGGAGACCCTTATCTATGGCTTCAATTATCTATGAGGACCATGTTTATCCTCCTTTTTTCATGCAAGGATCTTTCGTAATACAACCACCTTATGTATCTCCTTGCAAATCAAAGTCATTTAACCAAAATTTAAAAAAATTAAAGTGAAAGATACTTACTTGGCAAGTGAAGAGGAGATCTACACCTTGTTCTTCCTTGAATGATCTTCAAATACCTCTTCACCACCTTCCCAAGAGACCTACTTTCAAGTTTTCTTCAAGTCTATCACTAGGTGTTCCAAGAGATGTGCAAGAAACACCTCCAAAATATACTTCAGGATCTTATTCAATAAGACTTCTAAAGATTCTTCAAAGTGTCGCAAGGGCAGCTCAATCCAAAGTTTCCAAACACAATGAATGTCCTTGACTTCTGTCTATGTACTCTGTCTTTCCTTTTCCTTTTTTTTTTTTTTCAATGAATGCTTTAGTTACCTCTGCTCAAACATATCTCTGAACTGTTTGTTCAAACTGGATGCAATTTTGAGAATTTCATGATATAATATTACAACAACTGAAATATTTCCAGTAACATATAAATGGATAAACATGATCTAGCTAGATCGTAGTGGATGCAACTTCTATATTTTCATATAGATCCAAATTACCTAATATATGTGCTGCGTTATTGTAACAAGTTGAATTGTACTCTTGATACAGGTGTATCGAGTTCTTCATGAGCACAGATATGAGATTACATTCAAGCCTTTTCTACTGTCACAATTCAAGAGTACTGCCCACGTCCAATTATTTACTATTATTCAGATCCGAGAGTATTGTTGCCACGAGTTTGAGGGTAATTTTATCCATAGGTATAAATACACACAGATCCGAGTTAGAAAAAAAAATCGCTGCCAAAAATCCCAAGCTCCTTCAACGTCTCTAATAAGATTACTGTAATAAGCTCGCTGAATCTCTGATTTTTTTATCCGAACAGTGAGAGGTATCTGCACTATGTTAACCCATCTAAAAACTACAAATATTATCCTTCTTCGAAATACCTTTGACTATAGCCATAGCTCTGATACCATGTTGTAAATTTGGAGGGTTGTAGGTTCACATATAACAGTAGTTCTTAACCCAGCCAGATCAACAAATCTTCCACGCTGAAATATCTATTATATTCGGACTATAATCTCCGAGTATGTCCGTAATGCTTGCTTGGAGATTACCACATAACACTTCAGTCCTGTACCTCAAAGTTAATATCAGAAATTGTCTATTGTTCCTTATCTGCATTATTATCTGAGATATCTGTTCCTGTATTATATTCGCATTTTATCCTTTTTTATATCCGCAATGCATATATATACTACGTCTCTGCTGTTGCAACCGCAAGATCTTCATATCTATATATCCATCATAGTTATTCGGGTGTGTTTCCTCCATCTCTGCTATGTTGACCATAAGTCTACAAAATATAAGAGAGCCCACATATAATTGTGCTATCTGCGTTGCTTATCCTTTCAAATGATTTGCAATATTGGCTAATATATAGTGGACACTTCATACCTTTTTAGGCCGACCATCAAATGAGGTTTAGACCGACTTCATCATGAGAGCCAAACATGACTTGTAGTTGCTTTCCAAGCAGTGCTATTCCAGCAGATTATCTTCACTTGATTATAACATTATATGAGTGTTGTCAAGATCAAATTGAATCCTTCATGATGTCAAGATCAAATTGAATCCTTCATGAACATGAAATCAGATGGTATTTATTCCTAGAATACATCTTCTATACATAAATACATAATTACATAGCCAACATGAAGACCGACCTAGTTACACTTTTCAACAAATAATATTCATCCCCTTCTCACTCATGTGTCTGAGCTTATGATGTCATAATGCTACATCTTCTCCTTTGGAATTTAAAGCATTAAAAAATTTAGAAATACCATTGCATAAATATAATGTACCAACCTTTTCACCTTTTTCTATTACCAGGGATCCTTTAGTGACCTTCTAAGTTTTATCTGTGAAATTTGTCACACAACCTTCACCGCGTAACTGCCCTGTTGAAATCATATTTTTCTTCAGATCTGGAACATGCCTTACCTCCTTTAATAACCTTTGGTTTCCATTCTGCCGTTTTACAAGAAATTTTCCCATTCCAAAAATTTTACAGGGTTTGTCATCACCCAAACGAACTTGTCTAAAATATCCTTGAACATAGTAATGAAAATATTTCTTATCAGGTGTGGCATGGAATGAGGCCCCTGAATCTACCACCCAGGAATCAGTGACATTTTCTAAAGAAAGAATCAAAGAATCTTGTAACACATCACCTATCACATTCATGATTGTTTTCCTGCTGTGTGTCTCCTTCTTTTCCCTTCCGAGATCTACAATCTTTCTTTAGGTGTCCTTTCTTTTCGCATTTCCAGCACACTATCCCCGATCTAGAATTAGATCTACCTTTCCTTGATTTACTGTGATATCATGAGTTATTTCCTCTTTCCATTTTTCTTGCCCTACTCTCTGCACTCAAAGCATTACCTGATGTCTCACCAGAGCTTTTCCGTTGCATTTCCTCACTAAGGATAGCACCGAAAACATCATCAAACTTTAAAGGAATAGATCCAGAGACAGAGTTACTAATGGCCATAACTAAGTTGTTCGAAATTTCTTTTAATGAGCACAGAAATAACAGAGCCCTAACTTCATCATCAAAGTTTACCCCTAGAAAACTTAACTGACTGGTAACCGTATTAAAATCATTTGAATGGTCAGCAACAGATCCACCTTCCAACATCTTCATATTAAATAAACGCTTCATATGAAATACCTTATTTGAGGCCGAGGGTTTTTCATATAGTTTCGCCAATGCCTTAATTAAACCCTCCTTTGTTGTTTCCTTTTAAATATTGAAGGCTACCAATGCCGTGAGGCACAACCGTACTGTTCCAAGTGCCTTTCGTCAACTTCTTTGTTTTTCCACCCAATTGTAGGTATAGATATTTCTGATACATATAATCTTTCATATGCATCTTCCACAGCGGGTAGTTTGGTTGTTAAATTTCTTAACCCTAAACTTACCATCTTCTGCAATTTATCCCACTCTTTTAATTTTGGATAACTAGGTCCAAAATCCATGTTGTGATGCTCAGATGAAGATACCAATATTTTTATTGGACTCCTCTTTTGGAGAGGTGCAAGATCGATCTAAAGGTCATCTTGATCTGATGAGCAGAACATTTATTTTGAATTAATTCCACTTATGTGCAAGGTCGGCCAAAATTGTAATGTAGGCTTGAAGCCCGAATAGATGTGTCACACACCCTCACAGATGGATATATATATAGGTCAACATTGGAGGTCATTTTCACTTATCACTCATCACACATTCTCTCGCATCATCTGATTGGTTCGATCATCATATTGGAGGCTCTTCTTCTCTCACACGTGGGAAAAACCTAGCAAAGATTTTTTGGTTTTGACCTAGGGTTTCAATGCAGATTTGACCAGCGTTGAGCTTGGTCAACGCATGGTTAAACTAACCCCAAACTCTCCCAAAATTTTGATTTCTGCAGTCTGCATTTTTTGGCACAGAAATCGAGGCTAGACGTTGACTTTTTCTGCTGCTATTTTTGTGTTGACCGTTGACTGGACAACGTTGAATTTTGTTGACTTTGGATCTAATTTTGGAAGACCAATATGTCATGTTCTATGTGCAGGGTAAAATCCAAGAGCCTCCATCATCTTTATCTGCTGCCACCAATTCAAAATATAAGAAGGGGGAAATCAAAGCAAAGTTGATGATCAAGGATTCAATTCATAAGAGTCTGGTTTCCTACATCTCTGAGCTGGGCACATCCAAGGATATGTATGATAAGTTGGTCAACATGTTCAAGGCCAACAATGAAAATCAAGTCCTTTTCTTTAAGAACCAACTGAAGAATCTGAAGAAAGGCAGGGATGAATCTATTCAATCTTATTTTTTGAAGTTGATCGAAATCAGAAATAATCTTCTGGCCGTTGGGGAGACAATAGCTGATCGAGAAATGGTTCTCACCTCACTTAGAGGTCTCTCCTCCAAATGGCATGTATTCAATACTACCATTCTCAATAACAATGTGATACCTCATTTTGACGAAGTATTGTCGAGATGTGTACAAGAAGAGACAAGAATGATGGAATATGAAAATGAAGGTAATGCTGCCTTCACCGCTTGTGCTAAGAAGAAGAGAAATGGTGGTCCGAGGAACCATGGAAGTGTAGGGGCTCAAGGAAATAAAGGAAGATGTTACACATGTAACAAGATCGGTCACTATGCTAGAGAATTCCCTAATAAGAAGGATTCTCCTGGGGATGATGACAACAACAACAACTAGAGGAATGGAAATCAAAGGAACAACAGGTTCAAAGGAAAGAGGAAGGCTCGCTCTGGTCGTAATGGAAATGGGAAACCTTTCAAAAGGTCAAAAAATTCCAGGTATGAGGAATCTAATGTTGTTGATGATAAAAGAAATGAATTCATTCTTGTATCTGTCCTCTCTGCTACATCTCCACCCGACACTATGTATGTCTGGTTGATTGATAGTGGTGCCTCAAGGAATCTCACTGGGTTTAAGGAATCACTTTCTGATTTGGTGGAGAAGGATGTTAATCTGGAAATTATCCTTGGAGATAATGCCGCATATCCCGTGAAAGGGACTAGGACTGTGACTCTTAACTTGTCTCAAGGTCAAGTCCTCCGCTTGCAAGATGTACTATATGTACCTGATTTGAAGAAGAACCTTGTGTCTATTTCGACCATTGAAGACAAAGGTTTCAATGTGGCATTCATTTATGGTAAGGAATGCATCTAGAAGAAGATCTTCAAGGAAGCTATCACAATTGGGTTTAGAGTTGATACACTCGACCAGGTTGGAGGAAGTTCACTGGGAGCGATGACATGTGATACTATTCGAAAAATTGAACTATGACACCGAAGGTTTGGACACCTTCATTACAAATCCCTTCCTGAAGCAATGAAGGTAGTGACAGGGATTCCTGAGTTCAAAAATGATCATGAAGGTGTATGTCAGGGCTATGCCAAAGGAAATCATACAAGGGGACCTTTCCCCTCAGGTGTCACAAATACATTTGATGTCTTGCAATTGATACATTCTGATTTGTCTGGTATGCTGCCTGTGACATCCTTGGGAGGATGTTTTTATTATATGACGTTCATATATGACTTCTCTCGCAAAGCCTAGATATACTTCTTGAAGAAGAAGGATGAGGCTTTCATGTGGTTTCATACTTTCAAAGCCTTGGTGGAAAATCAAACAGGGAAGAAGATCAAGATTTTGAGGACCGATAATGGCACTGAATATGAGACAAACAAGTTCAATAAATTTTATAGAGAAGCTGGCATCAAGAGGGAGACCACAACCGTATATACTCTCGAGAAAAATGGCATTGCTGAAAGAAAGAACAAGACCATTGTGGAAGCTTCCCATGCCATGCTATGTGACCAAGGTCTTCTGAAGTTTCTGTGGGGAGAAGCTACGAACACTGCTGTTTACATACAAAAACGATGCCCACATTCCACTCTGGACTCCAAAACTCCCAAAGAGGTTTTCTCTTGTAAGAAACTTGACGTCTCACATTTTGGAGTTTTTGGTTGTCTCGTTTATTTTGATGTGTCGAAAGAGAAGAGGAGAAAGATGGATGCTTCTGGGAAGAAGGGAATGTTTGTGGGCTACAATGAAACTTCGAAGGCTTATAGAGTCTATGTGCCTAATCAAAGAGAAGTGGAGATATGCCACGATGATACCTTTGATGAAGATGCTTCCCTCAAGAAATTAATCAATCTTCCGAGCTCTGAGGAAGATCATGAAGTAAGGTCTGGAAATCAGGAAGAGCCAAAGGATGAGACGATGCTCGATGTTGAAGGACCGATGGACCCTATTGATCCACCTCCTTCAATGAAGAGAAGACCCTCATGGCTTAGGGACACTCTCGAGGATTCCAAGAGACATATGGCCCCAAGGGGACATTTCATGAAAGCAAGAAGCTGAATAGATACCAAGGGTATCTAGAATCCATGAGTACAATCGTACAATCTGAGCTTGGATCTTTTGAAGAATCCGTAAAGAATCAAGTCTGGAAGGATGCTATGCACGAAGAATATGAGTCCATTATGAAGAATTATTTCTAGGATTTGGTTCCAAGACCGGAGGATAAAGCAATTGTCACCTCGAAATGGCTCTATAAGATCAAGCATGGATCTGATGGTAGTGCTGAAAAGTTCAAGGAAAGATTCATTTCCCATGGCTTCTCTCAAAAGGAAGGCATAGAATATGATGATATATTTTCACCTGTGGCTCGATATACCACCATACGATCTATCATATCCCTTGCTGCTATGCAAGGATGGAATATTCATTAGATGGATGTGAAGACCACATTTATGCATGGTGCGATAAATGAAGAGGTGTATGTAGAGTAATCTCTGGGGTTCAAAGTCCAGGATCGAGACACCCATGTTTGCAGGTTGAATAAATCCCTCTCTGGGTTGAAGCATGCCCCCAGGGCTTGGTACGAGAGGATAGATAGCTACCTGATGAAGCTGGGCTTCACTCGTATTAATGCTGATCCGAACCTTTACTTCAAGGTTGATAGAGAAAAGCCTCTCATTCTGGTGAGCTATGTGGACAATCTCTTCCTGATAGGTGCTGACCCTCTCATTCATTAGTGTTAGAGGGAGCTCACTTCTGAGTTCAAGATGAATTACCTAGGATTGATGCATTACTTCCTAGGCCTGGAGGTTTGGTAGAGACCTGGCGAGATTTTCATTTCTCAAGGAAAATATATTGTGAAGCTGCTGGAAAGATTTGGAATGGTGGAATGTAAGTCTGTGTCGACACCAATGGAGCTAAAATTTAAGAATTTGAGTGGTAGCGTTGTTGGGCCCATGCTAGAAAATCCTACTGAGTATCGTCAACTCATAGGGGCCCTAATGTTCTTAGTGAACACTCGTCCAGTTGTATGTTTTGCAGTGAAAATTTTGAGTCAACACATGGTTGATCCTCATAACATTCACTGGGTTGGTGCCAATAATTTGTTGAGATATCTTCGAGGCATGATAAACCATGGATTGAGATACAGTACTGGGAGCTTGACACTCTATGGATATACTGATGCCGATTTGGCTGGCAGTGTGTTGGATTGTAAGAGCACATATGGATGTTGCTTCACACTTGGGTCTGGTTTGATATCTTGGATGAGAAGGAAGCATAAGTTAGTGGCTTTGAGCATCATTGAGGCTGAATACATTGAAACAAGTATGGCCTGTTGTGAAGCAGCTTGGTTGCGAAATCTCTTTTGTGAGTTTTTCAGGCATGTGCTAGATACCACCGTTATCCTTTGTGATAACCAGAGTGGGATTCGGTTATCCGAGAAGTTATCCTTTGTGATAACCAGAGTGGGATTTGGTTGTCTGAGAATCCTGTGTTCCAAGATCGATCCAAGCATATTTATATCAGGTACCACTTTATCTGGGATATGGTACAGCAAGGCGCCATAAGGCTTGATCATATAGAAACTGATGAGCAGGTCACAGATATTCTCACAAAGCCCTTATGGAAGGTCAAGTTCATAACCTTCCGTGAGAATCTTGGTATCATGGAGCGACCGTATGCTAAGGGTCCTGTTGGACATTTAGCTCTAGGAGCTCCAGGGGGCTTTAGGGATAACTTCTTGGAGCTATAAGCAACCACAGGGCTAGGCTTGCCGAACCTTGTTGGTGTGCTTCTACCCCACTATTATGATATTGAGTTGGTTCACCTCTCATGATCTATGCCTTGTATGCATCTTACCCATTGAGTCACAGACTCATGGGAAGTACCTCTCATTTGGCCAGTGAGGTGGGAAAATCTAGATACAAGTAGCAAAGACCGATGGATGCATCGAAGATTGTCGTATTATCTATGTCTAGGATGGCATGTGTCTAACCACTTGATTTGGGATCAAGGCTAATGAGGTTTCAGACCTCCAACTGACTCTGGGTCAGGTAAACCAACTTCGGGTTGGTATGTGACTCCTTTGAGTCCTATAGAGGTTTTAGACCTCTAAGCTGAATTTTTCACCCAGGAGTGATGTCTTTGTGACTCACCTTTTGTTCTAAAATAAAGAATCCAACAAAAAAAGTTACAGCATGATGACGCATGATGTTTGCATGGCACAGATGGATGGAGTTCTCCCTAGTTGAGAGGGAGTGTTAATTTTGGAAAACTAGGTCCAAACTCCATGTTGTGATGCTCAAATGAAGATGCCAATATTTTTATTGGACTCCTCTTTCGGAGAGGTGCAAGATCGATCTAAAGATCATCTTGACCCGATGCGTGGAACATTTATTTTGAATTAATTCCACTTATGTGCAAGGTCAGCCAGAATTGTAATGTAGGCTTGAAGCCCCAACATATGTGTCACACACCCTCACAGATGGATATATATAGGTCAAGTTGGAGGTCATTTTCACCGATCACTTATCACACATTCTCTCTCATCATCTAATTGGTTCGATCATCATCTTGGAAGCTCTTCTTCTCTCACACGTGGGAAAAACACAGCAAGGATTTTTTGGTTTTTACCTAGGGTTTCAGTGTAGATTTGACCAGCGTTGATTTTGGTCAACGCATGGTCAAATTGACCCCAAAATCTCCCAAAATTTTGATTTCTACAGTGCACATTTTTTAGCATAGAAATCGAGGCTAGACGTTGACTTTGACCGAGATGGGTTGACTTTTGCTACTACTGTTTTTGCATTGAGCATTGTCTGTACAACGTTGAATTTTGTTGACTTGAGCTGTCTGAGAGGGTTTTGTGACACATTTTGGTTGGCTGACCATGTAGAGAATTTGTTGGTCGAAGCATCCTGTTGACCACCGTAACGCACCGCAACACATATATTTTGCTGATCAAGTTTAGTGTATTTTTGGCTTGTCTTCTGTCGATCTATTGGTATGTTCTATCAACAATTTACTTTCTTGTTTATATGATTGATGTTTGATATTGGGAATAAAAGTAAAATTTCTCAAGCATAGAAAATCTACGAAAATTTAACACTCGAACCAAGAACCCTTCTTTCCTACGATTTTATCAGCCAAATAGACCTTCGGCTCTGATACCAGTTGTTAGAAAATTATATATTACAGAGAAATGAAACACATAAAATATGTGGAAAAAAAAACATACAAAACTAGAGAGACAAAAATATACGAGGTTCACCCAATTTGGGCTATGTCCACCCCAAACAACCAAACCTTCCTTTCTATTATCCAACAAAATGAAGAGACACAACCTACAATAGATCTGTTGTAATATCGTCTATTCTCTATCACAGTCTCCCTATTTGTTTCTCGCTCTGAGAATACACGTACAATACATAGCCGTAATAAAATTCCCTCATACAAAATCAAGGGTTACCTTCTAGGGAAAAAAACCCTAAATTAAACGTAACTTATACCGTCAGATCATCCGTCTAATGAACGACCTAGATTGACTAGAAATTACAATACTTTTACAAGGAAATTTTACACATGTTTTTAGCTTTGGGGGCGCTGCCCCCAAAATCCCCCGCCAGGGGGGGGCTCCATAAAGTCACAGCTACTCCCCCTGGACCCCCCAAGCAGCGCTCAATTATGGGCGATGTTGCCGCTCCATTAAGAACATGGGTCCAACGTTGCGATACAAAATAAAGAAGATAATTAGGCTCCACACCCAACATTTTCCACATCTCATGGGAAGTGTTCTTCCCAGTGTTATGAGGTATCAAGTGATATTTAACACTTCTAGGATGATTAGCTTAGCCTTCATATCCAACTCTTCAAATAATTGCAACTCCCTAGGGTCCGTGTTATATTATTTCCATGACTAGTTGCACGAGTAAAGGGGTTACAAGGGGGCGATAACACGCTCTATTCGTTGCATCAGGCGCAACACCCCAACAAATGTTTTTTTGGTCACTATATTAGGTGGGTGGACCAACATATGGTTTTGTGCATGGATTTTTCACATGGTTTTGGGCATGATATTTTTTTTCCATGGTATTTTGTACATCTGGTCAAGGAAAATACGATTATGTTATGATGCATGGTTAATGGATTGGGGTTTATGAATGCTTCAACATGTATATATGTGTTGCAACATTGAAAGGAATATAATGCAAAATCAATCTGGTAGTCCTGATTTTAGGATCCACGGGAAAATCTTTGAGCATATCTATTTTTTTTTTATGCTCTCGCCATTGTTTATTTTATTTTTTAAGAATTATTTAGCAGATAATTTCTGTACAAGGTTAAGACCTACATTTGGTATCAAAGTTGTTTCTTCTTCAAGGAGATTCCTTTGCTATTGAGCGGTTTTTCTCAAGCCTATGGTAGACCTTGTTCAGTGGGATATCTACGTGATCGATTCTTGCAGTGAAAGAATATGGTGAGCAGTGGAAAGATAGAGATCGAGAAATTTAATGGTAAAATTTTTGAGTTGTGGAAGCTCAAGATGGAGGATCTATTAGTGGATAAATATCAGTGGATTGTTGTAGATCCAGGGACTAAACCAACGACAATGTCATATGAATACTGGGCAAAGTTGGATCGAAAATAAAAGAGCACAATATGGTTGTGTATCTCAGATTTAGTATTGTTGAATGTATCAGGGGAAGCTATGACAAAGGCTTTGTGGGAGAATTTATGGAATTTTTACCAATCTAAGTCGTCGGTGAACAAACTGTTCCTACGAAAAAATTGTATAAGACGAGGATGAAGGATGGAGACTCGGTGATGGTTTATATGAACGCCTTCAATACTCTGGTATGCCAATTTTTATTTGTTGGTATTAAAATTTTAGATGAATATAGGTGCATCAATTGTTTGTGTTCTCTACTAGATTTGTGGCATAGTTTGGTTGTTGCAATAGGTAGAAATATAACTACCTTGAATTTTGATGAAATAGTCTCATCCATGTTGTTGGAGGAGATGAGATGGAAAAATATGGATGACAAAAATGGAGATGCCTTGTTTGTATGAGGACAGTCCTAGAACATAAACAAAAATAATTCCTCGAGTGGGAGATCGAAATTTAGAGGGAGATCTAAATCTCCAGGAAAACCTGTAATGATGCGCTGGAAATGCGGAAAGGAAGGGCACTTCAAAAAGGACTGTAGATATAAATCTCCTGAGAAAGGAAAAGTATCTTATGATGCTCCTTCTATAGAGGTGAAAACCACTTCAGATGAAGGTGGGTATTTGTACTTGGCTTCTACTTCAAGTACACATGTAGATCATGAAGCATGGTTGATTGAATCAGGTGCATCCTTTCACTTAAATCCCCATAGAGAGTGGTTCTGCGAATATGAGAAATATGATGGTTGTGATGTCTTCCTAGGGAATGATAGGAAGTCCAGAATCATCGTACACAGAAAATTCAAGCTGAAGTTGCAAGGTGTAAGGATTAAAAAACTTCTTGGTGCTATGCATATTCGTGCATTGGCCAAAAATATGATTTTTGTAAGCAAGATAAATGATGTAGGTGTAAAAACATTGTTATGTAAGGATACCTACAAGATGGTTCAGGGAACACTATTATTAATGCAGGGAGTTCAGATTGGAACTTTTTAAAAGCTTATAGGAAGCACTATTATTAAAGGGTGCAACAATTTTGTGGTTTCTGGAAGTGGAGTAGAAAATCTAGTGGTCTCTAGAGAAAATACCATGTTATGGAATTAAAGGCTTAGACATATTGGAGAGACATGCCTTCAAATACTTCATGGTTATGGTATGGTAGAAGGCATGTCTAATTTATCTCTGGATTTTTATTTCTGTGAACATTGTGTATATGGGAAGGAGAATCGGGCGAGTTTCCCCTTTGGTGCTAAGAGTGCGAAAGGGATATTAGAGCTTGTGCACAATGATGTGTTTGGACCTGTGTCAATTCCATTAATGGGTAAGTCTGTATACACTACAAGGAAAATACCCTCTAGTAGATGTTTTTGAGGAACCCCTTATAAAAATACCCCAGACATCCATTTCTAGAGGAGGTTGGTGGGCGGAGGTTTTTGCAAATATTTTTTGTTTGGTGCGCGTATCATCATAAACCGCACCGGTGTGTTCAACAAGAGAAAGCACCGGTGCGCACAAAACATTGGCACACCAGACACCATGCGCTTTGTACACACTTGCCTGGTGCGTCTTATTAATGTAGCGCACCAGTGATTTACAACTCTTCTGCACTAGTGCGTCATAAAACACGACGCCAAAACAGAAACTGCCTCGTGTGGTCTTAATCAACCGCACCAATGCGCCTATAAAACCCCGCGCACCGGAATAGTGTTAAATAAAAAAAAAAAATCGGGCTAAAAAACTGCATTTTTCACTTTTCTCAGTGCTCCAGAGCTCTCAATCACTGGTGAAATTTATCCTTATCTGAGCCGCCTTGACCCATTGCACCCATTGCACGCATTGCTACTATGCATTGCCCACCAATCTCCAGCTTGAATTTTTCAAAATGGTGGGAAAATTTTCTTTTGCAAATTCTACAGCCAATATGCCTCCTTAACGGCCAAATGTACAAGTATTTTTCTTGTTTTTCCATAATTAAGCCTTTTAGCAGATTAAAATTTCAAACAACCTTAAAATTAACCATTTAAAGGAAAAAAAAAATTTGTCGCGCGGTGCGCTCGAGCCATTTAGCTCGCATTGGTTCACGGCGCTACCTATAAATTTACAAGCCGCATTGCAACCGGTGCTAACGGTATCCGCACCAGTTCTGGGGTGGTACTGAAAGGCACACTGTGTTTTTTTAAAATTTTGAAAAAAGTGCGGCGTGGTCGGTTACCCGGCCGCACCATTGACCATGTTGATTAGCATCAATGCGGTGCATTGACTTAAATATCCACCTTGGGGCAGGTATTTTTTTCAGTGCACCGCATTCCGCATTTTGACAGGGTCAATGGTGCACCCTGGTAAGAGACCACACCCTTGACTATGTAATGATGTCAAGAGGTCGGTGCATTGACCAAAATATACGCCCCAGGGTGTAGATTCTAGTCAGCGCACTGCACTGCTGACACCGTACATAGTCAATGGTGTGCTAAAAAATTTCAGGTGCACTGTCGTCGGTGCATTGGATATCATTTGGTGCACCACGGCTGGTGCGCGACAAAAAAAAAAGAGGCACTAAAACTGGTGCATGGCTATTTTTTGTGGCGCATCGACTATTTTGTTTTTGTTTTTTCAAAAAAAATATATATATGTATATTCCTAAATACATGTCTCATTTAATAAAAATATTGTATTTAATATGTCAATCATTCAGAGACGTGAAAGGAGAGAAGAGGGGGAACAAAAACAACAACAGGCAGACTAGTATAACATGGTTTGCCTGTGGGAGGCACGGGAGAGGGAGAGAGATGCATGCCCTCGCCCTATTACAATAGATACCTAGGGGCTCCTAAGGTAGGTAGGCCTCCTCAAGTTCTATGAGGAGGCTACTTCCCTAAAGGGCCATGGTCTGTTTTTGCGACATCTTATCCATAGGTGGAATGCCCACCTATAGGCTTTCCAGGTTGGTCCTAACCAGTGGTACACGCCCACTGAGGAGGACATATATTTCATTACAGGACTATTGAGGAGAGGGGTATATTTTCCCTTGTTCATAGAGGTTCTAGTTCGCTATGTAGCAGGGATTTAGTTGGTGTACTCCCAGAGATACATTAGTGCAGATATACTGTCTCCTTCAGATTTTTAGGTCTCCGAAGGTCAGTTATGTATTGGTGCATTTGGTAGTCAGGAGGTGAGGTGCCTCTCATTTCTGATTTTGAACATTTCACACAACACTAGTGATGTTCAACTCATTAGTTTCTCACTTCTATATGATGTTGATATCCATATGCCCACATAGATGGGAACAAATTCACCTATTATAAAAAAGTTTAAAAAATCATAGTGTCATGTGTCTTATAATAACCCAACAATTAAAAAATGAAATATAGATGTCTTATAAGTTTCAAATTTACATATAAATTAAATATATTATTAATGAGTTGCTGCACCCAATCCCTACGTTTAGCACATCCTCTTCAGCATGCGGGTTACGATCGGTTGCACTGTATTTCTCTCTGACTTGGTCAGCAACCCAACTGTTGGGGCATATTTTTTGCATATTTTCTTTCAAATGATCGGGATAAGGCACTCTTATACCATTCAACCATATGAATTATTTCCCGTCACTATCCCATTTCATCCTCTTTTGTTCGTACATTGCGACCCACGGTTTTCTTGCTTCAGAATTGTAAAGAACGAATTTATTGATTGCTTCAATTTCTGCATTCGCTGATGAAATCAAACCAACATTATATAGTACTTAGAGATAAAAATATATATTAGATCTAAGTTCAACATGAATATTTACTTTCTGTAAATTTGAAAAATTATAAGTCACTTACTCTTTATCAAGCGTTTTTTTCGACTCGTTCGGAGAAACTCCCCTTCTCTTTTGTTTTCATCCCTTTCATTGTCCCAAATCACCGCACCTGGTTTGTTGTCAATTTTCTTGATGTACTCACTGGCATAATAGAAAGACTCATACAATATGTACCCCTCTACCATAGACCCCTCAGGTTTTTCCCTTTGTCAAACAAAACCTTTCAATTTCTTCATGTACTCTCTAAGAAGAACATCCAACGACAAGAAACCACCCCAGCTAATTCAACCTAATCTACTAGGTGGATTAGAAGATGAACCTGTAAGTCCATGAAACACGTCGACAATTCCTTATCAAACATACAAACAATCTCAACTATCTCTTGATGCCACCGTGGAATTCTAGCCACATTAATCTCATTTGACGTGATCCAATGTACAAATGTAGATAATTTAGATATGGCACATCCTAGGTCTTGAGGGAATTCATGTTTCACACACCCACACATGAACAAAGAATAATGACACTGTAAATTTATAAACATGTGTAATAATATAAAAAATTTGATATTATACATACTCTTAGAAGATTCAAATGGTCATGCAATTTCAACCCTGAAAAATGGTCATCCACGGTGAAGCAGCATCGTAGTGAACATCTGTATGAAGTTGGCACCCTCACACCTATTATAAATTCCTTTGCCAAAGAAATATCATATTTTTTAAAAATACTTGGGACATAAAAACCATGAATTAGAGGGACCAATGCCTATCTTTGATCCCATACTTTCTAATCATCTTGGCCAATGTATTTTTTTAGTTTTTGAAGTAATAAGATCTTTCCTAACAGCCAATGTGTCACTTTTTTTCGATGATATGTGCATCTATAGAGAAGATGAATTTTTTTTAAATATATGCATGGGATCTAATAAGTGGGTAATCTTAGGATGCTCCCAATATGGGAGGTTATAAAAGATAGATTTCATTTTCATCCCAATGGGAAATTTCTCAACATAGGTGTCGAAGAATTTTGGATCATCAAACATAGGCTCCCCATTTGAATCAAACATTTCTATGAATTCCTTCTCCTTCTCTCTCTCATATTCTCTAAGCCATTTAGCTCGTGTCGTTATTGGAGGCCTTTGGGTTCTCTCTTGTTTACCATTGAAAGCGGATGCTGCTCTTCTATAAGGGTGTTCTTCTGGGAGGAATACCCTGGAGCAATCATACACTGGCTTTCGTAGGTCCTTGGACCATCTAGCTTTCTGAGAAGGTCCACAAAATTTACATCCAAAATACCCTTTTGTTACAAGACCTGTGAGATTATTGTATACAATTAATATGCATGGCACGTTAAAGAATATCATGAATATCAAAACAATTACAATGAATTAAATAACTAATATGTGAAAGAATATTGTTACGTATATAAAAAAATCAATAAATTAAACATGTAATTTATGAGAGAAAACTCCTAAGATTGGATAATAATGTGTCATGTAAGAACATATGCCATACAACGTAAAACTTCTCTCTGCTGTGACAGGTCTTGATACATCATATACATTTATCCCATCCCATAATTCCTTCAATTCATCTACCAGTGGTTGTAAGTAGACATCCATATTCTTCACTTGTCTTCTACCAAGGACTATGAGAGCCAACATAAGATTTTCATTCTTCACGGAAAACCATGGGGGTATATTGTTATTGATCACTACTAGATGCCAAACATAATAGTTGGTGTTCTGGAGGGAATATGGGTTGATTCCATCCATGGCTATGCTGAGTAGTAGACTTCTTACTTCATCCTTGAATTTTTCAGGCCATGTATCTTCTATATGCTTCATGGCTGCTGAATTAGTTGGGATTCACATAACTCCCAACTCACTTCTGTGTGATGCATGCCATCCATGCAACATAGCTAATTTTTTGCAATGAAAGAGCCTTTGAATCCTTGGGATTATAGGCATGTACCTCAATATCTTAAAAGGAGGACCAGTATGTGATTTACCCTTCTCTTTTGACTTATCATACTTGTCATGCTCACATTTCAGACATATCTCTTTGTCTGCATATTA
Organism: Pinus albicaulis; assembly: GCA_034641835.2. Classification (NCBI taxonomy): domain Eukaryota; kingdom Viridiplantae; phylum Streptophyta; class Pinopsida; order Pinales; family Pinaceae; genus Pinus; species Pinus albicaulis. Next base: position 1,629,747,589 of record CM076575.1, on the reverse strand, counting down.
TCCTCTATATAGAATACAATCATTTGGACATGCATGATATGATATGTACTCAACACCCAACATTTTCAACAATTTCTTTGCCTCTTCGTAGCTACCGAGAAAGACATTATCACTCGAAAGAACCTTATCTTTGAATAAGCTGTAGTTGGTGATCATGGAAAAATATATTAATAAATGTACATGAATGCAACCGATATAATTATTAACATTCATAAAATTTACCATTTGTAATGTTCATTGTACTGTACTGATTATATTTCTCAAATTTATATAAGGGAGGACTTTATGGTAACTTACCTCAAAATTTCCGAGAAACATGCATTCGACAAGCCAAACTTTGCTTTCAAGTTGTACAGTAACATCGTTTTCCCCATCTGGGTAGACTTTGACTGATCGCTAGGTCCAAAAAAAGGGGTGGTGGAAGAAAATTAAGGCTTTCGAAAAAGGTGTCAGCGATATGAGCATCATCGCCTAGCTGATCATCATTTTGGAATGCATCTAACAACATTGTCTCCACGGCAGTCGTATCCCTTAAGTAATCATCCATACCAACCTCTATTTGATTGCCTCCATTGCTAGCTTGTTAAGAATGACTATTGTTGTAGTCATTCCTAATTGGTGAATCTAGACGTAGAGGGAATTGAATCGGTGGCTGATTCAACCATTCTTGGTGTCGTTCCTCTACGATTTTTTCTCTTAATTTTATCTTCTCTCGATTTAAAATTTTCGTGGGGTGCAATAGAAGATGCTAGGTAGGTCGCTCATCATCACTAGAATCCTCATAATTTAAAAAAAAAAATATTTGAACATGATTAGTACAAAATATATGATATCAATTAGTAACCACATTGACAATATTGCATGATTAATTGGTTTGACATTGAAATAATTACATTAATCAATATACCAAAAAATTATAATTATTAGCATCATTAATGTCCCAGGAATGTGGCTAGAAGATGCAATATTGTTACAATTGGCAGGGTGAAGCGGTTGTCCATTTTCATCTACCAAATGTGCCTTGCGGTATGTTGCTCCTAATAAGAGTTTCTGACATTTTGGACCTGAAGTTTGAATATTTTTTGCATTTGAACTCGATTCTGAATCTGCGTGAACCTGCAAATTTGTATACATTATAAATTTCATAAAAATGTGCATGATTGACATGGATAAAAAACATAAATTCAATTAAATAATAAAAATATAAATAAAATATGAAGTAAATATTACGTCTCGAGATGGATAGGGACAACTCCGCGATGGACTTTAAGAAATATTATGAAACAAGCTAGATTTTAAAGAATTGTCCATATGATATAATTATGATATTTTCTTCCTGCATTTGAGAAAAATCAACAATACATTTTGGTGCACACACCTAAAAGTAATTTCAGTGAATTAAAAATGGACTTCTTCTTATTGGTGCTAATATACCGATCACCACACCAGTGCATTTTTGTTAATGCGCACCGGTGCCGTGATATAAACGGACGAACTGGTGTAGTGATATTAAGTGATGCACCGACAGCGAATAACTGTAAATAGAAAAAGTGGAACTCTATTTTTTTTAAGTGAAAAAAAAATGGTAAATTGAAAAATGGGCGGCAAAATATTTTCGAAAAACTAATTTCATAAAACAATTCTTTAAATACTAAACACTTTTCATTATTTCACTATTTTTGCAAAAAAATTTAGCCAGAGATTTGTAGGAGACATACCAAGAGCAACAAAGCACGAGAGAACCATGGAGAAATGAAATACGTTCAAACAAAAGTATTCAAACAATCAAAATTCCAAACCTTTGGTGATTCAAATCCTGTACATAGAATTTCAAACGATCTCATAATTAAGGTTTATTATTTTTTTTACTTCTTTTTACAGTTTTTTTATGCAATAAGAAAAAAATTTCAATTTCTTTTTCATTTTCAGAAACAAAATTAAAAAATAAATCCATTTTTACCCTAAACCCTACATTCTTTTTGTTTCTGCCCTTTCTTCTCCATGTTTCTATGATTTCAGAATTAGGGTTTTTCATTTTAGATTTATAAGGTTTTTGTATTGCTATATATAGGCCTAAGACATCCAACCCACGGGACAACTTGCATAGTCGGATCCTAATCCAGGTCGACCCTTGCGTGAATTTTTGAAAAAAAGTTTTTTTGTTTTTTGTTTTTTGTTTTTTGTTTTTTTTATTGGCGCACCCTGCGTAACCTAACGCACTGGTGTGCTTTATTATCCAAGTGCACTGTGAAAGTACTGTGATAAAAAATTTAATTTTTTTTTTTTAATTAGTGCGCCATATGTAAAATAGGGCACCAATGCGCTATTTCATTATGGCGCACCGCGAACGTGCTGTTTCGCAAAAATGTTTTATTGTGTTAATCAATGCACCATGTAACATATAACGCACCGTACTAGGTCTCCTAGTTGACAGAGAGCACCGTATGGTGGTCCCTTGTTTGCGCGAGACGTTTATGGTACAAAAACTAACACTGGATGATTTTTATTATTTTCTCTATGTTAATAGGTGTTATGGTGAACATGTAACGCACCAGTGCTTCTTGTTGACATAGAGCACCGTACTGTCTATTATACTGTTTGCGCAGTGCGTTTATAAGACACCCACGTACTGACGTCGGTGCGTATACCATGAATATTGATGCACCCGTTTCTTGAGATTTTATTTTTTTTACTTGAAAAGTTGACAATTTATTTATAAAATATATTAATGAATGATATGGTACATGTTTCATATTGATAAATAAATGGCTGACAAGTGATCAAGTAAGAAAAATAATGATAACACATCAAGAAAATAAAAAAAGGCAAGTTCTTTGTAAATTATTTACAATTTTTTTTTTGAACTATATGTAATTTTAACTAATATTTATTGTTTATTGTTTATGATGTAGAGCCACAAAATGATGAATCTTGATAAGGTTATTTATGATCTAGGACCAGAAGATCGTAAAAGCTTGATGGAAAAATTGCAAAAGGATCAATCAGGTGAATGAAAAAATACTATCGATCCAATATGAGTTTCTTTTTTTAATTTTCATTAATAATATACTTAAAATTATTAAATAACATGTGTCAAACAATATATTAATTCATATCTGTTTAATGTTCTACAAGGACTGACAACTCAGAAAAGGAATGTTGTTCTAAGAAAAGAAAAAAAATGGAACATGCAAATGAAAATCAATTGCTCCTTAGCTCATCTGGAGTGGTGATGGAGGTTAACGAAAGGGGGAAATTTTTTTACAAAAATATGAGGGATATAGTTAAATGAATGTATAGACGTTATTTCCACTTATAATACAAAAATCAATCCAATGATTCCAGGAACCAAATTTTATCTAAATTACAGGAAGAGTTTCCAAAGAATTGGTCAATGAGACATGCCTGACTTTTAATAGAAAAAACGTACAACAACAAAAAATAATGAATGAAAAAGCAATATTCCTTTAAATGTTTGTCTAGAATTATTTATAAATATAATTTATAAATATCACTTTTGTTATATTTACTTTCCATATATCAATATAAAAATTAAATAGTTTATTGTCATGTTACATTGTCAGGAAGATTATGAAAATTTCAAAAGATGAATGAGCTGATATCAAAAATATGCCAGTAGGAATGTCCAAAAAGGTGTATAAGGAGATGGTCAAAGAAATGGACAGAATTGCATCGTAGGAGGAGCCATCTCAACAACAACATGCTTCAAATGTATTATGTAATCATTGAATTTTTCGATAATTAGGTACAATAAATAAACAGTTTAGCATTAAATATTAATTTTCAAGTACTTTATTACAGAAAATAAAAGAGAATGGAAGCCATTCAGTGCATAAAACAAGACGAAAAGGAAGAAAAGGGTTGATATCTATGTTTGTGAGTAATTTCTACTTCCTTATAACAACTTAACTAGATTTCATTTTTGTATTTTTTAAGTTGTTTTACAAAAAACATCATTGAATGTCTTCAAACAGGTGCTAACATACAAAGAAGAACCATTAGACGAATTGATTGACATTGATTTAAATATGGCTTGTGAGTATATGTTGGCATATCATAAATTAATTGTGGAATTTGTAATAATCTATCGATCTTGTTTTACTTAGCTCCATCTATAATTAATAGAACAAAAAAATCTTTTCATATTAAACATATGATTTTTTATGGGGTATAAAACTTATAGGAAACAAAATATGGAACTGTGCCAATAGATGAAATCTTGAAAGATGGCATACTACATGGTTTTGAAAGAATGTTTATAGTTCATGAGTCAATTGTTGCTATGGTACGCCATATATTTTCGATTTACATTGATGTATATTATTTAATATTGCAATTTTCATTATTCTCACCAATGTATATACACTCATTCCCCTTTATTTTTATGTTTGTAGATGGAAGGTGAAGAAGATCAAGAAAACAATCAACACCATGAAGAAAACATTCCTAAAAATAACCCAAGTCATGGAAGTAGCTCTAGCAGTGACAACAGTTCAAGCTAAGAATGATGATCACTATGTTTGGATATCAAAGCAAGGCGTTGTATTTTACAAAATATTTGTCTATGAAATCAGACATTTTGTTTAATGTAATGGATAAAGTGTCCCAATTGAAAGAAAAAGGGATACCAATAGCTGTCCCATTTTGTATGACAAAGGTTGTCTTATTCATATATATATATATATATATATATATATATATATATATATATATATATATATATATATATATATATATATATAATATGTTTTAATTTATTCTATTGCATTCTCCATTGTCGGTGTGAAATTTAACACCATTGATTAAATTTATGGATGACTAAATATTATAATGAACAGATGTGAAATTTGATGATATGATATAACAAATTAATCCAAACATCACATTCAAATGCACTAATTAAAATTTATTGATATGAATACTGTTATAAGATATGTGTCATCTTTTAATGAATAATGAATTTTAAAAAATCACAATAATTTTGATATGATATAACAAATTAATCCAAACATCACATTCAAATGCATTAATACAAATTTAATTAATATGAATATTGTTATAAGATGGTTATCCTTGATGAATTCTTTGAATTTAAAAATCGCAATAATTGCACTGTCACAGGTCGATGTTTCTAAAAAATAAAAAATGAACACCAGTGCGTGTCAGTTACTGTACATCGGTGCGTTTGTATGATATAGAGCACCGGTGAGTTTCTACGACCTATATGCACCTCACAAATATCAATACCAATTTTTAATATCGGTGCGTTTGTGAGATACTGTGCACCGGTGCATTTATGTGAGTCTATGCACCGGGGTATTTGTACGACCTATGGGAACCACACAAATACCAATACGAATTACAACAAACGGTGCATTTTTCGGATACTGTGTATCGGTGTGTTGCTATAACTCGACGTACTGGTGCATTTAGACGAACTATAGGCACCGCACAAATCCCAAGACCAATTAGAACAACCCCATGCATTGTATCACCAACACTGCGCCCTGGTGCGGTTTTATTCCTTGACGGCCCGATGCATGCACCCTCTACCACCCGGGGCAACCTTCTAGGTGACACGCACCGATGCGTTGACACCTTCATAGAAAACCAATGAAAAAAACATCTATAATAACCTCCGACCACCCAAAATTTTTATTTCTATTGAAATTATGTTAAAATCTCTGCCAAAACCTCCATAACCACAAATAGATGTTGTAGAAAATGTTTTTTTGACAATTTTGGACAATTTTATAACACTAAAAACCTCCTTTATAACCTCTGCTAGAGGGAATTTTCCTTGTAGTGATACTATGTATCATTTATTGATGACTTCTCAAGGAATACATGGATATGTTTCTTGAGGAAGAAATCTGAAGTCTTTGACAAATTTAAAGAATTTAAGACTCTGGTGGAAAACCAGACAGAGAAGAAGATAAAGGTGTCAAGGAAAAATAATGGTGGAGAGTTATGCAAGAAGGAATTTGAAGAGTTTTGTAAGAAGTGTGGTATAGCACGGTAGAATAATACTCCATACACACGTCAGCAAAATGGAGTTGTAGAAAGAATGAACAAGACGTTGATTGAAAAGGCAAGAAGCATGCTCAGTGGTGCCGAGTTAGGATAAAAATTCTGGGCAGAGATGATGGAGACTACATGTTACCTGGTTAATAGATCACCTTCATTAGCATTGGAGGATAAGAATCCACATGAGGTATGGATTGGTAAGAAACCCTCTCTTTCACATTTGAGAGTATTTGGATGTGATGCATACGTACATGTTCCAAAGGAGAAAATAACCAAATTATATAGTAAATCAGAAAGGTGCATCTTTATTGGGTATACGGAGGGTTCAAAAGGTTATAAGATTTGGAACCTAGAAACAAGGAAGGTTGTGTAAAGTCGAGATGTGGTGTTTAGAGAGGTGAAATATGTTACTAAACATGAAATCCTACCAAAGGAACCATATAAGATAGAGTTTGATCTACAAGAGGAAGAATTAGAATCTATAAAATAACAAGATTCAGAAGAGGAAGAGCCACAAACTCCAGCTTTAAGAAGATCATTTCGAGAAACAAGGAAGCCAGAAAGGTATAGTCCATCTGCTTTCTGTTCAAATTTTTCTTTATCTATTACTGATGGTGAGCCCCATAACTATCAGGAAGGTAGTAGATTCAGAGGATGGAAAACCCTAGAAAGAGGCAATGGTTGATGAAATGGCATCTTTAGAAAAAAATGAGGCTAGGGCTCCAGTGGAGTTTTTGGCTGGAACCCATTGGTAGAAAATGGGTGTTTAAGAAGAAGATGAATGCATAAGGAAAGGTGGAGAAATACAAATCTTGGTTGGTTGAAAAAGGTAATTCCCAGGTGCCAGGAATTGTTTTTTGTGATATTTTTTCTGTTATTGTCAAGGTAGCTTCTATTCTATTACTTTTATTTGTTGTTGTTTCTTTTTATTTTGAGGTAGATCATATGGATGTGAAGACAAAATTTCTTCACGGGGATCTGGAAGAAGATATATACATGAAGCAACCTGAAGGATTTGCGATGAAGGGTAATAAGGAACTAGTATCTAGATTTAAAAAGTCTGTATAAGAAACAATCTGTTATGTAGGACGAGAAATTGGATATATATATATATATATATATATATATATATATATATATATATATATATATATATATATATATATATACGTACCTCAAGTCACCAGAAGAAAAGCGGATCACTGTGTGTATTTAAATTAATTGGTGACCATATTATTTATTTGGTATTGTTTATGGATGATATGTTGTTGATTGGAAATGAAAAAGAAATTATCTAGGATTTGAAGACCCAATTTTCCTCCAAGTTCGACATGAAGGATCTTGGTGTTGCAAACTATATTTTGGTCATGGAAATTAAACGAGATCGAGAAAAAAGTAAGCCATGGTTAAACCAAAGTAAGTATGTTGAGAAAATACTGCAGAGGTTTAATATGTAGTTTAGTAAAATGATGAAGGTTTCTATTCTTGTAGGTGTAAATTTATTTGCTGAATAATGTCCTAAGGTACAAGAAGAGGAAGAGGACATGTCCCATGTTCCATATGTAAGTGCAGTCGGTAGCCCAATGTATGAAATGGTATGTAATAGACAATACATTACACATGCAGTGGGATTATGGAGCAGGTTTATGTCTAAACTAGGGAAGGAGCATTGGAAAACAATGAAGCAAGTTTTCAAGTATTTGCGTCGCACTAGTGACTATGGTATGTGCTACCAAGGAAGACCAGGAATAGACAAATTTTTGTACACATATGGATTTTTGATGCAGACTGGGCTGGAGATCTAGATCAAAGAAGATCTACATGTGGGTATGTGTTTAACCTATTTGGAGGAGTGGCCAGTTGGATGAGAAAAAAATAGTCTATAGTGGCCTTTTCAACTACAAATGTTGAATACATAGCATCCACTCATGCAATCAAGGAAGTATTTTGGTTGCAGATATTTTGTTCAAGTATGGGGTTGGTACAATGAGCTATAAGGATATACTGTGACAACCAAAGTGAAATTTTCTTGGCAAAGAACCTTGTTTATCATTCAAAGACAAAGCACATTGATGTTTAGTATCACATTGTCTGGGATATGGTTGAGGAAAAAAATGTGTTGCTAGTAAAGGTGGACACTTTGAAGAATGTTGAATATGCATTGACAAAATCTATGAGCACTAAGAAGTTTTCTTGGTGTAGATATTTAATGGGTGTTGTAGAGATGAACTAATGAATAAGCTCTTCTGTGAACCCCTTCTGGAAAAGAAAACAAAAAGTGAGAGAATTTTGGGTGCGTGTTGTATTATTTCCATGAATAGTCGCATGTGCAAGGGGGTTTACAAGGGGGGGGGGGGGAGACAGCCCCCTCTATTCATTGCTCCAGACACAGCAGGGGGGCGGTAGCCTCCCTTCATAGAGTCTGGGGAAGTGCCCCATGATTTTTTTTTTTGGACCCTATATTAGGTGGGTGGACCTACCTACGGTTTTGTGCATGGGTTTTGCACATGGTTTTGGGCATGATAGTTTTTTTTCCATGGTATTTTGTATATCTATTCAATGGAACTATGATTATGTTCTAATCTAGGGTTAATGGAATGGGGTTTATGAATTCTTCAGCATGTATATATATGTGTTGTAACATTGAAATGAATATAGTGAAAAATCAATGTGGTAGTAACGATTTTGGGATCCAGGGGAAAATATATGTGTATATTTGTTTTATGTTTTGTGCTCTCACCATTTTTTATTTTTTATTTTAAGAATTAGTTTGTAGATAATTTATGTACAAGGTTAAGACCTACATTTTGTTGGTTTCTTAATATCCTTCAAAACAAGCTCCCAAAACTTGTTTACCAACAATATCAACTTGATCCTTTCCTTCCAAGGACTATAGCTGGACAAGCCATCCAATTTGTCTTCATACTTGAGACTAGTGACAAACTTCACTATGTTGTTAGTCCTCCAAAAACAAGGCAACCAACTACCGCTTGAGTTGTATGTTGTGCACACTCTAATTCTGATGTCCCTTCAAATTACCTTTGATACCATGTTTATTTATCCTTGTAACTTCCAAATCAGGTCTATGTCTAAAATATAATAGAAAAAAACTAAAATTCCACAACACCAAGCACTTTGCACCACAGAAAATGTACAACAGTGAATACAATACACGATAATTTTTCAAACCCAAAACTTGTTATATTAAAACTTTAATACAATAAATATAAGGATCTCATACCAAGGATTATGGCCCTTAAAATTATCTTTGATACAAGTAAAAATAGATCTTGATGTCAATAACACATGTCCGTCAATTTTCCCTTGAACAAAACACAATTGACTTAATTGTTGAAGGATATCCCACACTAGATCTTTCAATCCATGTACCTTCAAAACCTGGAAGGTCATTTTCCACCTATACATGTAGAGAATATGTTTCTCCAATACCTTTGCCACTACTTCTCACAAGATCTTCTATGAATTCAAAATAACTTGCACATTCAACTCATCAAATTTCCTTATATAAATCCCATTGCTACTCTAAGATGACTGAACATAAGGTATTGAATTTTCCCCTCTAACAATCCTCTTCTTCTACAAAGGGTTATGAATTTAGGGTCTTCACAACACAATCATCACACAAAAACTATGCTCCACCAAAGTCACTACTCTTAGGGTCTTGACAAGTTTCTGTCTCACCACTTGAAATCAAAGTACTTAAGGCTTCTCATGCATGCAATGAATAAACAATCAATTTTACCTGGGGTATTTTTCCCAAAAATTTGCTTACAAATCCCACCACTTGGGTACATTTCCCACAAGGCATATTTTTAGTGGCTTAACTCTTCACAAACCCAATACCCTAGTGGTTGTGGTAATACCTCCCAAGTTACACATTTCAACAACGAGTAGTTGTTGTTGGTGTTGATAAGCTTCCCTCCCTATCCTACGCCTCTGCTCCTTCACCTGTCATGCCTAGGCATCATCGTATGCGGTGTCGAAGGGCTGGCGGCTGCAGCGTCCCCTCTTGACCACCTCTGTCGAATGCCTTGGGTAGGGATTTAAATATTACTATAGGTTGGGAGGAGTCGAGTAGGCTCGACCCTGTAAACTTCTCTGGTCAGCTATCCTTTCAGCTCCCTGTCTCCCCACCTGCTTCCTCTGGAATTCGGCCCAAAAAGAGCCCGTGAAAATCCACTATTCAATCTGAGCTGACCTTAATTCCTCGCAAGATGAAAGCTCTACCAGTGAAAAGCGCCTCCAGTGGCAGCCATTGCATCGGCAAAAATTCGAGCTCCAGTGATGGATGCAACTCAAGCAGTGATGCAAGTGGCAAGGAAGAGGACACCAGTCAGCTTGCGACTGCCTCTAACTAGCCTAAGGCTCAGGTGTCACCATGGCTTCAGGCTCCTATCCACGTGCTGAGAAAGGAGGATGACGACTCCTTATACATTTGCAGGATCAAGGAGGAATACCCCAACCCCATAAAGAAGAATAAAGGTCCACCCTAATTTTAATTGATGGGTGCTCTTCTCTCATATCATTTTTCTCATAGCATTCTCTAGTTTGAACATGTTATGGAATCCTTTGCTATTATGTTTCTATTTTAGTTTAAACTATGTATGCTGGTTTCCCATTCTGGGAAGCTCTTAACTTATGCTACTTGTGGACTGGTTTCCCCATCCAGGGGAGTCCGTATTTTGATTTCAAACTATTGACACTTCCCTCCATAACTTACTTTCCAATTCCGAAGGAAGAGATATGTAATGTTTTTCTTTGTATAATATAATAGAAATAGTCTAAATTAGAAAAAAAAAACAATAAATGTCTCGTGTTCTTGTAGGATTGTTGGCCCTAGATGACATAGTGCTACAATTCTATGTACTTTGTGTTGTTGTAGGATGGTAGATAAATATGTATGTATGCTAGAGTTGATATGTTGAGTAAGGTCATTGATGATGTATTGATTCAATAACTTTGCATTGGATAGGTTATTTATCTTTATGTTGAGCCAAAATTATTAATGAGCTATAGTGAGCTATTTGTACAAATTATATAACATATGCATTATATATCTAGATTCCCCTGATCTAACAATATTTAACTTCTTGCTAAATACAAAATCCTTCCATTGTTAATCTTTTGCGGAAATTATAAAATAAATTGCAAACACATGAAGCAATAAAAACAATCCCACATAACATAGTTGTTTAACGGGAAAGCCTGAAGCTAAAAATCCGAACTATCGTATATTATGTATCATGGAGATCATGTAAAAATCCTTATACAAAGCTTAGTACATCAAGCTCTCAGTACAATCAATCATCACACACTAACAAGATGAAATATGCAAATCCATGCACTAATTTCTGCTCTCCTGATAGCCTACCTCCACTGTGCAATCCCTACTAAGGAATAGCTTTGAATGAATTCGAATTACCCTTGTCTCGACTACGCAATCCTCATTGGAAACTCCAATGTGTGTGTGATGCAATCAATGCATCACTATAGTCACAATAGATAGTCCATGTCACCCTTTCACCTACTTCTCCACTGAGTCTCCACTGGAACTGACATGCACTGTAGTTAACTGTTGTATTTGTTTAGTTGATTAATGAGTTAGTATTTGTGAATTAACTAACTAATTAATTCAATCCACTCTCACTAGTGTATCATTCAGTTAGACTAGATACAACTAGCTCAACTGAGTTTAACTCACTTTAACTGAGTTAAACTGAATAAAACTCCATGAACTACTCTTCCAACTCTGTCATAACTTTGCCACTTCAGTTCTAACTGAGTTCTCCTTGCATGAACCACCAGTCAACCCTAGGAATTGCGTAATTCCTTCAACCCACTGATTTTCCAAATCTGTAAACTGAAATTAAGTGCTCCAAGAGAATAAGTTGTTGTTTATTGTCGGATTATTATTAAGGGCTAATAATAATCGACATTTCTATTTTTAGATCAACGATCTACAAATAGACTTCGCCCAATATTATAAATATATAATTTCATCTATTTTTCCAACTTGACCAACCATCCACAAATAGCATCCTGAAACTTTTGAAATATGATCACCATCTAAAAATAGACATAGTCTAAAAATAGACTTGCACTTAAAAATAGCCTGCGGTCCCACTTAGTGAAGGCGACTGATTTTCACTAAGCTCCATCATCTTATTGAATCTCAACACTCCCTCTCAACAAGATAGGGATTATCCTTCTCCCTGATCCTGCCGCTATGGTATTTGAATTTTCTCCTGGTGAGCGCCTTCGTCAGAATATCTGCATCCTGATCTTCCATATGAATGTACCAAAGCAACATGATCTTCCACTGCACACAATCTCTAATATGATGATACCAGATATCAATATGTTTAGATCTATCATGAAACACAAGATTAATCTAGATTTTAATGCAACTCTGATATCACAATGTATCACTGTAGGATCTAAATGTGAATTGAACAAAATGATCAGGATCTTCCTCATCCATATAGCCTCACATGCAGCTTGACTTGCTACCATGTATTCTGCTTCCGCTGAACTGAGTGCCATAGATATTTGTTTCCTGCTGTACTAAGAAACTGCTCTAGATACGATACTAAAAACACCTCCTAATGTGCTCTTTCTGTCTGTTGGGCTGCTTGCCCAATCTGCATTAGTGAAGCCATGCAACTTCACCTCATCTGTCTGTCTGAACCATAAGCCATACTTAGATGTGCCCCTGAGATACCTCAGGACATGCTTTCTTGCCTTCCAAAAGAGCTTGGTAGGCTTAACCATCGCTTGTGAAAGTCGATTCACCGCATAGCATATGTCTGGTCTTGTATTAACTAAATACATGAGCGAACCCACCAACTGTCGATAAACAGTGGCATCCACTACGTCTGCCGATGTAGCATCCTTCTTCCTCCAATTTCTTGGAAGAGGAGTGTTGATAGGCTTGCAGCCTTGCATGTGAAACTTTTCCAGTATATCCTGGGCATACTTGCCTTGAGACACAAATAGTTCACCTTCTCGCTGCCATATTTCCAATCCAAGGAAATAATAAAGGAGGCCCAAATCCTTCATCTCGAACTCCTTTGCAAGATCAGGCTTGCATGAGTTTATCAACTACTCATCACTCGTTAGTATTAAATCATCAACATAAAGAACAATGTTTAAAATCTTACCCTCCACCACAATTTGGTACAGGTTTGCATCCGCCTCACTCTTGGTGAAGCCAAGTCTGGTGAAATAGCTGTCAATCTATGTGTACCAAGCACGAGGTGCTTGTTTCAGCCCATACATCGCTCTTTTGAGCTTGCACACATTCGACTCGCTGCTAAAGATATCAAATCCTTTAGGCTGATCAATGTACACCTCTTCCTCAATGATCCCATTAAGGAACACAGTCTTCACATCCATCTGATGAATGTGCCCACCCATATGCACTGAGAGAGCAAGGATGGTCCGTATGGAAGAATATTGTGCGACAGGTGTAGAGGTTTCTTCATAGTCAATCCCCTCGCTCTGTGAGAAGCCCCGGGCAAAAAATAGTGCCTTATACTTCTCGACGCTCCCATCAGCAACTTGATTTACCTTGTAGATCCATCTTGATCCTACAACTGATTTACCAACCAGCCTTGGAACAATATCCCAAGCACTGTTTTTGACAATGGAGTCATACTCCTCGACCATGGCATCTACCCATGTGGGCTCCTACATGCTTCTTTTAAATAATATGGCTTTGTCACGAGACACTTTCTCATAAGAGCCATGTATCCAGTGAATCGGTTAGGTGACTATCTCTATCTATGCTGTGATGTAGGGACTCCTACATTATGTGCCGCATCAAGCTTCAGTCTCTCAGCTTCTGTGGTACGCTTTCTGCCTTGTCTAATGTTTGGTTCTGCATGAGTGGACTCCTCCACTCCTTGAATCTCCTCCTGTGTCTGATCCACATCTAGAGGCTCATATTTGGGAACAAGAAGTTCCTCCTCTTCATGTAAGTGTATCTCCCTCTCAAGTGACAACTTCATGGATTTCACCTCATTGAATTTTATATCCCTTCGCACCACAATCATTCGAATGTTTGGAAAATACACACCATAATTATGGGGTGTTTCTATGTACCCCACAAATATCCCAATTTCTGCAGTTGGCTCTAGCTTCTTCCTGGCATCCTTTGTCACATGAATGTAAGCAGATGAGCCAAAAATGTTTAAATGAGAAATATCAAGCTTCTTACCAGTAAAAGCTTCTTCCGGTGTACTCACGCGAAGTACTCTATGAGGACAACGGTTTTTCACATAAACCACAGTGTTGCATGCTTCCACCCATAAGTGCATTGGTAGGCCCTAGTCATTCAACATAGCTTGTGCAACACCCACGATCATTCTATTTTTCCTCTCCTCGACCCCATTCTGCTATGGGTTATGAGGTGCTATGAGTTCTCTTCAAATTCCTTCTTTTCTACAGAAGACTTTGAATTCGCCCGAGATATATTCACCACCATTATTGCTCTGTAGAGCCTTCACTTGCTTCCCCGACTCCTTATCCACCAATGCTTTAAACTCACAAAACTTTGAGAATGTTTCACTCTTCTTCTGCATGAAGAAGATCTAGCATCTACGAGAATAGTCATAAAAAAAATTAACATAATACCTATTTTTTTCTGTTGAAGTAACCGGAAAAGGTCCACACACGTCTGTGTGAATTCTCTCAAGGATCACCGAAGCACGGTTCTCCTTCTCATGAAATGTGGTCTTCACAAACTTACCCATAGTACATCCCTTCCACTGATATGACAGCGCAAGAGTGCCCTTGGGAAGTCCAGTAGAAATCTGCTGCAAAATCTTCAAAGCGCAATGGTGAAGATGGCCCAATCTCCTGTGTCATAATTCACCCTCATCCCAGCTCACCACTTCTTCTGCTTTGCCCATCATTGCAGCGCAACCATCTACCTCCATCTTGTAGAGATTCTTAACTTGAGTCCCTATATTCTTGGTTTGACCCGTTGTTTTATGTCGAAGGAAGGATTTTCCCTCACTGAAAACAACGTCATAACCTTTGTCTTGCAGCATTGCGACTGAAACCAAGTTATTCTTCAGACCTGGAACATGCATAACATATTTCAACAAGAATGGATTACTTGACTCCCTCTCAAAGGTAATGGTCCCAATGTCGGTCGCACTGTATTGACCATCGTCGCCCATCTCTATATGCATTTGGAGTTCCTTCTCCTCCAGATCACTAAAAAACTCCTTGTCTCCCGTCATATGGAAAGACACACCACTATCAAGATACCACACCGAACCCATTGTGCTTGAAACCAAGCATGAGATCAAAGAGAAATCAAGTTCAAATTGAGAGGCTAAGCCCTCTCTAGCTGTAGCTCCAACAGCCTTATTGTTCTTCTACTTCTGTGGGAAATTAGTGGCGAAATGCCTATGTTCGTGACAGTGAAAACACTTCACTTTGGACAAATCCTGCTTCTTGCCTTTCCTTGATTTGGCAGCCAAAGTGAAATTCTCCTCTTCTTCATTCTTCGATGAAGAACCATCCTTAGTACTTTTCCTTATCTCCTCCTGCACAAGATCCGACCAAAGTCGCTCCCATCCCGACAGTTTCTCCCATCCATTGACAGAGTCTTCGTAGCTATGCCAACTCTTTGGAATCCCAAGGAGAGGCAATCTCACCAAGTATTCATCATCAAAATTAATCCTCACACTTCCCAGTTCATCCTTACAGTGGACAAACTTCGTGAAATATTTTGGAATACTGTCACCCTTCTCCATTTTTATTTTTCTGAGCTTGTCTTTAAGTGCCAACTTCCTCTGGTCGCTTCTGCTTTGGAAAAAATCTGTCAAAGCCTTCCATATTGAAAATGGAGTGGCTTTCCCGTGGAGGCTTGACACAATATGGTCCTTCACACCTTCCAACATAATTCTTCTTGTCTTTGCTACCTTCTTTTGCCATGCGTCAAGTCCTGCAGCATCACTAGAATCTGGCTTAGGAACATTACTATCGATGAACTCCTTTAGTCCATTATCCTCCAGTACCACCTCCATCCTGTCCTTCCAGGCTATGTAATTCGAGCTTCCATCAAGGGCATACTCCAATCACAACCCATTGAAAGAAATTTCAATGTATACCCAACTGTCTCACCAATAATTTTTTGCAGCAAATTCGAATTGTCCACTAGCACAAACTTAGAAATTCTTCACAATAGGAATCTTCAAGAATTAACACTGCTTCGATACCACATAGAAATTATATAACATATGCATTATATATCCATATTCCCTTGATCTAACAATATTTAACTTCTTATTAAATACAGAATCCTTCCACTGTTATTATTTTGCGGAAACTATAAACTCAATTGCAAACACATGAAGCAATAAAAACAATCGCACATAACACAGTTGTTTAACAGGAAATCCTGAAGCAAAAAACCCGAAATATCATATATTATGTATCATGGAGATCATGTAACAATCCTCATACAAATATTAGTACATCAAGCTCTCATTACAATCAATCGTCACACACTAACAAGATGAAATCTGCAAATCCATGCACTGATTTCTGCCTCCTGATAGCCTGCCTCCACTGCGCAATCCCTGCTGAAGAATAGCTCTGAATGAATTCAAATTACCCTTTCCTTGACTGTGCAATCCTTATTGGAAACTCTAATGTGTGTGTGACGCAATAAATGCATCACTATAGTCACAACAGATAGTCCATCTCACCCCTTCACCTACCTCTCCACTGAGTCTCCATTGGAACTGACATGCACTGTAGTTAACTACTATATTTTTTCACTTGATTAATGAGTTATTATTTGTGAATTAATTAAATAATTAATTCACTCCACTCTCACTAGTGTATCATTCAGTTAGACTAGATACAACTAGCTCAACTGAGTTTAACTCACTTTAACCGAGTTAAACTGAATACAACTCCATGAACTACTCTTCCAACTCTGTCATAACTTTTCCACTTTAGTTCTAACTAAGTCCTCCATGCATGAACCACCAGTCAACCCTAGGAATTCCGTAATTCCTTCAGCCCACTGATTTTCCATATCTTTATACTGAAATTAAGTGCTCCAAGAGAATAAGTTGTTGTTTATTGTTGGATTATTATTAAGGGCTAATAATAATCAAAATTTCTATTTTTAGATCAGCGATCTATAAATAGACTTCACCCAATATTCTAAAAATAGAATTTCATCTATTTTTCCATCTTGACCAACCATCCACAAATAGCATCATGCAACTTTTGAAATATGATCACCATGTCTAAAAATAGACATAGTCTAAAAATAGACTTACACCTAAAAAAAGCCTGCGGGCCCACTTAGTGAAGGCGACTAATTTTCACTAAGCTCCATCATCTTGTCGAATCTCAACACTATTTGTTATGTTTAACTTATTGAGTAGGGTCTGATGTTGATTGAGATGACATATTTGTTTTGTATAGAGAGAGAGAGAGCTAGTTATAATGTGTTGAGATGATGTGAGTATGGTTGAATGTTGAGTCCAAGATCAACTAGGGGTTGGTATATTGTTGAGCATGTACTTTTCATGTTTTTGTTGATGACACTGTAAATAGTATATGGCTGAGTGTTTAGTGTTGGAGATATTTATATGTATATCTTGTAACTTAAGCGTAAGCCATGTATTATTGAATGATGTTAGTCAAATGTGTTGAGAATATGCTAATGCTGAGAGGCATTATATGTTGTTTTCTATGATGTATGGTTTGGGAGTGATTTATGTATGTACTATTGTTATTGTCACTGTATTATTGTTTTTAGGGTTATGTCAATGTGAATGATATGTATGATGAGCATAGAGAGTGCATGTTTTTGTTGTTAGAGGTTGTTGAGTAAAGATGTGACTCATTTACTTTAGTTTTTTCCATTGAAACTATTATTTCTACCAATTGTGCAGAAAAAATCACATATGTTAAGGGGGAGTTTGTCTTGTAGTTGTCAGAAGCTACACAAATAACATGTTTTTAGCACTGGTTGACATTGATATCACAATATCTTACAAATTGACGGGCCTCCAAATTAAACACAAATTAAGGCCCATCTAACATTTATTAGGCACATAAAGGCTATATTAAATCTCTCCTTCTACACTTAATAATGTGTTTTTAGATTGAATATGTTCTCAGGAAGGTTTAGAGATAATTGCATATTATGTTCCTAATATTATTTATTTTTGCAGAATATTGAGTAAATTATGAATGAGATAATATAGGGACTTCATCCTTACTACATTATAGACCAATATTGGATAATAAATGAACTGGATATCATGAAATTATTGAAAAATTATATATCTCCACTAATTGAGAAAATATAGGAATGTGTTCCATGTCATTTAATGAAGATTCCTAGTGTTGGGAACCAAATCCATTTTTTGAGGGATTTTCGAGGGGAAAGTTGCCTCCTTTCAAGGAGGATGCTTCCCCATCTATTTTCCTCTAGGGGCATGTATTTCTTAGTATTATTGAGGATAAAACTTGTTATTTAACAATTCTACTTTCATTTCTAGCAGGGATGAACTTGGATTGACTATAATAATGAAGTTTTTTTAGATTTAATATGTTCTTAGGAAGGTTTAGAGATAATTGCATATTATTTATTTTTACAGAATATTGAGAGAATATTGAGTAAATTATGACTGAGATAATATATGTACTTCATCCTTACTACATTATAGACCAATATTGGATAATAAATGAACTTGATATCATGAAATTATTAACAAATTCTAGATCTCCACTGATTGAGAAAATCTAGGAATGTGTTCCATGTCATTTAATGAAGATTCCTAGTGTTGGGAACCAAATCCACTTTTTGAGGGATTTTCGAGGGGAAATTTTCCTCCTTTTAAGGAGGATGCTTCCCCATCTATTTTCCTCTAGGGGCATGCATTTTTTAGTCTTCTTGAGGATAAAACTTGTTATTTAACAATTCTACTTTCATTTCTAGTAGGGATGAACTTGGATTGACTATAATAATGAATTTTGGTGCCACTTTTAGCTTGAAAAGCTTGGCTTCCTTCATAATACTCTGAGTATCCTTGGTATTTTGCATCCTAGGAGCCTTAGAGCCCTGCTGTACAATTTATTTATTTCCCTTGAATTCTTTTTTCACTTGCATCTCTTATTTTTACATTTAATGTTCATGCTTACTTTGTTGCAGGTTATATTGGCTAAATTATTGAAGTGAATTGTTTTGAAGGTTATTTATAAATTCAAAAAAATGATGCATCCTTATAAAAACTTTAAAAAATCTTATTCATCATTGAGCTACTTGGATTGGTTTACTATGTCACAAATCTAGAATTTTTGGAAGTCTCTTGTAGCAAAATAGTAGTAATTTACTGCTAATTTTTAGAATGTGTTAATGAGATTATTTCGAGTTTATTACACTTGGATTGATTCATAAACACATTCTAGTTAATAAAAAAAACTATCCCATAGCATTTTCACTTGATCAGGTTAGGCATTTGGTAAGTTAGCTAGCTCACTAATTCTTGAATTTCGAGTTTTGGAGTAGTAATTTTCTGCTTATTTTTTAGGACATGTTAAAAATAGTATTTTTGAGTGATTCCATTTGTATTGGAGTTTTATATCATCCTAATTAATAAAAAAAATCACCCCATATCATTTTAATTTGATTTTATTTATCATTCAATGAGATAATTGGAGGAAAGACTAGGTATTTTTGACTTTGCAAGTATAAAAATCATAATATTTTATGGTGTGCAGGTACTATTGTTGATTTGTAGGGTTATCATTGTCATTATACATTCATCCTACCATCATTAGCCTCTTTCCCCTCACTATACAACTCCCTCAAAACTCTACCACTAAAAGTACATTTTTGGGCCATTGAAGGACACCGTGTGCATTTGGTTTTGTGAAAGATGGGCCTCTGAAAGGTTATAAGCTTGGAAAAAACCTCATACAACTTCATATACATTCATCTACCCTTTCCGACCTTTATGTCACCTTTTCCACCCTCAGAATGCTCATGAATCCAATCTTGTAGCAAAACAGGGAATCCTGTAGCACATTAGGGGAGTTTTGGGGTCTAAAATGGGCTTCCTAAGGAAATTATAAAATAATAGTGGAAATAATAAAATAAGATTAGATCACAACATCAATTTTTAGAGGGAAAAAAGATAAACTATTTTTTCAACTTATATTTTCAAATTATCTCCCTATGGGTTTACTCAAATTTTGAGCATAAACAGTCGCTAGATATAGAATTTGTTTCCTCATCTGAGGAGTATCCATGTTGCATAATTTCAATGGACCCTGCTACACAAAAAAATGAGAAATACATGAAAAACATGATTTCCACTCGAAATTTGAGTAAAACCTTAGGGATATAAGTTGAAAATCCCAGTTGAAAAATTAGTTTCATTATTTTTTTATTTTTTTACTTTTTTATTCCAAAAATGGCGAATCATTCCCCGTGATTGAGATCATCATCTTGAATCCTATTGGTTCTTATAAAGTTTATTTTGGTTGTACAATTTTCTTAGGAGGTCCATTTTAGACCTCAAAATGTCCCTAATGATCCTGTAGCGAAACATGACAATTCAGTAGCATCCTGTAGCACCGTGTAAACTTGGCCATGTTTGATCCAAAAGCTTTATTTTTGCATATTAGCCTTGAGTAATGACCCTTAGGCTATAAAAACATGATTTAGGAAGACAAAATACCACTTAGGACTTTCCTTTTTACCACTGCAAAACTTTTCAACAATCAAGGGTTGGTAGACATGTTCATGAATTGAACGAATATATTTTCTTTCCTTGTCTTTTGTTTCTTGCAATAAATTATGGTTTCCATTTCAAGCATTTCCAATTCTACAATTAATTTAGATTTGATTTCATGATATTCACTTCATTGCATCAAATCGATGAAATAAGGACACATTGCATGTTGCATATATAGTGCCAACACCTCTTAAGTTTGTACAAGCCCCAAGTTGATAATTTAAGTTGGTATCCTTGGGAGTTGTAGCATTCTTGTTGCAATACCGGGGCTTATCACAAATTTCAGAATATTGTAGCAAGTATTCCATCATTGTTTTATTAGAGAGATAGTCAACTTGGAGATAACCCTTTTAAATTGATATCAAAGGGGAAGAGAGAGAGAAAGAGAAAGAGATAAAATATTTCAAAATATTGTTGGGAACAATATTGTTTGGTTGGCATTTATGTCAACCTTCAGATATCATGCTTTGGATTTTTAGTGTGTTTTTTTTGACAAGTTATTTGATGTAGGTGTGTGGAAGATGAGATTGGCTTGATTTTTGGTGAATCATGGTTGTAGTTTTTTGGATGATGTTGCAAATGGTTAGAAAGGTACTACAGGTATTTGACAAGTTTCTTGCAAAAGTGTTGATGGATTGGTTGTAGATATAGGAGAAAGAAGACAAAATTTTGATGATTAATAGAGATTGTAATTGTATTGCCTCTTCATACCCATGACACTATATTAACAATATAGTATTACTTACTCCTACACCTTTGGCTTGTTATTATGTGCCCATGTCACTCCTTGTAGGTTGAGAAAATAAAACCACTGAAATTCAGACAGATTTTTCCCATGGTATTTGGTGCAAATGGTGACATGTTGATAAAGCCTTATTTGATATGGTCATAAAGAGAAATGGAGTATAATTAATGTGTTTATTTGGTCCAACATTATGAGGGAAAAATTATCATAAATACAATATGTCACTATTGGAGATTAATTTAGTTGTTGTGGATAATGAAGTTGATATTATACCCATAATAGTGATCAGAGATGGGGTTAATGTTGTAGAGATTTAGTACCTCATTGTATATGCCATGCATCATGAGATTTCTTTGTATTGAACTAAAAATTCTGATTATATTATGTGACCAAGTGAGGGTTGTGTTTTTGTTGTTATGATGGAGATATATTGTTGTCTTTAGAGTTAGTTTTGTGAGTTTTTGGTAGTGTTGATTTTGTAGATTGGGGGATTTTTTGTGTTATTGTTGCAGAAGAGGATCCAGTATGAAAATGTATGAAATCATGGTCCATTTTGTTTGATAAATTCCTTTGGAAAGTGGTGGCTTGCTAATATATGGAGTTGGGGCTTCCTAACTGGTAGTGGCTAGAAAATTCATATTGAGGAGGTCGGGGAATCTGGCAAGTTGTAGCTTGCTATATAGGGAGTTTGGGATTCCTTATTGGTGATGAATAACATAAGTATTTGAAGAGTTTGGGGCCTTTGGAAATTTGTGGGTTTCTAGATAGGGATTTTGGGCTTCCTTGTTTGTAGTGACCAACAAAAGTATTTTGACGAAGTTGTTGCTCCTTGATAGTTGGAGCCAACAAATTTATGTAAAAAAAATATTGAAATATTTTAAAGACAATAAAAGCAATAGTACGGTGGTTTTTCTCCCCTTTTAGGGTTTCCACCTAAAATACGTGGTGTAAATTTGTGTTGTTTCTTATGCTCTTATATGAAGTTGCATGCATGTTTATATTTTTTGTTTCTGTACTATGCTACTGAGTATCTAAGTGTTTATTTGTTTGATTAATGTTTTTAAAAAAATTGGTTATGATGATTCACCCCCCTCCTCTCAGTATAACTAAGTTTCCAACAATTTGTTGACCTTCTTTTTTTCTAAATGAAGTTCAACATAATAACTCTAATGGTTATAACTACAAAAGCAGAAAAACTTCCCCTGTTTTCAGTGCATTTATACATGTACTTAATAAATTTTAGATTCCAAAATATTTTAGTTGTATCCTCTCTGTGATGATTTTTTTTTACTAATTTTAGAGAGAATCATACAAGAAAATAGACTCATCTTATTTTTATTTTTTCTCTAGCACAAGATATTACTTACATGCTATGTGTTTAATTTCTTGCATTTTTATGTTAAAATGGGTGCTTTATGAACAAATTTACTTATGGAATGCTACTTACAAGTGTTAATGTCATTAGAATCAAAATACATCTGAAGAACATACAATTGATACTTATTATAATTACTAGTAGATATATCTAAAGGGACAAATAATAATATATCAAGATATATCCATGTCACAAATTGAAATAGAAATAAAATTTTCATTTCTAATCTTTTCTCTTTATTTATGGTCTCTAATGTTGAGCTTATAATATTTTCTTATAGGGTGTGTGAAAACATTGTAATGGTAATGTAAATGAGTCATGTTGCTATTATAATCCCCATTTTAGTTATGCTTATTCTCGGGAAAAAATCATATTCTTGTTCTATGTCTGTGTAGGTGGCCTCTTCATTTAGTTTTGCAAAGGATTGTGTGAAATAATTATAAGACTTATAGCCCTACCTTGATTTCCTCTTCATTTAGTCTTGCAAATAATTGTGTGAAATAATTATTAGGCTTATATCCCTACCTTTATTTTTTCATCAATGGAAAAATAGTTTTTTTCTACCCTTAATGCAATAGTGAATACCAATATGATATGCATGTTCCTATTGTTTACCAATAATAATGACACACTTGAACTTCTAATTAATCAAACGTAGGCTCTCATCATTACTCTCTGTAAAATTGTTTTGTTAAGTATTAGTGCATGCTAAAGTAAGTTCATACTCCTTTCACGTGCATGTTTATAACAGAAATTGTGCTATGGTTATAGTCTAATCTAGATTAAAACTAATTGTCTATAAAAAAAAGTGACTCAATGTTTTACATTTGCTCATTGTTATAAATCTCGGAGATGTTGCTAATGCAACACTTAGTGGTTCTTAGACATATATATACATATATACATATATATTATTTATTTATTTAAATGGTTAGACTGAATAATTTTTTTTTAACATCTTATCATGATGTGTTACTATTATTATTGATTTCATTCATATGGGATTTCTTTGTAAACAATCCCAAAAGGTCATGCTGACAAAACTCAAGGACTTTCATCGCATGATATCGATGTGTTTGCAATTTGCAACTCAATTAGTTCTTTATAAGTCTCACACAGAAGTACCAATGTTTGTTATTAGTGTGTTTTAAAATTATATATTGCAATTCAAGTGGTTCATGTATATATATAGTAAGTTACATTCTTATCCTTTTCATGAGGTTAATATTGATGACATAGTATTTATCACATTCTTCGTTTGTGTATTATTTAATACGAACACTGCTATTGTTATTGAAATTTAGTTTTACGTTAGATGACGATATGGATCATATTACATTAAATGGTGATGTAGCATACCGTATTTGGGGAACAAACCAATTTTATCATTAACTATGCTCCAATCTAGCTACAGTGCTCATGGTTAATGTGTTTTTTAATTATGGATTTCATTTCCATTTCTTATCAAGGATAAGACTTATTGAAACGCATGAGGTAGATTTATATTTTGTAACTAGCATTGCATGGGAAGTTTTTCCTTGTCTATAATGTTTATAAATGGTCATAAGGGCATAAGCTAAGGGAGTAACAAATATAGAATTTATAGCTAGAAAGAACTAATAAAAATAATTCAAGATTAGATATCTATTTTATCTATTTAAAATGTGAAACACAACTACTAAACTTGGAAGAGTGCACTATTTTGATATGTAGGTCTGAGTGATATGACAGAATGACAAAGTAGTCATAGCAGGCGAAACATGTGAGGATCTCAAACCACCACACAAAATCTCTATAAGGAACCTATGGCCTTTGAGTGTAATATGGTAATTGTTTTCAAGTTTTTTTGCACCATATATGACACTCAAGATTTTTGGTTATGGAGCTTGATTATATTCCTAATTCAAATGTCTTATTTCTTGTTACATTTGTATCCCTATTGTTGTCATTAGGGGTGGGGGTGTGTGGGGGCTCCCCCTCACTATTATCACTAGGAGGTTGAAGGCGGTAATGAAAATATTTTAGAGCCCCCATAGTAGGGTTTAGAGGCAACACCCTCAAAGTGAAAAATTTGGAAGGATTGCTTGTAAAATATTGTAGTTTCATGGCCAATTTAGGCCATTCATTATTAGGTGACATATTTGAAAGTAAAATCTATGTTAATGTTTTCAATGGTTTTCTCCATAGAAGGAAACCCTCCTTTTCTACTATTTTGTGATTCTACCTCCTTTGCTACCATATTGTTATTCCCCACCATTTTTAGTGAAAAAAGTACAACTTAGAAGTTTGTTAGCGTATGGGTTGAATTTTGGAGGAGGAATTGTCAAGACCTGCCTATTTCAAGGTGTTAGAAAATCCTGAAACTTTGCCACCTTTATTCGTGGTATCGTTATTTGCTTCCCTTCTTGGAGAGCCAGGCGATAAATTTTTTATCTCAAAACCCTTTTGTTGTCGAGGCTTTGCTGGTATAATTTACCTGTTCGAAGTGGAATCTGCATCTAGATTGGTGGTCCTCCTATAGGATCCCAACCATTTGGAACTACTATTGATTTTCAGGGTTATCACTATCATCCTACATTCCTCTTACCATCATTATCCTCTTTATCCTCACTACACAACTACCTCAAAATTATACCACTGAAAGTACATTTTTGGGTCATTGAATGACACCATGTGCATTTGTTTTTGTGAAATATGGGCCTCTGAGAGGTTATAAGCTTGGAAAAAGCCTCATATAAGCCTTATATATCCTTTCCCACCTTTATATCACATTTTACACCCTCATAATTCTCATGGATCTAATCATGTAGCAAAACAGGGCAATCCTGTAGCAATCCTATAGAAAAACATGTCAATCCTATAAAATTTTTGTAGCATCCTATAGCAACATGTAAACTTGGCCATATTTTCTCCAAATATTTATTTTTTCCTCTTAGCCTTGAATAATTACCCTTAGGCTCTGAAACCATGATAGAGGAAGACCAAATGCCACTTAGGACTTTCCTTTTTACCACTACAATACATTCCAATAATTAAGGGTTAGTAGACATGTTCATGAATTGAATGACATAGTGATAATTTCCATCATTACTTTATGAACCACGTAACGAACTATATTGATATGTCTAATCCCTTTTGAACGAAGTGATGGAGAATTTTTTCATGCTCTTTAATTTATGAAATTAGAATACACTTTATTTCCTTTTCTTTTGTTCCCTACAATAAATTATGGTTTCCATTTCAAGCATTTTCAATTATACAATTAGTTTAGATTTGATTTCATGATATTAAATTCATTACATAATATCAACGAAAGAAGGACACATTTCATGCTACATGTATATTTCTGACACCTCTTAAGTTTGTACAAACCCCATATTAATAATTTAAGTTGGTATCCTTGGTATTTGCAGCATTATTGTTGCAATATTGGGGCTCATCATAGATGTCGAGATATTGTAGCAAGTATTCGATCGTTGTTTTATTAGAGAGATAATCAACTTAGAGATAACCCTTTTACATTGATATCAAAGGGGAAGAGAGAGAGAAAAAAAGAGAGAAAATTTTCCAAAATATCAATTTTAAATGGAAGGATGAGTTGGGGTTTCCATCAGTGCCAAAGGGGAATATTGTTGGCAACAATATTGTTTGATTGGCATTTATGTCAACCTTTGGATTTCATGCTTTGGATTGTTAGAGTGATTTTTTTGGCAAGTTATTTAATGCAGGTGTGTGGCAGAAGGGATTGGCTTTATTCTTGGTGAATCATGGTTGTAGTTGGTTTGCTGATGTTGAAAATGGTTAGAATGGTTGGAATGGTACTACAAATTTTTTATGATTAATAGAGACTTCCATTGTATTTCCTCTTCATGATCGTGGCACTAGCTTAACAACATAGTATTTATTCCTCCAACTGGCCATTACACTTGACTTTGGATTTTTATTATGTTCCCATGTCATTGCTTGTAAGTTGAGAAAATAAAATTGTAAGTTGAGAAAATAAAACCACCGAAATTCCCAAGGATTTTTCCCATGATGTTTGGTGAAAATGGTGACATGTTGATCAATTATTATTTGATATGGTCATAAAGAGAAATGAAGTATAATTAATGTGTTTATTTGGTCCAACTTGATGAGGGGAAAATTAGCATAAATACAGTATGCCATTATTGGAGATTAGTTTAGTTGTTGTGCATAATGAAGTTGATATTATACCCATATTAGTGATCAAATATAGGGTTAATGTTATAGATATTTAGTACCTCATTGTATATTCCATGTATCATGATCTTGCTTTGTATTGAACTACAATTGATGGTTGTATTATGTGACCAAGTGAGGGTTATGTTGATGTTGTTATGATGAAGATATATTATTGTCTTTAGAGATGGTTTTATGAGTTTTTGGTATTGTGGATTGTATAGATTGGGAGATTTTTTTTGTGTTATTGTTGTAGAAGAGGACCCAATATGAAAATGTATGAAATCATGGTCCATTAGTTTTGAGAAGGTTGGGTCCTTAGGCAAGTGGTGGCTTGCAAATAGAGGGATTTTGGGATTCTTAACTGGTAGTTGCTAGTGAGTTGATATTAAGAAGGTTAAGGCCTCTAGAAAGTGGTGGCTTACTAGATAGGGAGTCCGGGCTACCTTATTGGTGATGGCCAACAAAAGAATTTGAGGAGGTTGGGGCCTTTGGAAAGTTGTGTGTTTCTAGATAGGGATTTTGGGTGTCCTTGTTGGTAGTGGCCAAAAAAATTATTTTGACGCAGTTGTTTCTCCTAGATAGTTGGGGCCATCAAATTTATGTAAAAAAAAGGGATTGAAATATTTTTAAGAAGAAAATCAAAGCAACTGTACAATGTTTTTTCTCCCCTTTGAGGTTTTCCACCTAAAATCCATGGTGACATTTTATGTTGTTCCTTATTCTCTTTTTTGAAGTTACATGCATGCTTATATTTGTTGTTTATGTACTATTCTACTGCCTATTTAAGTTTTTAGTAGTTTTATTAATGTTTTTGAAACAAATGGTTATGATGAATTACCCCCTCCTCTCAATATAACTAAGTTTCCAACAAATTTTTGACCTAGGTTTTTTCTAAATTAAGTTCAACGTAATAACTCTAATGGTTAGAACTACAAAACAACAAAATTTCCCTAGTTTTGAATGCATCTTGATATATAAATTTTAGATGTTACGTTTAAATAAGTTATATAGATCCATCATTCATAGATTTTCTCCCACATTAACACCTATTTCAATTTCTTTCTCACTCTCTAGCAAGTGAGAGGGAGAGAGAATTTTGGAAAAAAAGTGTGTACAAAGACATGTAGTAGTTTTAAATCCCATAAAATGTACATGCCATAACCAAGAACTCCCAATTCAATGGATTCGTGAAAGCACAACCTTGAATCAAATTCATTTAGACATGTATTTAATAAAATTTTAGATTCCAAAATCTTTTAGTCATATCCCCTTTGTAATGAATTTTTTTTTCTAATTTTAGAGAGCATCATACAAGACAATAGACTCATTTTATTGTTATGTTTTCTCTAGTACAAGCTATTACTTACAGGTTGTGTGTTTAATTGCATGCATTTATATGTTAAAATGGGTGCTTCATGACCAACTTTACTTATGGAATGCTACTTACAAGTGTTAATGTTAGCATCAAAGGCCATTTAAAGACCATCTCTTTGCATACAACTGATACTTAATATAATTACCAGTAGATTTATCTAAAGGGACAAATAATAGTAGATATCTCCATGTCACAAATTGAAATAGAAATAAAATTTTCATTTCTCATATTTGCTCTTTATTTATAGTCTCTAATGTTGATCTTATAATATTTTCTTATAGAGTGTGTGAAAACATTGTAATGGTAATGGAAATGAGTCATTTTGCTATTATAATCCCCTTTTTAATTCTGTTTATTCTCGGGAAAAAATTCATATTCTAGTTCCATGTGTGTGTAGGTGACCTCTTCATTTAGTTTTGCAAAGGATTGTGTGAAATAATTCTAAGACTTATAGCTCTACCTTGATTTCCTCTTCATTTAGTCTTGCAAAGAATTATGTGAAATAATTATTAGGCTTATATCTCTACTTTGATTTCTTCATCAATAGAAAAATGGTGTTTTTATACCCCGAATGAATACCAATATGCTATACATGTTCCTATTCTTTACCAATAACAATGACATATTTGGACTTCCAATTAATCAAACATAGGCTCCCTTCATTACTCTTAGTAAAATTGTTTTGCTAAATATTAGTGCATGCCAAAGTAAGTTCACACTCCTTTCACGTGCATATTTATAACATAAAATTGTGCTATGGTTATAGTCTTATCCAAATTAGTTTTTTGTGCTATGGTTATAATCTTATCCCAATTAAAACTAATTGTGTGTGAAAAAAACAAAAAACATGAGACTCACTGTTTTCCAATTGCTTATATTTATTGTTATAAATATGGGAGGCATTGCTAATGCACCACTTGGTGGTTCTGAGCCATATATATTTTTTCCATTATTTATTTAAATGGTTAGAGTGAATATTTTTTTTAAACATCTTAGCATGATGTGTTACTATTTTATTGATTTCATTCACATGGGATTTTTCTGTAAACAGTCCCAAAATTTCATGCTCACAAAAATCAGGACCTTCACCGCATGATATCGATTTTTTTTTTTTTTTGTGAATTTGGTAGGTCCTTACTATTTTCTATTATCATAAAAAACATGTTGTATCATATAAAAATTTAGTGGCCTCAACCTGCCCAAAGGAAACCAGGTCTGTTGGCCACCTTAACGCGTTAAAAGCCATCCAAAATTGATATTGCTTCATTCTTCTACTTGCCACAATGGCCATTTGACTGTTTAAAAAATTAACTAAGTGACAATTAATAACATAAACACTATCCGCAAAATTCATAAAACAAACTTAAACTGGGTTACTACCCATCTGAAGAGTCTATCAGTGCAGGATCCTTCGCAGTGGAGCCAGGGATGTCCACTTGCTGCATCTGATGAAGTTGCTTCTCAATTCATCCTACCCGAGCTGTCATTTGATACTGTGACATATTGATTTGCTGGAGTTGAATATTAATATCTTGAAGAAGTTCCATTACTAATGGTGTTGCATTCCCTTGGCCTAGATGAAGACTTTGCATCGCTTTGGCCAGTAAACATTTAATTATCCAATATGTATGAACATATTGGTTAAACAGTGAGAGACGACCTCTTATATTTCTTGGATCAGTGATAAAATCCATTATTTCCTCCTCCACCTCATTATCTTCCTCATTACTATGGATTTCCTTTTCCCATCCCTCGCTGATATTTCTAATTTGTGGAGGGTTTCTGAGAGAATATTCTTGCGAGATATTCTGTAACATCTCTTGCTTAGTCTTCCTTCCCCGTTTGCTAGTCTCAGCTGTAGATTTTAACATCTTCTATTTTCCTTTGTCATGAGTGTTGAACATACACTTATTCTTTTTCCTCTTAACCATATTTTTATTATGGATTTTCTTCTGAATAAAGTCTGTGTAATCTATCTGTGAGCCTATATGTTTGGAGGACAGAAGTAGAACAATTTAACTCTGCAATTTCCTGAATAAATCTTCCTTTGGTACATAATTTGCTGAATGATAGATACATTGCCGAAGACTGAGGTAATTCTCAAAGTGATTTATATAATTAGTGGGACAAAGATAGAGACAAACACAGAGCAAACTTTCCAGAAGTGACACTAACCAAACATAAATCCAAGTTTTACATTGATAATTTAAACTACCAGAACAGAGTCTATGAGATTGACCAGCAATATGACTATCATTGGTTTTTAGAATATGCCCCTGCCAAGACCAACCTAGGTAGATACAGTAATCACAAAAAATACTTGTAATTTCCCCTATGGTTTTATATATTAACAAGAAATGGGTTTTAAATATGTTCCCCTGTTTAGACCAGACGCGACATGCATACAACCAACAACAGCAACCCCAATTAACCCCCAAATCCTTAAAACAGAAACCCAACCTGAGGCAATAACACTTTCCAGATCCCTCAAATGATGAAAATTGATTAGTATAATTAGATTGAACACCATGCATGAAGAAATCATAATAATTACAGACCATTTCATTTTCTCAACTGAACTAAACTTCCATGCATGCATGAACGAATTGAAAGATACCAAATAGGACTTCAGAACCGTACAAGGATCTCGAAAACAAGGATGAATAACCTCTTGCAGTATTAAGAAATTGAAATTCCTGAACTTCCGACAGATGAAGACCAAAACCATTCCAAAGACTTCAAATCCTCCTCTATCCTATCTCATTCTAAGATTAATGGCTAAAAGCATAAGATGGGAATGAAAAATAAAATACCCCTGAACCCAAGCTCGAAGCCCCTGAACACTATCATCACCAGTATCTGTCTGCCTCTCCAAATCACTATGCCTACGAAATTGAAATGGGTTCTGTAAATTACAAATTAGCCTTCTTAGGCTTTCCGTAATCTGTATTTTCCAACAAAATCCGACACTAGAACCTATATTACTAAATGCACCATCATGAGAAAGGATGTTGCATTTTCCTCGTACCTCCTGAAACGGTGATGTGAACGCCAAATTTTAATCTCATGCATGAACCACTGTTCATTCATTGCTGTCATCTTCCATCTGCCCTGTAGCACCTGGCATCGGCCACCTCGATCGGGGTTCTTCTCTATCTGCTAGATCATGATCTGCAATAATTTGGAGAGGATGTAATTCAATATTCCAAATTCTGGCACTTGGAGTCACATCCAATTGTCCTCCAACATTGCGACATCCCCAATTTGCTAAATAATCTGCTGCCTCATTCCCTGTTCTACGAACATGTGAAGGTATCAGGTATTTAATTTCTTGAATAAGAGATCATATTTCTTGAATAAGACTAGTTGTCCTCCATCTCTTACTTATCCTTTCCCATGGTGTCCCTTGCTGCAATTTCCTTAACACCCCTGTGAGCATTGCAGAATTGCCTTCTACTATAAGTCGATGAAAATTTTCTCTTATTGCTATGTTTAGTCCTTGTTTTACAGCTATGAGTTCTGCTTCATTATTGGTTGCGTAACCAATATCCATGGCATAAACCCTACAATTTCCCCCATAAGAATTTCTGAAAATCCCTCCAGCACTCGCCTGACCCAGATTACCTTTTGACGCCCTATCCTAATTTAGTTTTATGAATCCATTCTAAGGTTCCTTCCACTTATGAACAATATTTTGTCAAGGGGGTTCAAATTTCCAGAGAGTTATTGATAGCATTTTAGGCTTCAAGTTTAATCTGGCAAGGATATTAGTTTTAATACATTCGGTTTTCCACTTATCATCTGTCCATTTCTCAACCAATATGGTTTCTCAAATATTCTCAATAATCTTCTGCCATATTTGATTAGTATCAATGGATTCTCCTCTGAAGATACGATGGTTCCTTTATTTCCGAATACCCCATAATATAAATCCTAGGGACAAACGCCATGCTCTATCCAAAACTTCACTTTTAAAACCTCCTTTTTTCCATTTAATGATCATCTCATTTATGCTTGTATTATCCCTATCCGTTTGCATAAATAACCTTGCATTGCTATTCCATATAGTCTCTGCTATTTCACAAGTGTTGAGAAGATGTTCTATTGATTCCTCTATTTTCCTACACATATAACAAAGAGAAGGCCCATTCATTCCTCTTTTTTGTAATTGTTCCCAGGTTAAAAAAAATTTATGACTTAGAATCCTGAGAAAATATTCCACTTTTGGCCAGTGATTGATGGACCAGATCCTTTTCCATATTGACCTTGCAATGTTAGGTATATTTTGAGTATGTACATTTTATCCCTCCTGTATAGTAAACATACCTTTACTTTGATAGCCCCATCTGAGAATATTATTTCCAGTTGTTGTAGCTAATTTCCTTGTTTTCAATTCTTTCTCTAGATTAATCCATTATACCATTTCTAGTGCTCTTGGCCAATGAATTATTACCTTCCACCTTCTCCATTGACTAATCTGTTGATGAAACCAATAGTTGTTTATCGTTCTCCCAGTAGGGGTGTTTGTGAATAGGAAGAGCTCCCCTAAATCAAGTCGACTAAATTTTTTTTTCTCTTTGTTGCCACGAATCCTCCCAAAAAAGAGTCGTTCTCCCTTCCCGCACTTCCCAGAAACTATGTTGACGGATTAAATTCCTATTAATTGATGCTAGATTCCAAATATTAGATCCCTTCGGAACAATATCTACTTTTAATTTACCTGTTACTGTTTGGGGCATGCCATATTTCGTCTCCCAAATGAGTTTCCAAAGATCTTATCCTCCTTGAAGCCATTGCCACTACAATTTTTCCTCCATGACTTGGTTTAAAGCAAAGGGATCTCGGAGGCCCAATCCTCCTACTGATTTTAATTTGATTAGTTTTTCCCATGATAGAAGTGCCAATTTCCTAGAATCTTGTGCTCCTTGCCAGAGAAATTTTTTAAATATTTGATTGCAAATATTTTTAGGAGTCGCCGTCCTTGATAATTGATAAAATGGTAGTGATTGAAGAACAGATTTAAGAAAAATTAATTGCCTTGGAGCATTCAAAGCTTTGAATACCCACTTGTGTAATTTGTTTTGCAATAACGTCATAAGGTCTTTCCAATCTGCAATTTTTAGAGAAGATGTATTCAACGGAACACCTAAGTATTTCATAGGAAAGTACCAATATTAAAACCCAGCGTTCTAGCTAGAAATATCTGCATAGAATCATAATTATTGAAAAAATAAACATTTTATTTATCAATGTTGACCAGAGTACCTGAAGCTTCCATAAATATTTTCAAAACATTTAAAATTGCCTTTGCCTCCTGCACAGATGCCTGCCAAAACAAAAGGATATCATCAACAAACTATTGGTGTGTCAAAGAGAGATCAGGTCCCCATAAGTTTAACCCATGTAATTGTCCTCCCGCTAAGTGAGCTTTGATTAATCTTCCCAGTCCTTCAGTAGCTAACATAAAAAAGAAGGGTGATAGAGGATCCCCCCGTCAGAACCCTCTGGAAATATTAAACAGTTTGGATGGTATTCCATTGAGCAGTATTGAAAATTTTGGAGATGATATGAATGATTGCAGCCATTGTATCCATCTATTGTCAAAAGCAAACGCTTTGAGCACAACTATCAAATAAGGCCAGCTTATATGGTCATAAGCTTTTGAGAGGTCCAATTTTAAAAGCATACCTTTCACTTTGAGCATCCTTAAAGAATGTATTGCTTCCTGGGCAGTAACAATACCATATAATATTTGTCTTCCCTTCACGAACCCGGTTTGTTCTGGAGAGATCAAGTTGGGCAAAAGAGGTTTTAGCCTATTAACCATAATAGTCGATAAAATTTTATAAATTACATTGCATAAAGCTATTGGCCTAAATCCAACAAGTGTGTCCGAATTTTCCTGTTTTGGAATAAGGGTGATGAATGTTGCATTCAGTGCAGGACAAACATTTCTATTCCTCCTAGACTCCTCTACCAATTCCCAAATATCATTTCCCATAAAGTTCCAAGTGGCCTTAAATAATTCAGCTGTAAAACCATCCAGACTCGGGGCTTTGTTTTTAGGCATGTGCTTCACTACTTCTTCGACCTCTTTCAAACTTATTTCTCTCAATAGGGCTAAGTTCTGATCTCTGGTTACAACTGAAGGAATGTTATTTGTTCTTCTATCAATTGTAGTATGTTTGTTCATATCTGTTTCCGTTAAAATCTTTTTGAAATGATCCACAAGTACCTTTTCCATATCCTCATGTTGGAGCAAACGATTTCCATTTTGATCTTTCAATGAGAAGATTCTATTGTGCTATCTCCATTGTATCATTATTTTTTGGAAAAAATTAGTGTTCCTCTCCCCTTCCTTCAACCATTGGATCCTTGATTTTTTGCTTCCATAATATCGATGTGTTTGCAGCTCAATTAGTTATTTATACGTCTCATGGAGAAGATACCAATGTTTTTTATTGATGCGTTTTAAAATTATGGATTACAGTTCAAGTGGTTCATATAGTAAGTTACATTCTTATCCTTTTCATCAGGCTAAGCTTGATGACATAGTATTTATTAGATTCTGCGTTTGTGTATTATTTAATAGGAACACTAGTATTGTTATTGAAATTTAGTTTTACGTTAGATGACAATATATGAATCATATTGCATTAGATGGTAATATTTGAAACATATTTGGGAAACAAACCAATTTCATCATTAACTATGCTCCAATATAGATTACAGTGCTCATGGTTAATGTGTTCTATAATTATATAATTATGGATTGCATTTGGATTGCATTTCCCTTTCTTATTAAAGATAAGACTTATTGAAACACAGGAGGTAGATTTATATTTTGCAACTAGCATTGCATATAAACTTTTTCATTATCCGGAGGTTTATAAATGGGAACAAGGGCATAAGCTAGTGGAGTAACAAATTCTTAAGAAAGAATTAATAAAAATAAGTCAAGCTTAAATATGTATTTTATCTATTTAAAACGTGAAGGACAATTGTTAAACTTGGAAGAGTGTATTATTTTGATATGTAGGGAGTGTACTATTTTGATATGTAGATCTCAGTGGTATGAAGGAATGACAAATTAGTCATAATAGGTAAAATATGTGAAGACTTCAAACTATCACACAACTTCTATGTAGGGAACTTATGACCTTTGAGTGGAATATGATAATTGTTTTCAAGTTATTTCGCATCATATATGGAAGTTGTTTGGTTATAGTGTTTGATTATTTTGCTAATTCAAAGGTTTTATTTTTAATTATATTTGTATCCTTATTCTTGACATTCTATGTAGGGAACTTATGACCTTTGAGTGGAATATGATAATTGTTTTCAAGTTATTTCGCATCATATATGGAAGTTGTTTGGTTATAGAGTTTGATTATTTTGCTAATTCAAAGGTTTTAATTTTAATTATATTTGTATCCTTATTCTTGACATTAGGGGTGGGGTGTGTGGGGCTCCCCTCCTTATTATCACTAGAAATTCCAAAGGGATAATAAAAATCTTTTAAAACCTCTATAATAGAGTTTACCAGTAACACCCTCAATTTTTTGGAAATATTACTTTATAAAATATTTGAAGGTAACTAACATCTATGTTAATGGTGGTTTTCTCCATAGAAAGAAACCCTCCTTGGCTACTATCTTGTGATTCCGCCACCTTTGCTACTATCTTGTTATTCACCACCAGTTTTAGCGAACACAGTACAGGTTAGAAGCCTATTATCGTATGAGTTGAACTTTGGAGGAGGAATTGGCAAGCCCCGCCCGTTTCACGGCGGTAGTCAATCCTGAAACTTTGCCACCTTTATTCGTGGCAGCGTTCTTTGCTTCAACATTAGCCAAAGGAGGCTTCTCTATTCCTTGGAGAGCCAAACGATGAAAATTGATTTCGAAACCCTTTTGTTGCCGAGGCTCTGCCGGTTTAACTGGCCCGCTGGAAATGAAATCTGCAGCTGTGGTCCTCTTGTAGGATCCAAACCATTTGGACCTCACGTAGCTGTACTCTCTCCATGGCGGAATGTGCATCGCTTTCTTCTTCAATGATCGTCCGGCCGCGTCGCACATTATTTTGATGATCTTCTTCAATTTCTCCGCTTTTCCAACGAATACATTTGGGAGGAGTCCCACCATGGTGCTGTATTGTTTAGTGGGCCTTGCAATTTCAAACTGCGCTCTGAAATCTATGTCCACCAGTAACCTCTCATCCTTCGATTTCCCTTCGCTTCTCTCCATTATTACGTCCATGTACTCGTAGTCTCCTGCATTGCCAACCAAAAATAAATTACATGTTATAATTTGTTTGCTTATAAATGATATGGTATAATTTGTTTGCTTAAATGTCGGGAATATTTTAGAATGTAAAGTTAAGTGGGTAAATCAATTGAGATTTCAAAATATTTCCAAAAATATTTCCAAAATTTATCATCCTATTTAATTGCATCACTCTTCGAAATAAATTCAATAAATCTACAAAGAATAGTAAGTATCTCCAATTACCTAAAGGAATAGAAAAGTCTCTAGTTTTCACTCTCAGCGATTTACATATCCCTTCATTGTACCCAACTCTTTCAAGTGCTTCATCACTTCCCTACACAGGTAGCTCTTACTACGTTTCACCACCATGTTCTCCTTATTTTCCATGGCATAGTTTACACAGCCCAGCAACCGTAACTCTGCTGCACTCATACAAGAGACGATCCCCTGTATTGTTTATAAAAAAAATAAAATTAATAAAGGGCAGTGCACATTCCAGAAAGTGTCATATTCTCTACTCTCTGAGCTCTATGTCATCACATATTTCCAAGGAACAAAGAAGCTTAAAATATAAACCTAAAAGGAGAGTGACTGTACCTCTAGTAATTGAATGGAGTGGGAACCCACAGGCTCATTATCAGAGCAGGATTCACCATCGCCGTTACAATGAGAATCCCGATTCTTTTTCTGTAATGCTTCATGATCCCCAGCTTTCACTGTTTCAATCATAAGAGTGGAGAGCTTTCTGAGCTTCATATCCTGACAATTCATCTCTGGGTACGCAGAGTTCTGTGCGTTCCCCTTCAGTAAACCTTCTGTTTGGTATCTATTCTCTTTCGGATTTGCCACAGTGCCAATGTTAGCCCGGTCTGAGGGCAACAGAGGGCCCAGCATTGTACATTATTTGAGACCCTGTGCGTGGCGTAAGGTATAAGATTAAAGCAATAACGTATCCATTTTTTCAGACACTGTCCGTGGCCTGAGGTTTAAGATTAGTATTCTGCTTAGAGAGGTTAAATACTGCTTTTACTTTCTTAGCCGTCATGGGTAGCTCAGTTGGCACTTTGCGATGGAGATGAGGTGCCAGGTTGGTGGGCCCCATCGGGTCGGTCTGCTAATGCTTCCAATTTAGTAAAAAGAAAAAAACTCAAATATTGTGAAATTTATGATGAGTATTATGCTTAAAGAGGTTGAGTATTATGCTTAGAGAGGTTAAATATATTGGTTAGCTATGATGAGTAGCTCAGTTGGTTGAAGCCGAAGCCCCACCAAAGCCATTTTACCCTTCTGTTTTGAGGCACAGGGTTTGTGACTCCTTTAGGGTGGCTCTTCCAATGCATTTAACTTTTAAAAAAATAAAGGAAAAAGATGACTTAAATAATGTGGAGTTTACTTTTTACTCTTAGTAATAAGGTAGTAATAAGGTATAGGAATGTAAGTGGGTTTAGTATATTAGGATTGAATTTTAGTGAGTTATTGGTGAAGAATATGTGTATTTTTTCAAAAAGTTATAAGTTTAAATTCAGTAAATAATTTGACACAACAATTTAGTTAATAATTGGATTTATTATTTTATTATTATAAAATAATGGAATAAACACATATTTTTATTAAAGAAGTTATATACATTGGTTTGTGATTTAACAAAGGAAACTGATGTGGAAAACATTGTGAAGTTTAACTTTTTTACCCTTGCTAAGAGGTTTTTAGCCTTGATAATAGGGTATAGAGATGTTTTTAGTGATACATTTTGATGGGGAACTAACAACTAGAGCATAGAGACGTTAAATATATTGGCTTATGATTTAATAAAGGGAAAAGATGGAGAAAGCTTAATCTATTAAGGTTGAGTTTTAGGTTATGGGTGAAGAATTAAATATTAGGGTTGAGTTTTAGGTTATTGGTGAATAATTAAACTTTTACAAGATGTATGCTTAAGTTTAATAAACAATTTGATATAATTTAGTTTATAATAGGATTTATTATTTTATTGTTATAAAATAATAAAACAAACACATTTTTTTATGAGTGATGGGGTGAGAATGTGTATACTTTTTTTTGTCTAAAAGAATGAGTAGTTGGGTGAATGATGTGTCCATGCCCAATACATTTTATCAAAAAAAACAAATGATAAGATGGCGATTATTTGTATGTTTATTTAACAAAGTGAATAGTAGTTATGGATTGATAAAAGATAGGTGATAAGATGAAGATTATTTGTATCTCCATTCAATTTGTTGAGTAGTTATGGCATGGTGAAGATGTGTACATACACCTCTCTCCCAACAGGATTATTTGGGTGAATGGTATGTGTATGTACTATACTCTTTACCAAAAGAAAATGGGAGATGAGATGAATATTGTATGTATGTCCACTCACTTTTTTGAATGGTTATGAGAGGGTGAAGATGTGTACATACACTATTGTTGCAAAAGGATTATTTGGGTGAATGATGTGTGCATGTACTATACTCTTTACCAAAAGAGAATGGGAGATAATATGAAGACTATATGTATGTCCATTCACTTTGTTGAATGGTTATGAGAGGGTGAAGATGTGTACATACACTTTTTCCCCCAAAAGACAATAGTTGGGTTACTCATGTGTATGCACAACTCCTTCTACAACAACAAGATGGGTGATAAGATGAAGATTATATGTATGCCCTTTCACGTTGTTGAATGACTATGCGAGGGTGATGTGTATATACATAGTGGTATTAACATATATTACTATGTAAACTTGTAATAAACATAAGTTGAAATTTTGTAAATATTTTAAAAATTTTAAGAGATTACCTTAATAGGGAAATTTTATTAATAGAAAATGTTGGGACTATCTATAATTGGTTTACATTTCAAATTTTGCAAACTCATTTTTCTCAAAACTTTCCAACCTATGGCTCGTGTTTAGCTAATTTTCCTATCCAAAACAAAAAGCCAAAATTACATGGAGTCCTACATATAAAATCTTTGCAAAATACATCTCCAATATTATTTCCTTTTGAAGCCATGTCTAAGTATTAAGCTCTTTTGAAGACATATTCTTTTTCTTTAGTATCCTCAAGAACATGAATATTCAATTGAAAAGGCATCGTGGAGCAATAGTAGATTTGGGTTGTTGAAGATGTTGGACTCTTTGTTGCCACAGGAAGTCGTAATGATACCTAGAGTTATTCCTTAACCCATAAATTCCACTCTCTTGCCTTTGAATCAAAACCCTATGTTCTAATAAACTTATTCTCCTTATTCTAATGCATACCATATTGTCGTTAAACCTGAAACTATATCATGAGATAAAGCATATTTATAGAGTTTCATTTATGTTCAACATTCTTGTGATATATTTAACCGCTAAATTTATTACTATTAAAATTCCTTAACAATTTTATTAATACTCTTATATATAAAAGTTAGAATGCCATAAAGTATACACCTCTCATTCTATTGTAAATACATAACAATCACTTTTAAAATCTATCTATTATAAATATAAATACACATTTATTAAAATTAAAATAAATAAATACATTTATAAAAATTAAAAATACACCTTTATCATAAATATTCACCTGAAATCTCATTAAAAATAATAAATAAATATAATATATGTACTTTCTACTTCTCAAAATATACATATTCATTCACTTCACTATATTATATTGTACATATTCATTCACTCCACTATATTATACAATTTAAAAAATTGTAAATATACGTAAATATACCTTTTTGTTAAATCACTACCTTCATAATCATAATAAAATATATAAAAATTAAAATTCAAAATTTACCATTATCAAATTAATATATAGAAAATTAAAATGATTAAAAGCAAATATGAAGTCACATTCAATAGATTTTCTTTGTGGTGGTCTTTCTTGCACTTCGAGTCCAAGGTTCATGGCACAGCGTGAAACATGACTGTATCGGTTGTATCATGTGGATCGATTTCATGGACTCTACCGTATCATTAAAGGCATACAACCAACAGGGTAAATTACATGTAAATTTAAATTATGCTCATAGATTTATCTTTGTCGATAAAATCTTTATTTTTATATAAAGAAATTGAAAGTTCAAGTTCTTCTCATATATAAATTGAAATTTTAAATTTAATGGTT
The DNA here is from genome assembly GCA_034641835.2 of Pinus albicaulis. Taxonomy (NCBI): domain Eukaryota; kingdom Viridiplantae; phylum Streptophyta; class Pinopsida; order Pinales; family Pinaceae; genus Pinus; species Pinus albicaulis. The sequence continues at coordinate 1,629,706,648 of CM076575.1, read as the reverse complement.
TTCGTTTTTTTAATAAATTAAAATATATAATATAGTTTTATTTTTTATAAATAATATTATATGGCAATTTTTTCTATATTATTATAGTTGGCATAGAACTGTAAGGGTTTTCGATTTTTAAAAAAACTTTGCAAGTTTAATGGTTATGAAGAAGATTTTGAATCACTACATGATCTATTGGTGATCCATTGTAACGGAACTTTGGGCTTGCGATATGATATAACGTCATTCATAAACCAAGATTGCAAGATTGTTACTGTATAAAGCTTTAATATTGATATGTATAAGGTGTAAACAAGATAAATTTTTGTATATTTTTTTAGAGGCTATATGGTAGCATTGGTACCTTCTATGTTATCATCGACATTGGAAAAAAGGAAAGAATGGCATGAATTTCTTTGAATATTTTATCATAATAGTGCATGTTTCTTGACCTAATCCAATTTAAGTTCAACCTAATAACTCTTATAGTTAAAACTATAAGAAACAACAAAACCTCTCTTTTTTGAATGCATCTTAATATTTTCACTTTATATGCTATATTTAAATAACCTATACAAATATATCATTCATAAAATTGCTCCCATATATATTTAAATGTACGATCTTCTTAAAAAAAACATCATTTACTATATTTTATTTTTATATAAATATAAAAAAATAAAATATGAATGAAAATAATTTAAACCCTTCATTAACATCTATCCTTGAAAAAACAAACCTCTCTCTCTCTCTCTCTCTCTCTCTCTCTCTCTCGCTATATATATATATATATATATATATATATATATATATATATATATATATATATATATATATATATAACATAAAAATTTGAAAAAAACGCATGCACATAAACATCTACCAATTTGAACTCCCATGAAATGTACATGGCATTATCAAGGACTCCTAGTTCAATGGATCCTAATTTTATCTCAACAATATTGAATGAAATGAATTTAAACATGTATTCAATACAATCTTAGATTCCGAAATCTTTTAGAAAACATCATACATCACAATAGAATTATTATATAATTACCAATTGTGTATTCGATTTCATGCATTTATATGCTAAAATGAGCAGTTTATGAACACCTATACTTATGAAATGCTACTTATAAATGTTATTATCATTAGCATCAAAATCCATTCAAAGGCCATCTCTTTGCATACTTTTGACATTTATTATAATTAATAGTATATTTATCTAAGAGGAGAAATAGTATTAAATGTCCATATATCTCCATGTCACAAATTGAAATAGAAATTAACTTTGTATTTCTCATCCTTGCTCTTTATTCATAGTCTCTAAGGTTGAGCTTCTAATATTTTATTATGGGGTGTGTGCAAACATTGTAATGAAACGGAAAGGAATTATGTTGTTATTATAATTCTCGTTTTAGTTTTACTTATTTTTTGGGGGAAATTTTCCTATTCTTGTTTTGTGCCTATGTAGGTCACCTCTTCATTTACTCTTGCAAAGGATTGTGCGAAATAATTATTAGGCTTATAACCTTGCCTTGATTTCTTCATCAATGGAAAAATCAACTGTCACTTAACAATATTATTCATCCCTTAGTGAAATAATGAATACCAACATGCTATGCATATACTTGCTATTTTCCAATAACAATGACAAAATTGGACTTCCAATTAATGAAACATAGGCTCTCCACTTCACTACTCTCCGTAAAATATTTCTAGTACCTACTAAAGCATGCCAAAGTAAGTTCAAAATCTTTTCACCTACATATTTACAGCTGAAATTTTTGCTATGGTTATTATCTTATCCAAATTATAACTAGTTGTATCTAAAAGAATGAGACTCAATGTTTCCCAATTGTTTATTGTTAAAGATATGGGAGAAACTCCCAATGCACCACTTGGTGGTTCTTAGCCACACACATTTTCTACCATTGGTTTTTTTATTAAATTGCTAGAGTCAATTTTATTTCATTTTTTTCAACACCTAGCATGATGTATTACTATTATTATTAGTTTCATTCACATGGGATTTGTTTGTAAATAGTTCCAAAAGGTCATGTTGACCAAAATCAGGGACTTTTAACATGTCATATTCATGTGTTTACAACTCAATTAGTTATTTGTAACTCTTTGGAGAAGATACTAATTCTAATGGTTGGTGTGTTCTAAAATTATGGATTCAAATTCATGTGGATTACATATAATAAGTTACATTCTTATCATTTTCATCGGGGTAAGCTTGATGTCATAGTATTTATCAAATTCTAGGTTTGTCTATTGTTTTAGTAGGCACACTCCTATTGTTGTTAAATTTTAGTTTTACATTTGATGGTGATATATGAACCATATTTCGAGAGCACAAAATAGTTTCATCATGGAGTACAGTCCAATATAGATTGAAAGGCACATGGTTGATGTGATCTTAAATTATGGATTGAAATTCCCTTTTTATTAAATATAAGACTTATTGAAATGCATGAGGTAGATGTATGTTTTGCAACTAGCATTGCATGGAAACTTTGTCCCTCTCTAGAAGGTTTACAAATGGGCACAAGCATAAGTTGGTGGAGCAAAAAATATAGAATTTACAGGTAGAAAGAGTTAATAAAATAGAATTCAAGCTTATATATCTATATCTATTTAAAACATGAAACACAACTGATAAACTAGGAAGAGTGCAATATTTTGGTATCTAGGCCTCACTAGTATGAAGGAATAACAAAATAGCCATAGTAGGTAAAACATGTGAGTACCTCAAACCACAACACAAACTTTCTCTAAGGAACCTATGGCCTTTGAGTGGAATAAGGTAATTGTTTGCAAGTTTTTTGCATGATGCTTGAAACTTAGGCTTGTTGGTTGTGGAGCTTGATTATCTTCCCGATACAAAGAAATGTTGTCTAGCTACATGTGTATCACTATTCCTGACATGAGGGGGTGGGGGATTTTTGGGGCCTTCGTTTATTTTTGTGGCTATGGTTGGTCTTCATAATTAATATTTTAGCCCTTGATGTAATTATAATGATAAATATAAAGCATGTTTTACAACCCTACATTAACATCTATAAGGCATGTTCTTCACGTTCTTTTCAAAATAGACAATTTGAATTTTAATGTTTGAATTTTTGGCTCAAAACATGATCTGAAATTAAAAATTTGAAGGTTTCTTGAAAAATTTTGCAAACTAGTTTGTCTTGTGGGAAATAGATCAAAATTTCAAAAGCACATAAAATTAGTAATTTTAGTGAAGTTTTGCAGATTTAACGAGACAAAAATATACATCGTGAAACATCACAAAATAAAAATTTGATGATAGAGTTCACCCCTCTTGGGCTAGGTCTCCAGATCCAACTTCCAATGTTGGCCCTTTATATTATATGCTCAAAATGTCATTTACATCAGCATAAAATTATCAAATCATAAAAATATTGTTTCCATTATTTTGAGAACACCCAAAAACCCTTGTTTAGGCTCTTCTTGGGCTAAAAAGGCTGAGAAATAGTCAAGTTAGGCCTCCTTCTCCATTTCTCTACTATTTGTCCCACAACGAATATGATTTTGGCGTAACTACCAAGCAACAATTTGGTGTGGGTTCGGTGAAATTTCCGCCAAAAATGGTGCAATTTTTTGAATAATTAATCACGTCAATAGGATCATGATTGGCCCTCCGCTCTCGGTTCTAGTCCTATGGCGTATAATGTGGCTAGGGGTGCAGGCCAGAGGCCACGCGCCCTATGAATTCCGTGCTTCTGGTCATGTGTTGGTTCCAAGAACCACGGGATGGGTGCGAGAAAGGTGCCACACGTCTGCCCCTATTTCCAGGTTCGTCGATGGTTGCATTACAGTTAATGGGATCAGGGTTGAGGCTTACTCCCATCCCCTCCCGCATTTGGACACAAATCTATGGGCTACCATGTGTCTTGCAGCTAGGGCCACGTGCCCGCCTCATGCCATTCTGCCTCTTCCAAGGTTATATCCACTACTGGAGCCAGGGCCGATCGAGAGAGCCCGTCGGGCTGGTCGAGAGAGCCTAACGATGAGACCTACAATTTGGTGCTAGTTTCACGCGATTTTGAGCACTTTGGATTTTGAGCATATTTTTAATCCCCTAGATCATTACTCCCCATTGAAAGATACAAATCCCTGACTTTTTCGATTCCAATCCACCTTGATTTACTTGGATTGGTACCTTTGAGCCCCACTAAAAGATACTCCAATTATTGGCAAAATTTCTTCATGATCATCAATTATTGGAGGTTCATACAATATCAAATTTTCCACATTCACAACAAAATAAATTTTCATGTAAGGTGGAAAATCTAATTAGGAATCGTGGTTACCAATATTTTCCACAATTTTGAAAGGGCCATATCTGATTGGATTAATATTTTTACCATTACCTTGGAGTATTTCCTTGTTTATATACAAAGAAACTTGATCTCCCACTTGGAAATCACGATCAACTCGATGTTTGTCATGCCTTTCTTTGTACTTTTCTTTGTTTTTCTCAAGCTGCTCTTGTACTCTTTGATGCACTAGCAATTTTTTTTCAATTAAATGCTTGGCTTTGTCCACATCACTATGTGCATATATTGCAATATCTTTACCAAATATGAAATCCAAATGAGACTTTAGCAAATAACCCAAACAAGCTTCAAATGGAGATACTTGCGTGGATGAGTACTTGGCACGATTGTTGATTCGGACTTATGCAGGAACACAATAAAATACAAAAATACACATAAACGCAGAGATGCAACATAAATAAAACTTAATTTCATTAATATCAAATAACTGAAATATGCTTACATACATGAATGGAAATAAACTAGCTAGGATGCTAGTAGCTTATCTCTGAGAAGAGATGTGGCGGCTACATGCCTCGGAACTGTGTTACAAAGAGGCTGAGGGGCCTTTTTATTATTGAACAACATAGGAAAACCATAAACAACCAAAAACCTAACCCCGGGAGATGAAATTCCAAGAATTTGTGGGCCTCGTTGGGGTTAGTTGGGTACCCAACTTCTCGGGGTCGTAACTTTCTCATGTTATCTTCGTTTGGCATGTATGATATATCATCGGAAATATATCTCCGAGTACTACTATTTTTGTTGCAATCCCCTCCCTATGGCTATGGGCTTGCTGCAAACCTCAAAAAAATGTTGTTTAGGGGGTCAAAATTGCTTCAAAAGTTTAGGACCCAAAAAACTACTAAAAATAGTAAATACCGCTATAAAAAAAGGAAACTGATGAAATTGACTGGAGTTCTAGGTTGAATAGGTGGGTGACCACCAATATCCACCTAGATCATTCCTCCCTCCTTAGGAATCAATGGTCCCCATTGCATCTAGAGCCTCCATGAGGTGAGGAAATTTGTGTTGAACGTGGTTCTTGGTGAACCACTTGCCCTAGTGAAGGAGTTGACCTGCTTCAATAACTCAATATAGCTGGAACCTCTGCTGGCGGGTGTTATTGATCTGTGTGTCCATGATTCAATTATTTTTGGATTATTTCATGCATTTTTTGTTTAACTCTGTTGGTGTCAATTGTTCTTCCATATCAGATGTGTCATGTAGAGGTGAAAAGTAGGGCCGAAGGCAGTCCAAATTGAACACTGGGTGCAGACCAAGGAATCGTGGAATATTAAGCTCGAAAGAATTGTCCCCTATAGCCTTGGTTATGGTGTATGATCCATATTAGAGCAATCGAAGCTTGCGGTGGGGTCTAGTGAGGTGCTCCTTCTGCAAATGTAGCCACACTTTGTCGCCCACCTAAAAGTTGTGTGGCACCTGATGCTAATCATGTCACTGCTTATACTTAGCATTGGCTTTGTCTAACATGTCATGAACCTGTTGGAGGATGTGATATGCACTCAATGAAGTTTTTCACCTTGTGAGCTTTAGAATGGACATGAGCTGAATCTTCCTGAGTAGCCACAAATGGCATGACTACGTCAATGGGGCATAGTGGCTGGATTCGCAAGCCCACCTGAAAGGGGTTGTGGCCGATTGAGCTGTGGAGAGACTAATTATAGATATGTTGTACATAGGGGAGGATCTCATGCCATGTGCGCTGATGCTTTGAGTTGTAAATGAGTAGAATATGTATGATCATCTTCTTCAGAACCTCTATCTTGCCATCATTTTGGGGATCGAAAGCTATGGACTTAGTAAGCTTGGTGTCCAACATTGACTAGAGGTTATACCAAAATGTAATGAGGAACCTGCTGTCCCAATCTGAGATGATAGATTGTGAGATCCCAAAGTGTACCCACACTCGTTCAAAGAAGAGATTAGCAGTGGTTTCTATTGTGATATTCTTCTTGCAAGCCACCATAATGGCCATGTTCAAGAATCTGTCGACGACTACAAAAGCACAGTCATTTCCATGCTTAGTGGAAGGAAGGCTCAACATGTAATCCATGGAGATGGATTCCCAAAGTCAACTAGGGGTAGGCAGCGAAGTATATAGGCCCAGTTTGGCAATGGCCCAGGTAGTGTAGGATTTTATGTACTTCCCAACATCTTGTCGAAGGTTCGACCAATAGAAATAATTTTGTAGTACTGCCACTATTTTATCGACCCAAAAATCCCGAACGATTCAAATTTAGTGTGCTTCCTAAATCATCTTGGCATGCTCGCTTGAAGGAACACAAAGTTGTCCCAGGTGACATAATAGTGCATCCTGGAGGTGAAAAACTGGAACTTGCTTACCCTGCAAGAGCGTCTTGTATGTGTGGCCGAATTCTGGATCAATTTTGTAGAGAAGCGACCAATCAGAAGTCTCGTGTCCACAAGCGTTTAGCATGGTGGTAAGTGCCAGGAACGGTGGTCGGCTGAGGCAATATACAACATTACTGGTGCTTCCCTTCATGTACTTGATGTTCAAATTAAAATGTTACAGTTATGTGGACCACTTCCGATGGCGATCATTCTACAACTTCCCTTGTGTCTGTATGAACTGCAAGGGTCAGTGGTCTATTTGGATGATTGTTTCCTTCCCAAAAATGTAATGATTCTATTGTCGGAAAGCCTGCATAATGGAATACATCTCTCTATCATAAGTGGGATACTTTCAGACTGTGTCGGAAAGTGTCTCACTGTGATATGCCACAAGATGTCCTTGTTGAATAAGAACCACCGCAATAGCATAGTCAGAGGAATCTATCTCAATCTCAAATGGTTGTTGCAAGTTGGGTAATGTGAGCACTAGTGTAGAGAAAAGGCGATGTTTCAACTCTACGAACGGTTTCTATTGAGATTTAGGCTAAAATAAATTTTCTTTCTCTCCTCCCTTGGTGAATTGACTCAAGGGCCAAGTGATATGAGAGAATCCCAACACAAACCTACGGTAGAAAATTGCAGAGCTCTGTTAGAGTGGTTGGGGCTAGGAAATCCTCAATGAATTGGATCTTGGCTGGATCCTAGATATTGAACCTGGGTCATGCCAAAAGTGTACTTCTCCGAATTGGCACACAACTTGTACTGTCACAGTGTTTGGAGGACCTGTTGGATGTCGTGGAGGTGCTCTTCCCAAGTTTGGCTAAAGATGAGGATGTCATCGATTTACACCACCACAAATGAGCTGGTGAATGATCAGAAGGTGTCGTCCATAACCCTCATGAAGGTTGTGGGAGCATTCATCAACCCGAAAAGCATGACCAACCATTCAAAAATGTCATTGCTAATGCACCACTTGGTGGTTCTTAGCCATATATATTTTTTCCATTATTTATTTAAATGGTTAGAGTGAATTTTTTTTAACATCTTATCATGATGTGTTCCTATTATTATTGATTTTGATTTCATTCACATGAGACTTTTTTTTCTAAACAGTCCCAAAAGGTCATGCTAACAAAAATCAAGGACTTTCACCACATGATATTGATGTGTTTTCAACTCACTTAGTTATTTTGAGTCTCATGGAGAAGATACCAATGCTTGTTATTGGTGTGCTTTAAAATTATGGATTGCAATTCAAGTGGCTCATATATATATATATATATATATATATATATATATATATATATATATATATATATATAGTAAATCACGGTCTTATCCTTTTCATGATGCTCAGCTTGATGACATAGTATTTATCAGGTTCTGCGTTTGTGTATTATTTAATAGGGACACTTGTATTGCTATTGTTATTAAAATTTAGTTTTACGTTAGATGACGACATATGAATCATAAGTGAAGCTTAGATTTCTATTTTATTTATTTAAAATGTGAAACACAATTATTAAATTTGGAAGAGTGCACCATTTTCAAATGTAGGTCCTAGTGGTATGAAGGAATGACAAAGTAGTCATAGTCGGTAAATCATGTGAGGACCTCAAATCACCACACAAACTCTTTGTAAGGAACCTATGGCCTTTGAGTGGAATTTAGTAATTTTTTTCAATATTTTGTAGCATCATATATAGAACGCTTCAAATTAAATTCAATAAATCTACACAAAAAAAACTCCAGTTACCTAAAGGAATGGAAATGTCTCTAGTTTTTACTCTTAGCGGTTTCCATATCTGTAATAGATTTGACAAGAAAATGTATATAAATGGAAAATATACCCAAGAAATAACACCATAGAAGATAAAACTTCAGATATTCATTAATATCAAAACCCTTGAGGTAGGGCAACACCATACATTCACTCCTTAAGGAAGGAGATCACTCTACAATCCATGTGCTTGCCAATACAATAATCATTGACATCTCTCAATGGAGAGTCTCTAGTCTCTATATAGGTTTCATACATGCAATACCATGGGTAGTTACCATGGGTCTCCCAATACCATACATCCAATACAATGGGCTTATCACTTTATTCCCTAGCTATATGTGGTCCCTTACATAATGTGGGTTAACCACTTTATTTATTAACTATGGCCCATTTATTTATCATTATTATATTATTACATCATATTGTTCCCTTGGGTACCTCCCTCTATACCCTATATTATCCCCTCTAGGTACACTACATTACACCCCCCTTAAACATGTTTCGTCCCCGAAACAAGAGAAGAACACAAATAATAAGATCTACTCAAAAGAGTATTCCACCTGTACCATTCATGTGCATCTAGCCATCCAAGGGAAAGGTGAACCCTTGATCTAGTCGGTGCCTTGCTTGTTTGAGATGGAAGCGGGTTCTGGTGGTTCTTCCTTGTTGATGTGTTGTTAGTGGATTGTTGCACCTCTCTATGTGTCGTCAGGGGTTGTTGTCCTTGTTGCTAATTCGTTGCCACCTTGTTGGTTGTTGTCTTGCTGGGTGATGCAGGTGGTGATATGTTGAAGCTTTAACTGATGTAATATCTTTCATTAATTCCTCCATTATTGGTTATGGAGTGGTGTTTGGTTCTTTTTTTGGTACTTGCTTTGATGTATGTGTTTGGCTGTCTACCATCAAAGGCTCATCATCTGATGTGTCTGTGTCGTTAGATATTTTTGCTTCTTCCTCCTCGGTCTCTACATGGTTCCTAATGTAAACATCGTGCAATGTAATTTTCTTCTTTTTATACCAGAGCTTCATGAATTTCTTTTGCACATTAAAATTGACAGTACCAACGGATTCCATCCAAGGATGTCCCAAAAAAACATCCACAACAGCCATATCTGAAGCATAAAAATCAGAATGCAACACATACTTATCCATAGAAATCTTGAAATCTTTATAAATTTGAACATCTTCATTATCAACCTGTGTGTTTTCAATATGCTTTGCTGGAACTTGCAATTTTTTAGCCAAATTCACATTGATACAATTATGCTTGCAACTAGGAATGATAGACACAACGATGTTCTCTTTTTGAATACTTCCATGAACCCGTAATATGGAAATATTAGTAGAAAATAAGTCTTTATGGCTCTTACTATCCTTCTTTTCGGCTTGAGACCACTTGTCCAAAAGGAAATTTTCAAGTTTTTTCTCGGGAAGTTTCCTCACCGAGTTGTCAAGTGAGGTGCACCATTTATTTGCCTCATCTTTCGTATGAAGCCCTATGGAGCATATCCAAAAATTTCAGTATTGAGCCTTGTGATATTGTAAGAAATCTTCAATAGTAGGGCCATCAACTTTTCCTGTAAAATTCATCTTCTGAGAACCTCTAAAACAAAGTAAGGGTTTTGAAGAAAATCACTCTGGAAAAAAATTAAAATGGACATTACTTGGTCAATATAACTCAGAATCCTTAGTATAACCTGTTTTCGGAAATGGAATAGTCATTTTGCATCTATTCATGTGATTGAAATCTCGATCTAAGCACTCTGAAAACGTAAATTTGCGCTGCAACAGTCCCGCGTCACAAAATTTCTGAAAAAATGGCTGATTTTAAATAAGTGATAACTCCCTCATCTAAACTCCGATTTGACCGATTTTTTTTTTTTGAAATTAGGTGTCTTTTTAAGGGGAGCCCGGATCTATAATTTTTTGTCTAAAATTATATACCAAAATCTACAAAAATGTCAAGAGAGCCGCCGTATACAAATTTCTGTCAGAAACATTTCTGCAACACAGCTGAATTTGAATCAGTGATATCGCCCTCATCCGGACTCCGATTCAACTAATTTTTTTTTTTTAAATTGGGTATTTTTACGCAAGGAATCCATCTATACTATTTATTTTTGAAAATTTTGTGCCAAAAGTTTCATATCTACTCTACAATCTGACCACCCAAAAATTTCCTGCAAAAAAAGAAAAAAAAAATCTCCCAAACTCTGCCCAAGAAAGTGCTCTGATACCACTTGTAATAGATCTGACAAGAAAATGTATATAAATGGAAAATATACCCAAAAAATAACACCATAGAAGATAAAACTTCAGATCTTCATTAATATCAAAACCCTTGAGGTAAGGCAACACCATACATTCACTCCTTAAGGAAGGTGATCACTCCACAAGCCATGTGCTTGCCAATACAATAATCCTTGACATATCTCAATGGAGAGTCTCTAGCCTCTATATAGGTTTCATACATGCAATACCATGGGTAGTTACCATGGGTCTCTCAATACCATACATCCAATACAATGGGCTTATCACTTTATTCCCTAGCTACATGTGGTCCCTTACATAATGTGGGTTAACCACTTTATTTGTTAACTATGGCCCATTTATTTATCATTCTTATATTATTACATCATATTATTCCCTTGGGTACCTCCCTCTGTACCCTATATTATCCCCTCTAGGTACACTACAATATCCCTGCATTGTACCCCAACTCTTTCAAATGCTTCAACACTTCCCTACACAAGTAGCTCTTACTACGATTCACCACCATGTTCTCCTTATTTTCCATGGCAGAGTTTACACATCCCAACAACCATAACTCTGCTACACTCATACAAGAGACCATGCCCTATATTGTTTATGGAAAAAATCAAATTAATAAAGGGCAATACATATTCCATAAAGGGTCATATTCTCCACTCACTGAGCTCTATGTCATCACATAAACACATATTTCCAGGTACAAAGAAGCTTAAAATATATACCTAAAAGGAGAGTGACCGTACCTCCAGTAATTGAATAGAATGGGAATCCACGGGCTCATTATCAGAGCAGGATTTTCGATGAGAGTCAAATTCCATAAAATCATGGACCATATCGCTGAGGGAGGCACACTCCGATTGATTCTCCTTCCCACTCTTTGAATCCCAATTCTTTTTCTATAATTCTTTATGATTACCAACTTTCATCGTTTCAATCATAAGAGTGGAGAGATTTTTGGGCTTCATAGCCTGACAATTCATCTCTGGCCATGCATAGTTATGCACATTCCCCTTCAGTAAACCCTCTTCCCGGTATCTCCTCTCTTTCGGATTTTCCACAGTGCCAATGTTGGTCCAGTCTGAGGGCAACAGAGGGCCCGAAATTGTTACAAAACCAAGATCTCTGCTATCCAAAATCGACCTGGCTGACCGATAAAACTGTAGATTATAACCTCAAATTTGTATACAGATGTTACCCCAGAGTTGAAGCGCATGGAAATAGGACGAATTAGCAAGGTAGATGTATTAATATGAAAAAATAATTTCAAACCTCCAACATATACATTTTTTTATACACTGTTCGGGGCTTAAGGTTTAAGATTAGTATTATGTTTAGAGATGTTAAATACTACTTTTTCTTTCCTAGTCACGATGGGAAGCTTAGTTGGCTTAGTTGGTATGAGGTGTCAGGTTGGTGGGCCCCATCGGGTCAGCTTGCAAATGCTTCCAATTTGGTAAAAGAAAAAAAAATAAAGATTGTGGAATTTAAGATGAGTATTATGCTTAGAAAGGTTCAATACATTGGTTATTATTTTTAAAGGGTAGCTCAATTAATTGAAGCCCCACCCAAACCATTTTCCCCCTCTGTGCTATCATGATGCATGGGTTGGTGACCCCTTTCGAGTGACTTTTACAATGCTTCTAACTTGGAAAAAAAACAAAGGAAAAAGACGACTTAAATAATGTGAAGTTTACTTTTTACCCTTTATAATAAGGTATAGGAATGTTAGTGGCTTCAGTTTATTATTAGGGTTGAATTAAAAGTTATAGTTTTAAATTCGGTAAACAATTTGATATAATAATTTAGTTTAAAATTGGATTTGTTGCTTTATTATTATAAAATAATAAAATAAACACATATTTTTATTAAAGAGGTTATATATATTGGTTTATGATTTAATAAAGAAAAATGATGTTGAAAATATTGTGAATTTTTCAAAATTCAGGCTTCTATGATGCATTGTAAATATTCAGAAATTTTTTTATTTAATGTTCTTTTACATGTGATTATTACGGAAGAAAATTCTGAATATTGTGAAGTTTACTTTAATCTATTATGATTGAGTTTTAAGGAGTTATTGGTAAAGAATTAAATTTTTAAAAGAAATATGCTTAAATTCTATAAAAAAATTGATATATCAATTTAGTTTATAATAAGATTTATTATTTTATTGTTATAAAATAATAAAATAAACACATTTTTGCATGAGTGATGGGGTGAGAATGTGTATATAAGTTTTTATCCAAAAGAATGAGGAATTGGATGAATGATGTGTGCATGGCCAATATATTTTATCAAAATAAGACATGTGATAAGATGAAGATTATTTGCATGTTTATTCACTTTGTTGAATAGTAGTTATGGATTGATTAAAGATGGGTGATACAATGAAAATTATCTGTATCTCCATTCGCTCTCTTGAGTAGTTATGGGATGGTAAAGATGTGTATAGACACCTCTGTCCCAAAAGGATTATTTGGGTGAATGATTTGTGTATGTACTATACTATTTACCAAAAGAAAATGGGATAGGAGATGAAGACGTTATGTATGTCTATTCACTTTGTTGAATGGTTATGAGCAGGTGAAGATGTGTACATACACTTTTGCTCCAAAAGGATTATTTGGGTGAATTATTTGTGTATGTAGTATACTCTTTACCAAAATAATACTATATGTATGTCCATTTACTTTGTTGAATGGTTATGAGAGGGTGAATATGTGTACATACACTTTTGCCCCAAAAAACCAAAAGAAAATGGGAAATAAGATGAAGACTATATGTATGTCCATTCACTTTGTTTAAAGGTTATGAGAGGGTGAATATGTGTACATACACTTTTTCCCCAAAAAGACAATAGTTGGGTTACTCATGTGTATGCACAATACCCTCTACAACAAGAACATGGGTGATAAGATGAATATTATATGCATGTAATTTCACTTTGTTGAATGACTATGTGAGAGTGATGTGTATATACATAGTGGTATTAACGTATATTACTATGTAAACTTGTAATAAATAGAAGTGGAAATTTTGTAAATATTTTAATAATTTTAAGAGATTAATAGAAAATGTTGTGACTTTCTATAATTGGTTTACATTCAAAGTTTGCAAACTCATTTTTCTCAAAACTTTCCAACCTATGCCTCGCGTTTAGCTAATTTTCCTATCCAAAACAAAAATCCAAAATACTTCTCCAATGTTATTGCCTTTTGAAGCTATGTCTAACTATTAAGCTTTTTTTCCTTAAGAAAAGACATCTTCTTTTTCTTTGGTATCCTCAAGAATATGAATATTCAATTCAAAAGGCACCATGGATTAGTAGTAGATTTGGTTTGTTGAAGATATTGGGCTCTTTGTTTCTAAAGGAAGCCATAATGATACCTAGAGTTATTCCATTTGGTTCCTTAACCCATAAATTTCACTTTCTTGCTTTTGAATCAAAACCCCATGTTCCGATAAACTTATTATCCTTATTCTGATGCATACCATGTTGTTGCTAAAGCTCAAACTATATCATGAGATAAAACATATTTATAAAGTTCCATTTATGCTCAACATTCATGTGGTCTACTTAATCACTAAATTTATTAGTATTAAAATTCCTTAACAATTTTAGTAGTACCCTTATATAAGGGTTAGGTACCATAAGGTGTGCACCTCTCAACCTATTGTAAATATACAACAATCACTCTTAAGATCTATCATCATCTTTATATTATAAAAAATTAAAAATATAAATATATATTAATTAAAATTAAAGTAAACAAATACATTTATAAAAAATAAAAAATAAAAATACAAATTTATCATAAATATTCACCTCAAATATCATTAAAAATAAATATAATATTCTCAAAATCTAAATATTTATTCGCTCCAGTCTCTTATATTGTACATATTCATTCACTCCACTCTATTATATGATTTAAGCAATTGTAAATATACTTGTGTTAAATCACTACCTTCACAATCATAATAAAATATATAAAAATTAAAATTCAAAATATACAATTATCTCAAATTGATATATAGAAAATTAAAATTATTAAAAGCAAATATGAAGTTGCATTCAATACATTTTCTATGTGGTGGTTCATGGAACAACATGAAACATGATTGTGTCAGTTGTATCATTTGGATCGATTTCATGAACTCTGTTATATCATTTAAGACATATAACCTAACAACAAGGTAAATTATATGTAACTTTAAATTATGCTCATAGAATTTATTTTTGCCTATAAAATTTTTATTTTTATATAAACCAGCTTAGATCCATCTTACCTCCGGATCTATCTAGTGCCGAGAGGGATCAAATCTCTCTAGATGCAAACCCTTCCTCGAGTTTTTCACTTGAGGAAAGGTTTGCATCTCGAGAGATTTGATCCCTCTCGGCACTTGATAGATCCGGAGTTAAGATGGATCTAGGTTGGTTTTAGTTGTGTGCAGCCAAGGAAAAACTATCGATAATATGAGGAACATATGACTAATTTTATCAATAATATGTAAATACCTCTAATATTATTATAACCATTTTAAATATGATAAATATGTTTGAGATTTATCAATTCATTTTAATTTTAAATTTGCTTAGTTACCTCAGTTTGTTGAGATGACAAGTATTGTAAAATAAAAAATCATGAAATAAAATTTTTGAATGCAAAGTAAAAATGTAATAATATTGAATGATAGAAAATGTGAATAATAAGATTGTAGTAAATTACAAATAGCCTTCATTTTGATCAATCTCAAACTATTTTCTTCTACTATTATTATTTTCACCCTTGTTAGTTTGGTCATCTTTTCATATCGATTATATGAAAAAGACAGTTGAAATCATAAACCATTTAAATATTTAGCTCGAGTTGTTGTAGTAAACATCATACCTTGTCTCTCTTGCTTTCAAATATTATTATGTTTAATACTATAACACAAAAATAAATCTTCAATATTTTTTTGTGCTTACACTGAAATCAATGCACACTATTAATCCAATGACTTTAAAATTAATGTACCATCATACATCCAATTACATCAAATTATAAATCAACAGATACACTAAAATCAAATAATATTAGAAAACAACATCTACACTGAAATCAATGCATCTAATGCAAGTAATGAAATAGGATTAGAAATCAACATCTACACTCAAACCAATGCATGTAGTGCAAGTAAGAAAATATGATTAGAAACCAACATATACACTAAAATCAATGCATCTAGTGCAATCAATCAAATAGGATTATAAACCACCATCTACACTGAATTAAATGCATTTAATGCAAGCAATCAAATAGGATTAGAAATAATATATATTGAAATCAATGCTTCTAGTGTAAGCAATCAAATATAATTAGAAATAAAAATCTATATTGAAATTAATGCATCTAGTGCAAGCAATAAAATAATATTAGAAATCACCATCTACACTGAAATCAATGCATTTAGTGCAAGCAATCAAATAGGATTAGAAATCATCTACATTGAAATCAATGCATCTAGTGCAAGTAATCAAATATCATTAGAAATCAAAATCTACACTAAAATCAATGCATCTAGTTCAAGCAATCAAATAGGAGTAGAAATCACCATCTACACTGAAATCAATGCATCTATTGCAATAAATATTCTTCCCTCTCCCCTCTCCATATATATCTATATGTCCCTCCATATCTGCTCCTTTGTCTCTTTATCTCACCCCCACAAACACACACACTCTCTTATTCCATATTTATTAATATCTTTGTCCCTCCCTCCCTGTCTCCATCTATCTCTTATTTCTCTTCACCTTCCATCTATATCTCTATCTCCCCTTTTCTCTCTATATCTACCCCAAAACATTCACTCTCTTTTTCCAATATATATATCTATCACTCCCTCCTCGTCTCCCTCCCCCTCTCTCTCTTCCCTTTCCCTCCCTCTCCCCCGCTTATATCTCTCTTCCCTCCTGCTATCCTCTCTCCCGATATCTCCATCTTCCTTATCACTCCCTCTCTCTCTTTCTACATATTTCACTTTCTATGTATTGCTTCTTACCTCACTCTCTCTCCGCCTCCATCTCCATCTCTCCTTCCCTACCTCTCTCCACTTTCTCTCTTCCTTTCTCTCCCACCTCTCTCTCTCTCTCTCTCTATCTTCACCTTCCAAACTTGTTAATATATTCCTCTCTCTCTCCTTATTTCCTCCCTTCTCTCCATAGGTACCTCTTTATTTCTTTATCTCACCCCAAACATGCACACTCTCGCTCCATATCTCCCTTGTCACTCCCTCTTTCTCTCCACTTGTCACATTCTATGTATTTCTTCTTCCCTCCCTCTCTCCTCCTATCTCCCTCCCTCTCTCCTCCTCTCTCTCAATTCCCCTCTCTTTTCATTCCTCTCTCTCCCTTTCTCTCCTACATCCCTCTCTCTTCCCCCATCACTCATTCTCTTTGTCTCTCTCATTCCGCTACAATCCTCTCACTTTCCCCTCACTCTCTCCCTCTCTCTCAAGTCCTCTTTCTCGTCCTTCATATCTCTCCCTCTCTCCCTCTCTCTCTCTATGTATGCGTGTCTCTCCCTCCCTCTCTTTTCCATTCAATCCTCTCTCTCTCTCTCTCTCTCTCTCTTCCCTCATCACTCTATCTCTCTCTCCAACTATGTTACTATATCCCTCCCTTTCTTCTTCTCTCTACTTCCCTCCCACCTTGTCTCCATCACTCCTTCTACGTCTCTTTATCTCATCCCTAAACATACATATTCTCTTTCCATCTCTCCCTTTTCACTCCCTCTCTCTCCATTTCCCACTCTCTATGTATTTCTTCTTCTCTCCCTCTCTCCTCCTCTCTCCCTCTTTCTCTCTCTACCCTCCAATCCTCTCTCCTTCTCCGTCCCTCTCTCTCTCTCTCCCACCTCCATATTTATGTCTCCCTCTCCCTCTCCATATCTTACCCTTCTCTACCTCTCTCACTCCTCTCCCTCTCTCTCTCTCTTCATTCCTCCTCTCTCCTCTCCTTCAATTTATCTCCATCTCTCCTTTTTCACTTTCACATCTATCATATGTCTTTGTTCTTCCCTCCCATATATATCTAGAGTTAATGTGTGTGTGTGTGTGTGTGTGTGTATATATATAACAAATTTAATATTGTATTAATGTAAAGTTATTAAATTTAATAATATTAATATGAATATTAGATTTAGTAATAATAATAATTTTAATATTAAAATTTTAATATTATTGTTAGGGTTAATAATGTTTTTTTTGCATGCTATTATTATTAATTTTTTCCATAGGCTTCATATATAATTGATGTTGATTTCTACTCCTATTTGATATATTTTTATTTATTTACCTTACATTTTTATACCTATTTTATAAATGTAGTATTTGGCCCATGGTATTAATAATAATTTTTCCCATGCTATTTGGGACATAGGATTCACCTAAATAGAACCTCTTTTTTGAGTTTTTGTAAATACAAAGAGGTTTATGGAGTAAATATAAAAATACTTAAGTTTTATTTATTTACCATACATCTAGTATATTTATATTTTTATATATTTACCATACCTCCCGAGTAAGTAGAAAAAGAGGTTTTATTTATTTACCATACCTCTCGTTTATTTATATTTTTATTTCTTTACCATATCTCTTTTTTGAAGGTTCTTAAAACTCTTCATATTTTAAATTTATTTTTAATTGTCTATTTATATGTTTGTGTAAGTTATTCTTTAAGACGACATTGATATGCGCCTCTTGGCGCAATAAATTGAAAGTTCAAGTAAATAAAAAAGTTCACATTTTTCTCATATGTATAAATTTAAATTTTAAATTTAATGGTTTTTATTTTTTTAACAAATCAAAATTAATAAAATATATAACATAGATTAATTTTTTATAAATATTATTATATGGAAATTTTGTCTATATTATTATAGCTAGCATAATTTTTTATTATAGTTTGCATAAAATTGTATGGGTTTTAAGTTTTAAATGAAAATTTGCAAGTTCAATGGTTATGAATAAGACCTTGAATCACCACATGATTTATTGGTGATCCATTATAATGGAACTTTGGGCTTGCGATATGATATAACACTATTCATAGACCAAGATTGTTACTCTATTGGTGATTCATTGTAATGGAACTTTGGGCTTGCGATATGATATAACACCATTTATAGACCAAGATTGTCGCTATATAAAAATTTAATATTGATATGCAATGGGTGAAAACAAGATAAACCTTTTTATATATTTTTATAAGTTGTATGGTAGCATTGGTACCTTCTATGTTCTCATGGACAATGGGAAAAAAAAGGAAAGAATGGAATGAATTTCTGTCCTATTTTCCTATCCTCACTAACTTCCTCATACGCGAAGTATTTGTCTAACTCACTTATCCAGTCCAAAAATGCTTTTGTGGACAGACTGTCATCATAATTAGAAATTTCTGCTCTTGGTTTGTTGCTAGCCATCAAAATTGATTTCAATAGTTTGATCTCTGGTGTCTCATCTTCTGACCCATCTACCATTGCCATTGTTTCACCCTCGCTATAATCTCCACCTTCATGATCCCTAAGCCCTCCTACTTCCACTACTATCAAACGTGCTGATATAATTTTAATTTCTTCTCGCATTTCTTCATCTACTGCTCCCCTTGCAGTTCTTCCTCGGCCTCTTCTTCCTAATTCCATTTTCACTTAGGAATAAAAATTGCTCTGATACTACAATTGGTGGGGACGCAAGGATGACATTTAAAACGCTGTTTTAAAACTTTAACAAAAACTTACCAACACAAATTTTATTTTAAAATAAAAATGTTTTAAATCAACCCTTTTTACAATTCTCTTGACACCATGTGATCACGAGTCCAAAACCATGGGTTAAGCTTCCACATTTAAATGCATATGACTTTATGGTTTGAGTGTCCATCTTTCGTCGCAAGGGTTTGAGAGAGAAAGCTGAGTAGGGATTTCAACCTTGTGGCCGCCTGCAACTCTGCTAAATGTTTGACTGTGTGTATTGGTTTCGACCCTGTGGCCACCTGCAACTCTGCTAAATTTTTTACTGTGTGCATTGACCTGGTTCCTCCTTTGTGGAACGTACGTCCTCACGAAGAAAATGTGATCTGCTCAATAACATTGGAACTTCTTTTTTTCGTTATTCTCCTATCTCTATCCATTGCTTTCACTAATTCAAATATTGCTTTAAATACTATCTTCTATGCATTCAATAGGTGCTAATTCAATTCCTAGGAGGCTCGGTTTCTATTTCACAGAGGTAACTTCTCATTCTGGTTATTATTATTGAGTTTCATTTTTTCCTTACTAACCTCCAGGTGCGGTAGCAGGTGACGACCTCTTTGACTTCATGGAAATGGGTTTCCATTTGTGGTTGCATTGGCCCTTTGTCCTTATCTTTTTGGGGTTTTCTACTTCATGTAAGTCGTCTCGTGATACTCATCTTTGTCCCTTATTCGATTTCCTCTATTTCAATCAAATATTTCCACTCTAAATTTCTGGTAATTTTTGTGGAATGTAAGTGTCGAACATGGTGTGGCCTCTTGCTACCATCGTGGTCCAATTCTTCCTTGTGAAACAAGGTAGGACCTTTCCCTTGTATTCCTATGATTTTCAAGTATTAGGATTAACAAACCCCAAGAGGGTTTCGAGGCTTTTAGCTGTTGAGTAGCTTTGTCCTTCAATTTTCTTTGTGGCTTACTTTGTAACAGGGTAGCTGGTATCCTTGTCATGATTTTGGTATGCTTACAGTTTGGAAGTAGGGTATAAACCCTAGCTAATGTATATTTTATAAAACCCTTACTCGGTTCGTTCTTCCGTACTGTTTTAAATTAGCTTATGTTGTTCCAATGTTACTGTCCAATTTTGACTTATATTTGAATACTTTTAAGAATGACAAATGAATAGGAAATCTATTATCAAATGCATTTAAAATGTACCTATAATTCTGTTTCCAATGTATTGTTCTTGTTTGACTCAATTCAGCTTCGTCCTGCTTGAATTTCTGGGTTCTGTAACTTCATTTACCTGTCACAAAAAAACTCTCGGCACATTTTAATATTCAGATTAGCCTCAAAATGTAGAAAAGTAACTTTTATTTGAAAAGTAACTCTTCTAACTCTTCTTCTCCCTACGGATGGCAAACCCTCTTTTGGTGGGGTTTGGGTTGGTTTATACCTTTCCCGAATCCCCCATGTAATTGAGAAACTGCCATTC
Organism: Pinus albicaulis; assembly: GCA_034641835.2. Lineage (NCBI taxonomy): Eukaryota > Viridiplantae > Streptophyta > Pinopsida > Pinales > Pinaceae > Pinus > Pinus albicaulis. The sequence goes on along the minus strand of CM076575.1, from coordinate 1,629,685,658 downwards.
AATTTCAGAACTGTTTATCAAAACTAACCTTACTACTTAACTAATTTAACCTAATTATTCCTTAACTAAAAATTACAATAGTCTAATTTTAACTTTTCAAAACAAAAAAGACTAAATAAAAATTTATTTCTGCCCAGCAAAAAGTAACCAGTTCCAGCTGTAGCTTTTCAGTTGGATGCTCTTGCATTATTAGAGAACATCATACAAGAAAATACTCATTTTATTGTTATGTTTTCTCCAGTACAAGCTATTACTTACAGGTTGTGTGTTTAATTGCATGCATTTATATGTTAAAATAGGTGCTTCATGACCAAATTTACTTATGTAATGCTACTTACAAGTGTTAATATTGTTAGCATCAAAATCCATTTAAAGACCATCTCTTGCATACAACTGATACTTATTATAATTACTGGTAGATTTATCTAAAGGGACAAATAATAGTAGATATCTAGATATCTTCATGTCACAAATTGAAATAGAAATACAATTTGCATGTCTCATCTTTGCTCTTAATTTATGGTCTCTAATTATGGTCTCATATTTTGCTATTATAATCCCCATTTTAGTTCTAAGGAAAAAAATCATATTATAGTTCCATGTGTGTGTAGGTGACCTCTTCATTTAGTTTTGGAAATGATTGTGTGAAATAATTATAAAACTAATACCCCTACCTTGATTTCCTCTTCATTTAGTCTTACAAAAAAATATGTGAAATGATTATTAAGCTTATATCTCTACCTTGATTTCTTCATCAATGGAAAAATGGTGTTGTTCTACCGCTAATAAATACCAATATGCTATGCATGTTCCTATTCTTTACCAATAACAATGACACACTTGGACTTCATTACTCTGTAAAATTGTTTTGCTAAATATTAGTGCATACCAAAGTAAGTGGACACTTCTTTCACATGCATATTTACAACATAAAGTTGTGCTATGGTTATAATCTTATCCCAATTAAAACTAATTGTGTAAAAAAACAAAAAAAATAAAACAAAAAAAAATCGAGTCGATGTTTTCGAAGCTTATTGTTATAAATATGGGAGACGGTGCTAATGCACCACTTGGTGGTTCTGAGCCAAGTATGTTTTTTCCATTATTTATTTAAATGGTTAGAGTAAATATATTTTTAAAACATCTTAGCATGATGTGTTACTATTATTATTGTGAATGCACATGGGATTTTTCTGTAAACAGTCCCAAAAGGTCATGCTGACAAAAATCAGTACTTTCACCGTTGTCTTTAAAGTAATTCCAAGGGCATATTAAAGTGCGCGCGCGCAATCACACACACACACAAACACATATATATTGAGTTCTAAAATTTCTTCACAAAATAATTCTACACCCATTAATCCCTTAGAAAACTCTATTGTGATGCATTAAGAGGAAGAATTACAACATGATATATCAAAATTATAGGACCAAGTGCAGCTAATTTTGATCTCACAAAAAGAAACCAAAGATGAGATAGATGGTTTAAAAGAAGACATGGAAGCTAAGATAGATAGTTTGGAGCATTAAATGAAAGCTAATATGGATGATATAGAAGAAAAAATGAAAGGAAACATGGAATATTTGAAGAATGGTTTGAAAGTAGATTTGACAAAGTTGCTACCATAAATGCTTCCTAATTGTGATATGGTATTAGATGAAACTCATGATGAAAATAACAAAAATTTTAGTCATTATTCCATAGCCTTTAGCATTATATTGAAGATCCACCATATTCCAAAGATCGAAATGAGGAAGTCTGATGGTAAGGATCAAATAACATCAATACTGCAAATGGAGCAATACTTTTATATCCATAATGTGCAACACACACGAAAGGTAAGAATTGCAAATTTATATTTAGAACAAAATCAATTTGTATGGTATCGATGGCTTTGTTCTCGTAAACCACTTGTCACTTGGTCAATGTTTATGGAGGAAATGGTAACACATTATGAGGATCAAAGTGTAACACCTTCTTTAGCCAATTGATAAATCTCAAACAAAGGGGTTCAATGATGGAGCACATTGAGGACTTCCAAAAATTGAATATAAGGGTAAATGATATTCTAGAGGAAAATAGGATTGATGTCTTCATAGGGAATTTAAATAATAAAGTTTTCCTTTTGGAACATGATACATTGGAGAAGACATTCTCGTTGATAAGAAAAATTGAAAGAAAAATTATGGTGACAAGGAAGCTTGCCACTCACAACTATAAAGATGGAACTGTTTCTACTCCTAGCCTTCCACAACCTACAATGTCAACACCACAACAATTGGAAGAAAAAAGAGAAAAAGGGCTTTGTTACAGTTGTGATACAAATACACTAAAGGTTATAAGTGTGTTGAGAATAAATTAATTGTTGAAGTCCAACAAGAAATTGTAGCACACACACTAGTGTGGGACCAACAAGTAATAGCGATACATTAGTGTGAAGGAAAATTTAATTAATTAAATTGGTGCAGTGTCTAATTTAATTTTCCCTTAATTAAATTTGACGATAAAATGTAATCTTATCTCCTGATCACTTGTCATAGTTAATTGAGTGTGATAAAATCAGTTAGCTAATGTATTTCGAGTTGAGGGTGGTTGGTGAGGCATACAGAGTAATTCTATTAGTTATGGAGTTTAAATTGAAGTTGGTGCATTAGTTTAATGCATGAATAATTAGTTAACTTAGTTAGGTGAGTTAGAGTCAGTTGAAATAGTTGTAACTATTTGTTGCACTAGTAAAAGATCAAGTGAATTAAATATTATTTAATTCAAAATCAGTGATATACCATGCAACTGATGATTTACTATTAATAGATACATGCATGTCAGTTCCAGTGGAGACCCAATTGAGACAAAGGTTAAAGGGATGTTAACTATCAGTTGTGTGATTAGTAGGTTACCCGTATGCAACCAGACATACCTTGGATTTCCCATGATCCTTGCGTATTTTTGGAAGGAAAAAATTCCTAAATAATAGGGATTGCATTCATCAAGAATTGCGCAAGTAACACAGTCTATTTAGAGGCTGAGAATTGGCTAAGTGTTAGTCGATTTTTTTCGAGACAACGCGAGACAGTTGTGAGAGTGCAGGAGACTATTGTGAGATGAGTTCATTGTAATTGTTTCATGATTCCATGGTGAATATAAAATATATGATAGAGGGATTTTGAGCAGTAAGATTTCCCTGGGAAAATTATCTTTGTTGTGGTTTGATTTGTTTCTTTTTGCACTTGTTGTGATGGGCGATTGTGTTTAGTTTTCGCAATTGATTTGTAGAAGTATTAAATATCTTGCTTTAGCACATTTCATGATCAGATTGAATACATGAAATGCATATATTTTGCATATTTTATACATGGCATCAGAGCACTTGAAATTAATATAGTGGAGGAGAAGTTGAGTTTGTGACCGAATAGAATTCAAATTTACAAAATTATTCTTGGTGCGATAGGCGAATCTGGATCGAAATGGATTTCAATTTCTTGAGATTGGAGTATGCACTCGAGGGCTAATCTAACTATACTGTGTGGAAATAAAAGATGGAGGCAGTACTAGAGGATAATGGGTTGAAAGAATTAATTGATAATGACATTCCCAAACCCACTGTTGCAGATGCCACAAATATTGATTCTTGGCAAAAGAAGGTTGCAAGGTGAGGAGGATCTTACTAGAGGGAGTACGAGACTACACTTTCTCAAGTATCCATGGCAAAGAAAAACCATATGAAATGTGGAAGATTTGATATATCTATTTCATAGAAACAATGATTATAGAAAATTGGCACTGAAGGACAAGCTGATGAAAATCAAAATGGAGAAAGGTGACACTATTTAGAAATATTTAAAAAAGGTTGTCCAATGTCGGGATGAGCTTGGGAGAATCCAAATTACTATCACAGATGATGACTTGGTGATCCTACCTCTTCTAGGATTTCCCAAGAGTTGGAATAGTTATCAGGACTCTCTTAATGGAAGGGAAAATCTGTCAGATTGGGAACAAATTTAGTCGAATTTGGTGCAAGAAGAATTCAGGCGGAATACCAGGGATGGTTCTTCATCTAAGAATGATGATGAAGAAGATTTCACTTTGGCTTCCAAGGTGAAGAAGGGGAAAGGAAATAAATTCCATTCCAAATTTGAGTCTGGAAAACATGGCAGGAAGTGCGACATGTCCATAGTGAAGTGTTTTCACTGTCATGAGCATCGACATTATACCCAAGGGTACTTTTGCACAGTCAAATACATGGAAGGGATGTATTATGGGGAAGTATGGAAAGGCCATTTTTCATGAGAAATAGAACTGAGCCTCGGAAATCCTTGAGAGAGTTCACTCAGACGTGTGTGTATGATTCTCTATTTCTTCGACATCAATGCATAAGTATTATGTGATATTTGTTGATTAATTTTCTAGAAAGTGTTAGATCTACTTCATGCAGAAGAAAGAACAAATTTTATCAAACTTTCTTTAGTTCAAAGCACTAGTGGAGAAAGACACAGGGAAGCAAAGAAGGAATTCAGAGAGATTTGATTTCATCTCATAACCCACAGCAGAATCGGGTCACAGAAAGAAATAATAGAAAATTTGTGGGTGTAATATGAGCAATGTTGGATAATCAGGGCCTACCATTGCATCTGTGGGTGGAGGCATGCAACACAGTGGTATTTTTGCAAAATTGTTGTCCTCATCGGATACTTTGCATGAGTACATTTGAGGAGGCTTTTACTGGTAAGAAATCCAATGTTTCATATTTTAATATTTTTGGCTCATATGTTTATGTGCATGTGAGAAAAGACACTAGGAAGAAGATCGAACCAACAACTGAGATTGGGATATTTTTGGGGTACACTGAAACTCCCCACAACTATCGGGTGTATTTTCCAAACAACAGAATTAATGTTGTGAGATGGGATATAAAATTTGATGAGGAGAAAGATGAGTGCATAGATTTGCAAGATCGGGCTTGATTAGTGTGTACCGATTGTATTGTACTTAGAGCTTGATATGATCAAATTTGTATGAGGATTGTTACATGATCTCTATGACATATATTATATACAAATAGTTTGGGTTTTCAGCTTCAGGCTTTCCCGTTAAACAACTGTGTTAATGTGTGTGAATTTTTATGGTTTCATGTGTGCATTGCAATCTTGATTTAATTTTCCACAAATGATCAATGGTGGGATAAATTCCGTATTTTGCATGAAGTTAAAATAGTGTGAGATCAAGAGAATCTTGGACATATAACACATAAGTTATATAATTTCTACAATTGAGCAATACCAAAGATCACTCAGGAATTTCCTTTTTAACACTGCAACACATTCCAACAATTAAGGGTTAGTAGACATGTTCATTAATTGAATGACACAGTGATGATTTCCATCATTACTTTATGATCCACCTAATGAACTATATTGATACATCTAATCCCTTTTGAATGAAGTGATGGAGATTTGGTTCATGCTCTTTACTTTATGAAATTAGAATAGATTTTCTTTCCTTGTCTTGTGTTTCCTGCAATAAGGTTTCCATTTCAAGCATTTTCAATTCTACAATTAGTTTAGATTTGATTTCATGATATTAACTTCATTACATAATATCATTTAAAGTTGTTAATTTAAGTTGGTATCCTTGGGAGTTGTAGTATTATTATTGCAATACTAGGGCTCATCATATATGTTGAGATATTGTAGCAAGTATTCGATCGTTTTTTTATTAGAGAGATAGTCAACTTGGAGATAACCCTTTTACATTGATATCAAAGGGGAAGAGAGGGAGAGAAATACAGAAAAATTTTCAAAAGATCATTTTTAAATGGAAGGACCAGTTGGGGTTTCCATCAGTGCCAAAGGGGGAGATTGTTGGAAACAATATTGTTTGATTGTCATTTATGTCAACCTTTAGATTTCATGCTTTGGATTGTTAGAGTGATTTTTTTGACAAGTTATTTGATGTAGGTGTGTGGCAGGTGGGATTGGCTTGATTCTTGTTGAATCATGGTTTCAGTTGGTTGACTGATGTTGCAAATGGTTAGAGTGGTACCAAAGGAATTTGACAAGTTTCTTGCAAAAGTATTGATGCAATGGTTGATCTAGGAGCAAGAGGACACAATTTTGATGATTAATAGAGACTTACATTGCCTTTCCTCTTCATGCTCATGGCACTATCTTAACAATGTAGTATTTCTTCCTCCTACCCATGGCACTCGACTTTGTATTGTTATTATGTGCCCATGTCACTACTTGTATGTTGAGAAAATAAAATACCAACATTCCCAAGGATTTTTCCCATGATGTTTGGTGAAAATGGTGACATTTTGATCAATTCTTATTTGATATGGTCATCAAGAGAAATTGAGTATAATTAATGTATTTATTTGGTCCAACATGATGAGGGAAAAATTAGCATAAATACAGTATTTCATTATTAGAGATTAGTTTAGTTGTTGTGCATAATGAAGTTGATATTATACCCAAAGTAGTGATCAGATATGGGATTAATGTTATATATATATATATATATATATATATATATATATATATATATATATATAGATATAGTAGCTCGTTGTATATTCCATGTATCATGAGCTTTCTTTGTATTGAACTACAATTGATGACTATATTATGTGACCAAGTGAGGGTTGTGTTGTTGTTGTTATGATGGAGATATATTATTGTCTTTAGAGATGGTTTTATGAGTTTTTGGTACTGTGGATTGTATATTGTTATTGTTGAAGAAGAGGACCTAGTATGAAAATTAATGAAATTACGATCCATTATGTTTGAGAAGGTTGGGTCCTTAGGAAAGTGGTGGCTTGCTAATATAGGGAGTTGGGGATTCCTAACTGGTAGTGGCTAGCGAATTGATATTAAGAAGGTTGAGGCCTTTGGCAAGTGGTGGTTCCCTAGATTAGGAGTTGGGGCTACCTTATTGGTGATGGCCAACAAAAGTATTTGAGGAGGTTGGGGCCTTTGGAAAGTTATAGGTTGCTAAATAGGGATTTTGGGCTTCCTTATTAGTAGTGGACAACAAATTTTTTTTACAGAGTTGTTGCTCCTAGATAGTTGGGGCCATTAAATTTATATAAAAAAGGAGGATTGAAAGATTTTTAATGACACACTTGGAATTCCCATTAATCAACCATAGGTTCTCTTCATTACTCTTTGTAAATTTTTTTTTGTTAAGTATTAGTGCATGCCAGAGTAAGTTAACACTCCTTTCACATGCATATTTACAACATAAAATTGTGCTATGTTTATAATCTTATCCAAATTAAAACTAGTTGTCTGTAAAATAAAAATAAAAAAAGGGACACTCAATGTTTTCCAATTTCTTACTGTTATAAACGTGGGAGACGTTGGGAATTTTTTTTTAAACAAACGCAAAAGGTCATGCTGACAAAAATCAAGGTATTTCACCTCATGCTATCGTTGTGTTCGCAACTCAAATAGTTATTTATAAGCCTCCAAGCATGAAATAAATCGTCTCTCGGGGATTTCTAGCGTCCGTGTGGGAAATAGTTCCCATGTGTGGGTATTTCATTTTAATTGAATTTTGAGATTTCCGTGTTTAATTTTAGATTCTTTATTTCCCTACCATAATATGGGAACTAATACTTATAGTACGCCAACGGGAGGAAAACATGAAGGGGTTTAGCTCCTAAATGAACACACCATTATTTGCGTGCCATTTAAAGCAAACAATTTATATGGTGTGCCGTTTATATTTTTTACAAACCTTTACAAACTCTACTAGGTTAAAATATAAACAAAGAAATGACGGAAATTTTTGAAACGTGTTATCATTATCTGCTACTATTTGTTCCGCCACCATTGCTACTATCTTGTTATTCCCCACCATTTTTAGCGAACACATTACAGGTTAGAAGCCTGTTATCGTATGAGTTGAACTTTGGAGGAGGAATTGGCAAGACCCGCCCGTTTCAAGGCAGTAGTCAATCCTGAAACTTTGCCACCTTTATTCACAGCAGGCTTCTTTTCTTCAACATTATTCAAAGGAAGCTTCCCTTCTTCGATAGCCAGACGATTAAAATTTATTTCGAAACCCTTTTGTTGCGGAGGCTCTGCCGGTTTAACTGGGCTGCTGGAAATAGAATCTGCAGCTGGGTTGGTGGTCCTCTTGTAGTATCCGAACCATTTGGACCTCACGTAGCTGTACACTCTCCATGGCGGAATGTGCATCGCTCTCTCCTTCAGTGATCGTCGGGCCGCATCGCACATTATTTTGATGATCTTCTTCAATTTCTCCGCTTTTCCAACGAATACATTTGGGAGGAGTCCCACCATGATGCTGTATTGTTTAGTGGGCCTTGCAATTTCAAACTGCGCTCTGAAATCTATGTCCATCACTAACCTCTCCTTCTTCGACTTCCCTTCGTTTCTCTCCATTATTACGTCCATGTACTCGTAGTCTCCTGCATTGCCCACCAAAAATAAATTACGTGGGTATAATTTGTTTGGCCTATATGTTAAGAATATTTTGGAATCTAATAATAAACAGAAGTAGAATAGATTTCAAAAATATTTTCAAAATCTACCATCCAATTAAATTTGCATCACTCTTCAAATTAAATTCAATAAATCTAGACACAAAAAAATCTAATTACCTAAAGGAATGGAACTGTCTCTAGTTTTTACTCTTAGCGATTTACATATCCCTGCACTGTACCCCGACTCTTTCAAATGCTTCAACACAGCTCTTACTACGATTCACCACCATGTTCTCCTTATTTTCCATGACATAGTTTACACATCCCAACAACCTTAACTCTGCTGCACTCATACAAGAGACGATACCCTGTATTGTTTATCAAAAAAAATAAATTAATAAAGTGTAGTACACATTCCATAAAGGGTCATATTCTCTACTCTCTAAGCTCTATGTCATCACATATTTCCAGGTACAAAGAAGCTTAAAATATAAACCTAAGATGAGAGTGACTGAACCTCTAGTAATTGAATGGAGTGGTAATCCACAGGCTCATTATCAGAGCAGGATTCTCCATGAGAGTCAAATTCCGATCGATTCTCCTTCCCACTCCTTGAATCCTGATTCTTTTTCTCTAATTCTTTATGATCCCCAGTTTTCACTGTTTCAATCGTAAGAGTGGAGAGCTTTTTGGGCTTCATAGCCTGACAATTCATCTCTGGACACGCAGAGTTCTGTGCGTTCCCCTTCAGTAAACCGTCTTCCCGGTATCTCTTCTCTGTCGGATTTGCCACAGTGCCAATGTTAGCCCGGTCTGAGGGCAACAGAGGGCCCGACATTGTTACAAAATCAAGATCTCTGCTATCCAAAATCTACCCGGCTGACACAGAAAACTGCAGATGATAACCCCAAATTTGTATACAGATGTTACTCCGGAGCTTAAGCACATGGAAATAGGACGAATTAACAAGGTATGTATTAATATGAAAAAATAATTTCAAACATCTAACATATGAATTTTTTTAGACACTGTCCGGAGCTTAAGGTTTAAGATTAGTATTATGCTTAGAGATTTTAAATAGTGTTTTTTCTTTCTTAGTCACGATGGGAAGCTCAGTTGGCATGAGGTGCCAGGTTGGTGGGCCCCATCGGGTCGGCTTGCCTATGCTTCCAATTTGGTTAAAAAATAAAATAATAATTTAAATATTGTGGAATTTAAGATGAGCATTATGCTTAGAAAGGATAAATACATTAGTTATTTTTTTTTTAATGGGTAGCTCAATTACTTGGGTCATGATGTATGGGATAGTGACCCCTTTCGAGTCACTTTTCCAATGCTTCAAACTCGGAAAAAAAAAGAAAAATATGACTTAAATAATGTGGAGTTTACTTCTTTACCTGTTATATTAGGATATAGGAATATAATCTTCATCTTTGTTGAATGCCTATATGTATGCCCTTAGACTTTGTTGGATGACTATCCGAGGGTGATGTGTATATACGTAGTGGTATTAACTTATATTACTATGTAAACTTGTAATAAATATAAGTGGAAATTGTGTAAATATTTTAATAATTTTAAGAGATTACCTTATCATTAATTTTATTAGGCAAATTTTATTGATATAAAATCTTGTGATTATCTATAATTGGTTTAAATTTCAATGTTTGCAAACTCATTTTTATCAAAAATTTCCAAGGTATGGTTCTGGTTTAGCTAATTTTCCTATCCAAAACAAAAAGCCAAAATTACATGGAGTTCTACATATAAAATCTTTCTAAAATACATCTCCAATCTTATTGCCTTTTGAAGCCATGTCTAAATATTAAGTTGTCTTGCCTTAAGAAAATACATCTTCTTTTTCTTGGGTATCCCATGAATATTTTTCTTGGGTATCCTCAAGAACATGAATATTCAATTCAAAAGGCACCATGGAGCAATAGTAGATTTGGGTTGTTGAAGATGTTGTGCTTTTTTTGCCAAAGAAAGTCATAATGATACCTAGAGTTATTCCATTTGCTTCCTTAACCCATAAATTTCACTCTCTTGCCTTTGAATCAAAACCCAATGTTCTGATAATCATTCTCCTTATTCTGATGCATACTATGTTGTCCTTAAACCTCAAACTATATCACGAGATAAAGCATTTTTATAGAATTCTATTTATACTCAACATTCTTGTGATCTATAAAACCACCAAATTTATTACTAGTAAATTTTTTTAACAATTTTAATAATACTCTTATATATATAAATTAAAATGCTATAAGATATACACCTCTCAACTCAACTTATTATAAATATATAACAATCACTCTTAAAATCTATCTATTATAAATATAAATATACATTTATTAAAATTAAAATAAATAAATAAATTTATAAAAAAATTAAAATACGCATTTATCATAAATATTAACCTCAAATCTCATTAAAAATAAATATATCATAGGTATTTTCTGCTTTTCAAAATATACATATTCATTCACTCCACTATATTATATTGTGCATGTTCATTCACTCCACTATATTGTATGATTTAAGAAATTGTAAATATACCTTTGGTTAAATCACTACCTTCATAATCATAATAAAATATATAAAAAATAAAATTCAAAATTTACAATTATCAAATTAATATGTAGAAAATTAAAAGAAAATATGAAGTTACATTCAATATTTTTTTTTTTATGTGGTGGTCTTTCTTGCACTTCAAGTCCAAGGTTCATGGCACAACGTGAAACATGATTGTATCGGTTGTATCATGTGGATCGATTTCATGAACTCTACCGTATCATTTAAGACATACAATAAACAAGGTAAATTATATGTAACTTTAAATTATGCTCATAGAATTTATCTTTGTCCATAGAATCTTTATTTTCAATAAACCAGCCTAGATCCATCTTAATTCCGGATCTATCAAGTCCCGAGAGGGATCAAATCTCTCGAGGTGAAAACCTCTTTTTTGAGTGTAAAACTTGAGGAAAGGTTTTCACCTTGAGAGATTTGATCCCTCTAGGCACTTGATAGATCCGGAGTTAAGATGGATCTACGCTGGTTTCTGTCGTGTGCGACCAAGGAAAATCTATCAATAATATGAGGAAAATATGCTTAATTTTATCAATAATATGTAAATGCATCTAATATTAACATAACCATTTTAAATATGTTAAATATGTCTGAGATTTATTGAATCATTTTAAATTTAAATTTGATTAGTTACCTCAGTTTGTTGAGATGATAAATACTGTAAAATAACTTTAATGATGAAATAAAATTTTGAATGCAAAATGACAATGTAATAATATTGAATGATAGAAACTGTGAATAATAAGAATGTAGTCAATTAAGAATAGTCTTCATTGTGATCGATTTCAAACTATTTTATTCTACTATTCTTATTTTCATCCATGTTAGTTTTGTCATATTTTCATATTGATTATTTGAAAAGGACAGTTGGAATCATAAACCATTTAAATATTTAGCTCCAGCTGTTGCAGTAAACATCATACCTTGTCTCTCTTGCTCTCCAATATTAATAGGTTGAATTACTATAACACAAAAATCAATGTACATTGTCAATAATTTTTTGTGCTTACACTAAAATCATTACAGACACACTATTAATCCAATGACTTTAAAATTAATTTACCGTCATACATCCAATTACATCAAATTGGAAATCAATATATACAATGAAATCAATGCAACTAATGCAAGAAATCAAATAATAATAGAAAACAACATCTACACTAAAATCAATGCATCTAATGCAAGTAATCAAATATGATTAGAAATCAACATATACACTCAAATAAATGAGTCTAGTTCAAGTAGGAAAATAGGTTTTAAAACCAACATCTACACTGAAATCAATGCATCTAGTGCAAACAATCAAATAGGATTAAAAATCACCATCTACACTGAAATAAATGCATTTAGTGCAAAAAATCAAATAGGATTATAAATCATCTACATTTAAATCAATGCATTTAGTTAAATAATCTACATTTAAATCAATGCATTTAGTGCAAGCAATCAAATATAATTAGAAATCAACATCTACATTGAAATTAATGCATCTAGTGCAAGCAATCAAATAAGATTAGAAATCGCCATCTACACTGAAATATAGGCATTTAGTGAAAGAAATAAAATAGGATTAGAAATCACCATCTACACTAAAATCAATGCATTCAATGCAAGCAATCAAATAGGATTAAAAATAGTCTACATTGAAATTAATTAATCTAGTGCAAGAAATCAAATATAACCAAAAATCAAAATCTACATTAAAATTAATGCATCTAGTGAAACCAATCAAATAGGATTAGAAATCATCATCTACACTGAAATTAATGCATTTAGTGCAAGCAATCAAATAGAATAAAAAATCATCTACATTAAAATCAATCCATCTAGTGTAAGTAATCAAATATCATTAGAAATCAACATCTACACCAAAATAAATTCATCTAGTGCAAGAAATCAAATAGGATTAGAAATCACCATCTACACTCAAATCAATGCATCTACTGCAAGAAACCTTCTTCCCTCTCTCCCCCATATATATCTATATATCCCTCCATCTCTCCTTCTTTTTCTCTTTATCTCACCCCACCAAACACACACTCTCTCTCACTCCATATCTATCAATTTCCTTGTCTCTACCTCCTTCTCTCCATCTATCTTTTTCCTCTTCACCTTACATCTATATCTATAACTCACTCTATCTCTCTATATCAACTCCAAAACATAAACTCTCTTTCTCCAATCTATATATCTATCTATCACTCCCTCCTCCTCCTCCTCCTCTCTCTCTCTCTCTCTCTTTTCCCCTTCCCTCCCTCTCTCTCGATTCTATCTCTCTTCCTTCTCGCTACCCTTTGCTCCTCTCTCTCCATCTTCTTTATCACTCCCTCTCTCTCTCTCTCTCCATATTTCACCCTCTATGTCCTTATTCTTACCTCCCCTTATCTCCCTCTCCATCTTCATATCTCTTTCCCTACCTCTCTTCACTCTCTCTCTTCCTTTCTCTCCCCTCCTCTCTCTCTCTATCTTCACCTTCCAACTTTGTTACCATATGCCTCTCTCTCTCCTTCTCTCCCCTCTTCTCTCCATATATCATTATTTGTTTCTTTATCTCACCCCAAAACATACACACTCCCTCTTCATCTCTCCCTTGCTAGTCCCCCTCTCTCTCCACTACTCACTCTCTATGTATTTCTTCTTCCTTCCCTCTCTCCTCATCCAGCTCCATCTCTTAATCTCTCCCTCTCTTCCCCTCCAAATCCATATTTCTATCCCTCCCTCTCTCCTCCCCTCTCTCCTCCTCTCTTTCAAGTCCCCTCTCTTTTCCTTCCTCTCTCTCCCTTTCTCTCCTACCTCCCTTTCTCTTCCCCCATCTCTCTCTCTCTCTCTCTCCATATCTCAATCCATCCTTCTCTCCCCCTCCAAATCCATATTTATATCCCTCCCTCTCTCCTCCTCTGTTTAAAGTCCCCTCTCTTTTCCTTCCTCTCTCTCCATTTATCTCCTACCTCCCTTTCTCTTCGCCCATCTCTGTCTCTCTCTCCCCCCTACAATTGTCTCTTCCCCCATCACTCTCTTCCTCTCTCTCATCATTCCTCTCTCGCCTCCTATTTGACCCCCCAGCTCTCTTTCTTTCCCTCTCTCTGTGTCCTCCAATCCTCTCCCTTCCCGCATCACTCTATCTCACTCTCCAACTATCTTACTGTTTCTCTCCCTTTATCCTTCTCTCCCCCCTTGTCTCCATCACTCCCCCTTTCTCCTTCTCCCCCCCCTTGTCTCCATCACTCCCATGTATCTTTATCTCACCCATAAGAATACACACTCTCTCTTCATCTCTCCCATGTCACTCCCTCTCTATGTATTTCTTCTTCTTTTCCTCGCTCCGCCTCTAACTCCATCTCTCTATCCCTCCTTCTCCCCTCCTCCTCTCCTCCTCCTCTCATCCTTCCTCTCTCTCCCTTTCTCTCCTACCTACCTCTCCCTTCCCCCTTCTTTCTCTCTCTCTCACTCTCTACCCTCCAATCCTCTCTCCTTCTCCCTCCCTCTCTCCTTATCTCTCTCCCACCTCCATCTTTATGTCTCCCTCTCCCTCTCTTACCCTTCTCTAACTCTCTCACTCTTCTCCCTCTCTATCTCTTCATTCCTCTTATCCCCTCTCCTTCAATTTATCTCCATGTCTCCCTTGTCACTCCCCCTATTTCTCCACCTCTATTATATATCATGATATATTAATATATATTTCAATATAATAAATTTAATATTGTATTAATCTAAACATATTAAATTTAATAATATTAATATTTTAATATTAATTTTAGGGTTAATAATGTTTTTTTTGGCATGGTATTAATAATAATTTGGTCCATGGTATTTGACCCTTATACTTCATATATAATTAGATGTTTATTTCTAATAGTATTTTATATATTTTTATTTATTTACCTTATCTCTTTATACCTCTTTTATATTTATTTATTTACCATATCTCTTTTATAAATATGTTATTTGGCCCATGGTATTTGCCCATGGTATTATTAATAATTTGTCCCATGGTATTTGACCCATGGTATTATTAATAATTTGTCCCATAAGCTTCACCTAAATAAAACCTCTTTTTGAATTTTTGTAAATATAAAGTGGTTTATTGAGTAAATATAAAAATCAGTTTTATTTATTTACCATACCTCTAGTTTATTTATATTTTTATTTATTTACCATACCTCCTGAGTAATATAAAAATAGGTTTTATTTATTTACCATACCTATGGTTTATTTATATTTTTACTTATTTACCATATTTTATTTATTTACCATATCTCTTTTTTTGAGTGTTAGTAAAAATTTTCATATTTTAAGTTTATATCGTTTATATTTATTCTTAATGAATTTTTAATTGTTCATTTATATGTTTATGTAAGTTATTGTTCAAGCCAACATTTTTTTTGGCTTCCGACATACTTACACATCGGGTCATACTGGGCTGTAGAATGCGCCTCTTGGCGCAATAAATAGAAAGTTCAAGTTTTTCACAATATAAATATAAATATAAATTTTACAGTTTTCATTTTTTTAACCAATCAAAATTATTAAAATATATTAAAATATATAATATAAATTTATTTTTTATAAATTATATTATATGGCAATTTTGTTGATATTATTATAGTTTGGATAGAACGGTAAGGGTTTTAGGTTTTAAATGTAAGGGTTTTTGGTTTTAAATGAAACTTTACAAGTTCAATGGTTATGAACAAGACTTTGAATCACCACATGATTTATTGGTGATGTATTATAAAGGAACTTTGGGCTTGCGATATGATATAACATTATTTATAGATGAATATTGGTATTCTATTAAGATTTAATATTGATATTTATAAGTTGTAAATAAGATAAATTTTTGTATATACTTTTAGAGGTTGTATGGTAGCATTGGTACCTTTTGCGTTATCATGGACATTTGAATAAAAGGAAAGAATGACATGAATTTTTGTAAATCTTAAATCATAATAGTGTATGTTCGTTAACCTAATTTTTTCCAATTTAAGTTCAACATAATAACTCTTATAGTTAAAACTATAAGAAACAACAAAACCTCCATTTTTTAATGCATCTTAGTATCTCCACCTTATATGTTATATTTAAATAACTTATACATCTATCATTCATAAAATTGCTCATATACACACACACACACACACACATGATCTTCTTTAAAAAAAAAGCATCATTTACTACATTTTATTTATTTTATTTTTATTTGAATATAAAAAAATTAGAATATGAATGAAAATAATTCAAACCCTACATTAACATATATCCTTGAAAAATCAAATCTCTCTCTCTCTCTCTCTCTCTCTCTCTCTCTCTCTCTATATATATATATATATATATATATATAACATAAAAAAATTGAAAAACACATGCAAAAAAACATGTACCAGTTTTAACTCCCATGCAATGTACATGGCATTATCAAGGACTCCTAGTTCATGGATCTTAATTTTATCTCCATGAAAGAAATATATTGAATGAAATGCATTTAATCATGTATTCAATACAATCTTAGATTCCAAAATATTTTAGAAAACAACATACATCACAATAGAATTATTTTATAATTACCAATTGTGTATTCGATTTCATGCATTTATATGCTAAAATAATCACTTTATGAACACCTATACTTATGAAATGCTACTTACAAATTTTATTATCATTAGCATCAAAATCCATTCAAAGGCCATCTCTTGGCATATATTTGATATTTATATTAATTACTAGTATATTTATCTAAGGGGAAAAATAGTAATGGATGTCCATATATCTTCATGTCACAAATTGAAATAGAAATTAACTTTGTATCTCTCATCCTTTCTCTTTATTTATAGTCTCTAAGATTGAGGTTCTAATATTTTCTTATGGGGTGTGTACAAATATTGTTATGGAAATGGAAATGGAAATGGAAAGGAATTATGTTGTTATTATAATCATTGTTTTAGTTCTACTTAATGTTTGGAAAAAAATCCTATTATTTTTTGTGTCTATGTAGGTGACCTTTTCAGTTAGTCTTGCAAAGGATTGCATGAAATAATTATTTGGCTTATAACCTTGCCTTGATTTTTTCATCAATGGAAAATTCAACTGTATCATGAAACAATATTGTTCATCCCTTAATGCAATAATGAATACCAACATGTTATGAATATACTTTCTCTTTTCCAATAACAACGAAAAAATTTGACATCCAATTAATGAAACATGGGCTCTCAACCTCATTACTCCCAATAAAATATTTCTAGTACCTACTAATTCATGTCAAAGTAAGTTCATACTCCTTTCACCTACATATTTACAACTTAAATTTGTGCTATGGTTATTATCTTATCCAAATTAAAACTAGTTGTATGTAAAAAGATGAGACCCAATGTTTCCCAATTGCTTAATGTTAAAGATCTGGGAGACATTCCCAATACACCACTTGTTGTTCTCAGCCACGTACATTTTCTACCATTTTTTTTTCTTAAATTGCTAGAGTGAACTTTATTTTATTTTTTTGAACACCTAACATCATGTATTACTATTATTTTTAATTTCATTCACATGGGATTTGTTTATTAATAGTTCCAAAATGTTAGGTTGACCAAAATCAGGTACTTTTAGCATGTGATATTCATGTGTTTACAACTCAATCAGGTATTTGTAACTCTCTTGGAGAAGATACTAATTCTCATGGTTGACGTGTTCTAAAATTATGGATTGCAATTCACTTGGTTTATATATAATAAGTTACATTCTTATCCTTTTCATCAGACTGAGCTTGATGACATAGTATTTATCAGAATCTAGGTTTGTGTATTGTTTTAGTAGGAACACTCCTATTTTTGTTAAAATTTGGTTTTACTTTGGATGGTGATATATGAACCATATTTCAAGAGCACAAAATAGTTTCATCATGGAAAACACTCCAATATAGATTGAAATTCTCATGGTTGATGTGCTCTTAAATTATGGATTGCAATTCCCTTTTATTAAAGATAAGACTTATTGAAATGTGTGAGGTAGATGTATGTTTTGCAACTAGCATTGCATTGAAACTTTGTCCCTCTCTAGGAGGTTTATAAATGGGCACAAGCATAAGTTGGTGGAGCCAAAAATATAGAATTTGTAGGTAGAAATAATTAATAAAATAAAAGTCAAGCTTATATATCTTTTTTATCTATTTAAAACATGAAACACAACTAATAAAATAGGAAGAGTGCAATATTTTTTTATGTATGCCTCACTAGTATGAAGGAATGACAAAATAGTCATAGTAGGTAAAACACGTGAGTACCTCAAACCACCACAAAAACTTTCTCTAGGGAAACTATGGCCTTTGAGTGGAATATGTAATTGTTTGCAAGTTTTTTGAACCATGTATGAAACTTAGGGTTGTTGGTTGTGGAGCTTGATTATCTTCCCGATTTAGATATCTTTCGTCTAGCTACATTTGTATCCCTATTCCTAACATTATGGTGTGGGGGATTTGTGGGGATTTCGTTTATTTTTGTAGCTATGGTTTTTCTTCATAATTAATATTCTAGCCCTTGATGTATTTATAATGATAAATATAAAGCATGTTTTTCATGCTATTCTCAAAAGATAAATTTTAAGGTATGTTCTTCATGTCCTTTTCAGAAGAGAAAATTTACATTTTAATATTTGAAATTTTGGCTCCAAACATGATCTGAAATTAAAAATTTGAAGGTTTCTTGAAAAAAATTGCAAACTAGTTTATGTCTTGTGGGAAATGGATAAAAATTGAAAAAACACATAAAATTAGTAATTTTAGTTAAGTTTTGCAGATTTAACCAGAGAAAAATAGACAACATAAAACATCACTAAACAAAAATTTGATGCTGGAGTTCACCCCTCCTGGGCTTCGTCTTCGGGTCCAACTTCCAATGTTGGCCCTTTATATTATATGCTCAAAATGTCATTTACATCAACATACATTGCTCAAATCATAAAAATAATATTTCCATTATTTTGAGAACACCCAAAAATCCCTGTGTAGGCTCTTCTTGGGCTCAAAAAGGCTGAGAAATAGCCA
Source organism: Pinus albicaulis (assembly GCA_034641835.2). NCBI lineage: Eukaryota > Viridiplantae > Streptophyta > Pinopsida > Pinales > Pinaceae > Pinus > Pinus albicaulis. The sequence goes on along the minus strand of CM076575.1, from coordinate 1,629,666,578 downwards.
AGTTAGGCCTCCTTCTCCATTTCTCTATTATATGTCCTGCAAAATGACCAAACTGGAAAAATAGGACAAGAATATACTTTTGGTGGATCTACCAAGGGAAAATTTGGCATGGATTTAGTGAAATTTCTCCCACAAATGGTGCAATTTTTCGAATCATTAATCGCGCCAATAGGGTCACGCCTATTCCTCCAGCCCCAGTTTTGGTCATATGGCATATAATGTGGCTAGGGGTGTGGGCCAGAGGCCACGTGCCCTACAACTTTCATGCATCTGGTCATGTGTAGGTTCCAAGAACCACGGGATGGGTGTGAGCAGGGTGCCACGCGCTTGCCCTTATTTCCTGGTCTGCCGATGGCTACATTATAGTTAATGGGATTAGGGCCGAGGCTTACTCCCCACCCCTCCTGTATTTGGACACAGACATATGTGTTACTGTGTATCTCAGGTATAGGGCCATGTTCCCGCCTCGCACCATTCCACTTATTCCACAGTTATATCCACTATTATATGATCTGCGGCCAGGGCCAACTAGGAGAGACCGCTAGGTTGGTCAGGAGAGCCTGCTAGTTCCCCCCCCCCCCCGCCCCGCCACCCCCTCCCCCCCCTCTAAACACGCCAACCACTTTTAAATAAATATAAATGGCCCATATCATATAACAAGCAGCATGTCATGGTATAATATTTTGGTGGTTAGTTGTAACTATCAGGTCGTGTGCTCAAACTTGACAGATGCATGTCATCCCAATAACCAAAATTTGGCACAAACTCTAAGGGCCACGTGGCGCCTCCTGATTGGATGAACCAAAATTCACCAACCAAAAAATGAGAATTATGGAACATTAATGAAAACAAGGAAACATAAACAAATCAGAGAAACATCACCATTCACCAAGCCATGGAATCCTGCACACAATGCTCCTCTACTATCAAGCCAAGCAAGAAATCATCCACTTCATAAAACAAGTATTTTTCCAAGCTCATAATGCTATGTATTGCTCTCAATATATCAATTTTTGCCTCCTTGTTACAATGAATCCTCTTGGTTTATATAAGCCAAAGAGGAGGATACCCACTTAGAGAAACTAGAAGGCCATTGGCCAAAAATAAATATCTAAAACTGTCCTTGAGGCCTAACAAGGTCCAAGGCACAAAATGTCCTTCAAAAATATCTTTTCGGACCAAAATAGAAAAAAAGAATCACTTTTAAGGCTTGACACATAAGATAAAATTTCTTAATGCACATTTGGCCCAGTCATCACTCAGAAAACTTCCTTTCAGCAAAATCTATAGGAGCGTAGCACCAGGAAAAAGTCTGTTTTGAAGTGCATTTTTGGCGGACTTCCTGATCTCAAAATGAGTCCTGTGATGGCTCGTTGGAAAGATACGGATGTATAATTTCAAAAAATACTTAATATTTTCCAATATGATGCCTAGAAGTCAGTAAAAAAGTAGAAACAGTGAAAAAACCCAGGAGTGTAGCACCTGCTGATATTAGGGGAAGAAAGGTAAAAAATGGATGTTTTTGGCCTTTTTGAGGCACCAAAACAACTCCAAATGATCTGAAAATTTATGAACACATTCGTTTAGTGTCAAGGAATCCAAAAATATAAATTCCATGTGTTGAACATGCTCTGAGAAAAATTTTAAGCGCCCATGGTTTTATGCTCTTTAGGCCAAAAATTCACAAAAAACAAAAAGGTGTCCAAATTTGCCCAAATTTGATGAGTGGGTCCCTCAAGGGTTATTAGAGACCTGCAGAAAATATTGGGCCAAAATATTAAGCCTAAATTTTTCTTTTCCATGTTTTTGCGCCGGGCACCTCCTTTGGGCAGCTCTGAGTTTTTCCTAGCAAAGTGGTTTTAGCTTTCACTGTTTTTTATGGAAGATGCATAGCCCCTTACCTTGGAGAGGTAGTAAACACATGATCCTTAATTTTCCGATGAAGAATGATAGTAGGAGTCAACACTTGTGCTTGCTCAGTTTGGTCTCTTATAGCTTTAGGGTTGTCCTTTTATGTGTTACTTGGCTGTGGGCAGCTTTCATTACTTTTGTTGTTTTCATCACTGTCCCTGTTTTTTCTGTCCTTTTTATTGTTGCCTCCTTCCACACTTTCCTAACTGCTTCCATTATCCTTTTTTTTGTTGTGATTTCTTTCACCACTTTCCTCTTGACCTTGGTCTTCATTGGCGCCACTGTTTTTTCCGTTTAGACCCTTACTACTTTGACTGTTTGGGCTGCTTCCTTCTTCATCAAATTTTCTAGCCCCATTGAGCTGTGAACTATTTGCCTCATCATTTTTACTTTTCCCTCTACTGCTACTTTCATCATTTTCATTGTTTTGACTACCTCCCTGTGGGCTGCATCTTTTCTCACTGTTTTCCTTTGCTTCTTCACTGGCTTGCTCTTTGTTATCATCACTTCCATCTTCACTTTGATTGTGTTATTCTTGTTCATTTTTATCCGTGAAAGATATTTTGGTTTGGGAGGGTGACTCATGAGAGGAAAGTGAGACATATTGTGTGGAGGGTGAAGAAGGAAAATGCAGAGGTTTCTGGGATGAAGATGGCATAATTTTCAATGGAATGGATGATGAAGAGGTAAAATCATGGTGAGTGATAAAGGTTTCCCAAGAAATACCTTTTTTCTCTAGCTGGTGAGTGATGATGATCTTCACAAGGGAACGATGGAATAAGCTTGCCTTCTGCTGAGCTGGAGGTTTATTTTGAACAAGAGTGGATATATTATCAATACTCTTGCATAAGAAAAAAGGTAGGTTTAGCAACTTGGCTCGGGTGAAATGCATAAGAAGCCTGATGTGATGTGAGGATACCTAGGAAAATCTACCTTCACAGGTAAAATACTTCATGATTATTTTCATGAGGATTGCATAGTCATCCAGCAAGTGTGAAAAAGGGAAAATGGAGTTGCATGGATCTTGATGATCTAGTTTTAGAAAAGGATGTTAGTGACTTAGGTCAAGGTATGACTGCTTGAACCACTTCTCTCCTATGTAAGGGATTTTGGTTGCTTTAGAAACACCTTTACAAGTGAGTTCAAAATCTAGACCTGTTATGTGAGCTTGTTTTCCATTCAATATTAGGAAAAAATTCTCAATTAGATGAGGGCGGCTAGTAACCTCTTGTATTTTACTACAAAAGTCAAAACATCCAAGCTCTTGAAAACAAGACAAAACAGAGGGAGACACAGTGAGCTCTTGGACATTTGTAGTTTCAAATCTGTTGTGTTCGCCCCCCTTTTTGACCTTTCTCTTTGGCCTTTGAGGTCCATCATTTCTCTTTGGAGGCATTTTGATTTTTCTATCTCTCTACAAATTTCAAATAAACAACTTTTCAAATGAAAATAGACACTTTTTAAATGATGAGGGTTAAAAACGTGAGAAATACCTTGAAACTTTCTTGAAGTAGTGAAAAATCAATTCTGGGAAAAAATTTCAATTCTAGCCCCTTTTTGAAATAGGCTGAATGGTGCTATGCCTTTGCACCCAGGTGCGTAGTGCCAAAAAAGGTCTTTTGTAGCAAGTTTTTGGAAGCCTTCCCGGTGTCAGAATCGGGCCCGAGATGGCTCCTTGGAAAGCTACGGATGTCTATTTTCCAAATATACTTGAGTTGTTTCATTTGGTGTTTATTTTGATGTTTAAAAACTGATTGGTCCAACACTGGTAAAAAATGGTGAATGATGTTTCCAGTCGTGTAGAAATTTTCCCATGACACCTGTATTTTTGACATTTATCCCAAACCATGATACTTGTGTAAAAAACTAAAGGATGTTTTTGTTCTTGAGAATATGATGGAAAAAAACCTCTCTCACTTTTGTAAATTTCATCTCTACTTGGTCATAAACCTAGTTTGAATCAAAATTGGCCTTGGGCGGGACATATGGCTTGTCTTCAAAAAATCAAATGCCTTCCTGCTTTTTTGCTGAAGATGAAATGGCAATGAATAAGGCTATTTGGGTATTTTTAACCAGATTTTTCCAAACAATAAAATCAGTTTGAAAGCCCTGCACCCTCTACTTATCATTGAAGGAGGTGCCTACTTTGCTCTTTGATGCCCTTTTTGCACATTCATTCAATTTTGGTGAAAATCTTGAAACATTTCCCACAGTGGTTTATCTAAACATTGTTTGGAAAGCAACAAACTAATATTCACTTTTTAGTATGAAGACAAATCTCCCTTTTTTCAAACTATAAACTGTGCCCTCTGCTTATCATTGAAGGAGGTACTTATAAAAAGGTCTGTGCCCTCTGCTTATCACTGAAGGAGGCACTTCAAACTTGTTTATCCTTTATCCAACCTGCTTATGAGACATGTTCTTTGTAGAAATTTACTGTGAAGCTAATGAACAGGTAATGGATTTCAAAATCCAACCTATATGCTTTTTCTCTCTTAGGTGTAACCTCTCCTTTGCAGTAACTTTAGCTCCTTTTGTGATGATAGTAGCTTTGATGATTTAGGGTCAAGGCTTCAGGGGTATAAAAAAGGCAGCTGATCCTTTATAAGCTTTTCACTTTCATGCCTAGATTTCTTGGAGGTCCTCTTGCTAGAAATCTGCCATACCTAGCCTCATAAAGCTGATTTTCAGAGCTGTACCCAGATTTTTGGGAAGAGGAGGAAAACACCATTTTGAATTGACATGGAGTGCTTGGCGCAGTAGTTTCCCAAATTTTGTACTTTGTTGTCATGATGGATGATTCTTTTGACACTTTTTGGTATCTCTAATTTACAAGGATGAATCTTGTAGGTTTTCTTCTCTCTGAAATTTGTATTTTCTTTGGTTCCGAACAATTAATATGCTTTAGCTTGAAGCCTTTCCTTGAAATGTTTCTTTGCTCAAACTTGATTAATTCCATTCACCCCGGCACCCCTGTAGAGATGTCTTGATAAGATGGATTTGATCATTGGAAACTTTTTCTGTTGTATCATGAGGATAATCCTTGAAATTCACTTGATCACTTTCTTTTTGGACATAGTATCATTCTTACTCTGTTTCTTCTTGACTTGACTTTCTGAGCTTTTCTAAAACAAAACATAAGACAACTTGATGGTGCAAGACCTAGGGATAACAAAAGGATTTGTTTTGCCAGATAGAAGGACGTGATACTTTGATTGATAGTAAAAACAGAGTTCTTAACAAGAAATAGGTATTTTAAGATACTCATCCTAAGCACCATCACCTAACCTGGACACTTTGTTATGACCTTTTAAAAGGGTTTCCTAGACATACTCAAGTCATCAAACAGTAACTTCAGTTAGTGAGAAGGTAACAAGGACAACTTGCTTATGTTTGGACAGAGTGTTTTGTGAAATAGGAGGATTTTGGATATCAGAGATAAAAGGTTTTACAAGGATGTGATATTTATGGACAGGGAAGGTTTACTGACCTAGGATAGGATTTTAATCTTGATGACCACTTCAATCACAGTATGTAAGAGAGGGGGGGGAAATATAAAAAAATTCTCTGATGGGTTTTCTAGAGGACAAATTGACTGTTTGAAATTCGTTTCTAGGAAGCCGGGACAAGGTATACAGTCATCAAAACAAGTGAAAAATATTGATGACTAACAGTGGCTCCATTTGGGGAGGGCAGCTCCTTTTCGGGAGGTGTCTACAATTGCAGATCTCTGGCTTGTGAAGATCAGTGCTGCACCCATTGGTGCAGATTTCTCTTTTTCTTGATGCTTTTCCTGAAAATGATGCTTTCTGAAAAACTGAGCATGATTAGCATCAACCTCATCTCTACTTACCGAGAAATTTTTCCTAGAATTGTTTTTCTTTGGGTGCACTTGGATTGGCAAACCCTTGATGTGATATTTTTGAAAGAGAAAACACTATCTACTTCTACACTTATATCTTTTGGGAGTTTATATTAAACTGATGAACTCCTTTATTTCTCTACCTATACTAGATCAACTGTCAATATTAAGTTGTTTGGCAGGATTTCATTCGCTTGAATAAAACATGAAATTGAAAAATGATCAAATTAGGATTAGACAGTCTTATTTGTCATGTGTTTGTGGCATAAAGACAGGCTGCACACAAATTTTATTTTCGTACAAAATGAGATTTAGAAAAATTAGGGCTAGGATAAATAGTTTTCTTTTCATCCCTATTTTTCTCTTTGGTTCTGTTTTGAGCATGTGGAACTAGCATCTTTGTTTCCGAATCTACTTTCTTTGATAATTCAAGCTTTCATATTTTGACTATCATTCTTTTTCACTAACTTATCAACAATAAATTTAAAACATGCTTAGTTATGATTAGGCTATATAACTGAACAAGACATCTTTTGAGCACTAGCAGTGGCATTTAGACTTGCATATTTTCAGCATGACTATTTTTTGGGTATGGGGCTGTACCATTGCTTTAGAAACTACCCTCTTTTTCTACTTTTCCTGCTGTTTTTGTATTTTCTAATTTTTACTTTTTCTTTGAATAATCTACAACTAAAAAGATGCTCATAAGGCTGAGCTTATTTTTCATACCTATCTATCTATCCTAATCTAACCTATACATAATATACATTCATTTAGTGAAATCTCTTTTCCAACAAAGGCAATCAAGCAGATGATTCCATGAGGGATTTTGTTTCAGCTTTTTGAGAGTGTTGAAGAAATAAAAAGGCCACTTCCACTTTACTTATTTTCAAATAGTAGTGCATAAAAATTTTCTCACACTTTGCAACAGACTGTTCTGGTTAGAACGCACTTATCCTTCAGATTTATCAAGGAAAACAACAAATGGATCTTGGAATAATACCTGATCTAGAGGATTTGATATATAAGCTTCATTTAGGACTACTCTTTCTTCCACTTGGCTATGCTTGAGGCTCCTTTAGGGAAGAAAATATTTCTCTTATTCATATTAATAATAAAATAAACACATATTTTTATTAAAGAGGTTATATATATTGGTTTATGATTTAATAAAGAAAAATGATGTGGAAAATGTTGTGAATTTTTCCAGAATTTTTTTTGTTTAATGTTCTTTTACATGTGATTATTACGGAAGAAAACTCTGAGTATTGTGAAGTTTACTTTAATCTATTATGGTTGAGTTTTAAGGAGTTATTGGCAAAGAATTAAATTTTTAAAAGAAATAAAATTCTATAAAAAATTTGATATATCAATTCAGTTTATAATAAGATTTATTATTTTATTGTTATAAAATAATAAAATAAACACATTTTTCCATGAGTGATGGGGTGAGAATGCGTATATAAGTTTTTATCCAAAAGAATGAGGAGTTGGATGAATGATGTGTGCATGGCCAATATATTTTATCAAAAGAAGACATGTGATAAGATGAAGATTATTTGCATGTTTATTCACTTTGTTGAATAGTAGTTATGGATTGATTAAAGATGGGTGATACAATGAAAATTATTTGTATCTCCATTCACTCTCTTGAGTATTTATGGGATGGTAAAGATGTGTATATACACCTCTGTCCCAAAAGGATTATTTGGGTGAATGATTTGTGTATGTACTATACTCTTTACCAAAAGAAAGTGGGATAGGAGATGAAGACGTTATGTATGTCTACTCACTTTGTTGAATGGTTATGAGCGGGTGAAGATGTGTACATACACTTTTGCTACAAAAGGATTATTTGGGTGAATGATGTGTGTATGTAGTATACTCTTTACCAAAATAAGACTATATGTATGTCCATTTACTTTGTTGAATGGTTATGAGAGGGTGAATATGTGTACATACACTTTTGCCCCAAAAAGACAAAAGAAAATGGGAGATAAGATGAATACTATATGTATGTCCATTCACTTTGTTTAAAGGTTATGAGAGGGTGAATATGTGTACATACACTTTTTCCCCAAAAAGACAATAGTTGGGTTACTCATGTGTATGCACAATACCCTCTACAACAAGAACATGGGTGATAAGATGAATATTATATGTATGTCATTTCACTTTGTTGAATGACTATGTGAGAGTGATGTGTATATACATAGTGGTATTAACATATATTACTATGTAAACTTGTAAAAAATAGAAGTGGAAATTTTGTAAATATTTTAATAATTTTAAGAGATTAATAGAAAATGTTGTGACTCTCTATAATTGGTTTACATTTCAAAGTTTGAAAACTCATTTTTCTCAAAACTTTCCAACCTATGCCCCACATTTAGCTAATTTTCCTATCCAAAACAAAAAGCCAAAATTACATGGAGTTCTACATATAACATCTTTGCAAAATACTTCTCCAATGTTATTGCGTTTTGAAGCTATGTCTAACTACTAAGCTTTTTTTCATTAAGAAAAGACATCTTATTTTTCTTTGGTATCCTCAAGAATATGAATATTCAATTCAAAAGGCACCATGGATTAGTAGTAGATTTGGGTTGTTGAAGATATTGGGCTCTTTGTTGCTAAAGGAAGTCATAATGATACCTAGAGTTATTACATTTGGTTCCTTAACCCATAAATTTCACTTTCCTGCCTTTGAATGAAAACCCCATGTTCCGATAAACTTATTATCCTTATTTTGATGCATACCATGTTGTCGCTAAACCTCAAACAATATCATGAGATAAAACATATTTATAAAGTTCCATTTATGCTCAACATTCATGTGGTCTACTTAATCGCTAAATTTACTAGTATTAAAATTCCTTAACAATTTTATTAGTACCCTTATATAAGGGTTAGGTACCATAAGGTGTGCACCTTTCAACCTATTGTAAATATACAACAATCACTCTTAAGATCAATCACCATCTTTATATTATAAAAAATTAAAAATATAAATATACATTAATTAAAATTAAAGTAAACAAATACATTTATAAAAAACAAAAAATAAAAATACACATTTATCATAAATATTCACCTCAAATCTCATTAAAAATAAATATAATATTCTCAAAATCTACATATTTATTCGCTCCACTCTATTATATTGTACATATTCATTCATTCCACTCTATTATATGATTTAAGCAATTGTAAATATACTTGTGTTAAATCACTACCTTCACAATCATAATAAAATATATAAAAATTAAAATTCAAAATATACAATTATCTCAAATTGATATATAGAAAATTAAAATTATTAAAAGAAAATATGAAGTTGCATTCAATAGATTTTCTATGTGGTGGTTCATGGAACAACATGAAACATGATTGTGTCGGTTGTATCATCTGGATCGATTTCATGAACTCTGTCGTATCATTTAAGACATATAACCTAACAACAAGGTCAATTATATGTAACTTTAAATTATGCTCATAGAATTTACTTTTGCCTATAAAATTTTTATTTTTATATAAACTAGCTTAGATCCATCTTAACTCCGAATCTATCAAGTGCCAAGAGGGATCAAATCTCTCGAGGTGTAAACCTTTTTTTCAAGTGCAAAACTTGAGGAAAGATTTGCATCTAGAGAGATTTGATCCCTCTCAGCGCTTGATAGATCCAGAGTTAAGATGGATCTAGGTTGGTTTCAGTTGTGTGCGGCTAAGGAAAAACTGTCGATAATATGAGGAACATATGACTAATTTTATCAATAATATGTAAATACCTCTAATATTGTTATAACCATTTTAAATATGATAAATATGTTTGAGATTTATCAATTCATTTTAATTTTAAATTTGCTTAGTTACCTCAGTTTGTTGAGATGATAAATATTGTAAAATAAAAAATCATGAAATCAAATTTTTTAATGCAAAGTAAAATGTAATAATATTGAATGATAGAAAATGTGAATAATAAGATTGTAGTAAATTACAATAGCCTTCATTTTGATCAATCTCAAACTATTTTCTTCTACTATTCTTATTGTCACCCTTGTTAGTTTTGTCATCTTTTCATATCGATTATATGAAAAAGACAGTTGAAATCATAAACCATTTAAATATTTACCTCGAGTTGTTATAGTAAACATCATACCTTGTCTCTCTTGCTCTCAAATATTATTATCTTTAATACTATAACACAAAAATAAATCTACATTGTCAATATTTTTTTGTGCTTACACTGAAATCAATGCACACTATTAATCCAATGACTTTAAAATTAATGTACCATCATACATCAAATTATTAATCAATATATACACTAAAATCAATGCATATAATGCAAAAAATCAAATAATATTAGAAAACAACATCTACACTGAAATCAATGCATCTAATGCAAGTAATGAAATAGGATTAGAAATCAGCATCTACACTCAAACCAATGCATGTAGTGCAAGTAAGAAAATATGATTAGAAACCAACATATCCACTAAAATCAATGCATCTAGTGCAATCAATCAAATAGGACTATAAACCACCATCTAAACTGAAATAAATGCATTTAGTGCAAGCAATCAAATAGGATTATAAATCATATATATTGAAATCAATGCTTCTAGTGTAAGAAATCAAATATAATTAGAAATAAAAATCTACATTGAAATTAATGCATCTAGTGCAAGCAATCAAATAAGATTAGAAATCACCATCTACACTGAAATCAATGCATTTAGTGCAAGCAATAAAATAGGATTAGAAATCATCTACATTGAAATCAATGCATCTAGTGCAAGTAATCAAATATCATTAGAAATCAAAATCTACACTAAAATCAATGCATCTAGTTCAAGCAATCAAATAGGAGTAGAAATCACCATCTACACTGAAATCAATGCATTTATTGCAATAAATATTCTTCCCTCTCCCCCCTCCATATATATCTAAATGTCCCTCCATATCTCCTCCTTTGTCTCTTTATCTCACCCCCAAAAACACACACACTCTCTCATTCCATATTTATTAATATCTTTGTCCCTCCCTCCCTGTCTCCATCTATCTCTTATTTCTCTTCACCTTCCATCTATATCTATATCTCCCCTTTTATCTCTATATTGACCCCAAAACATACACTCTCTTTTTCCAATATATATATATATCTATCATTCCCTCCTCATCTCCCTCCCTCTCTCTCTCTCTCTTCCCCTTCCCTCCCTCTCCCCCGCTTATATCTCTCTTCCCTCTTGCTATCCTCTCTCCCTATATCTCCATCTTCCTTATCACTCCCTCTCTCTCTCTCTCTCCATATTTCACTTTCTATGTATTTCTTCTTACCTCACTCTCTCTCTGCCTCCATCTCCATCTCTCCTTCCCTACCTCTCTCCACTTTCTCTCTTCCTTTCTCTCCCACCTCTCTCTCTCTCTTTCTCTCTCTCTATCTTCACCTTCCAAATTTGTTAATATATTCCTCTCTCTCTCCTTCTTTCCTCCCTTCTCTCCATATGTCCCTCTTTATTTCTTTATCTCACCCCAAACATGCACACTCTTGCTCCATCTCTCCCTTGTCACTCCCTCTTTCTCTCCACTTGTCACACTCTATGTATTTATTTTTCCCTCCCTCTCTTCTCCTCCTCTCTCAAGTCCCCTCTCTTTTCATTCCTCTCTCTCCCTTTCTCTCCTACCTCCATCTCTCTTCCCCCATCACTCATTCTATTTATCTCTCTCGTTCTGCTACAGTCCTCTCACTTCCCCCTCACTCTCTTCCTCTCTCTCAAGTCCTCTATCTTGTCCTTCATATCTCTCCCTCTCTCCCTCTCTCTCTCTCTATGTATGTGTGTCTCTCCCTCCCTCTCTTTTCCATTAAATCCTCTCTCTCTCTCTCTCTCTCTCTCTCTCTCTCTCATATCACTCTATATCTCTCTCCAACTATGTTACTATATCCCTCCCTTTCTTCTTATCTCTCCCACCTTGTCTCCATCACTCCTTCCACGTCTTTTTATCTCATCCCTAAACATAAATATTCTCTCTCCCTCTCTCTCAATTTCCCACTCTCTATGTCTTTCTTCTTCTCTCCCTCTCTCCTCCTCTCTTCCTCTCTCTCTCTCTACCCTCCAATCCTCTCTCCTTCTCCCTCCCTCTCTCTCTCTCCCACCTCTATCTTTTTGTGTCCCTCTCCCTCTCCATATCTTACCCTTATCTACCTCTCTCACTCCTCTCCCTCTCTCTCTCTCTTCATTCCTCCTCTCTCCTCTCCTTCAATTTATCTCCATCTCTCCTTTGTCACTTTCACATCTATCATATGTCTTTGTTCTTCCCTCCCATATATATCTAGAGTTAATGTGTGTGTGTGTGAGTATATATATAACAAATTTAATATTGTATTAATATCAAGTTATTAAATTTAATAATATTAATATGAATATTAGATTTAGTAATAATAATAATTTTAATATTATTGTTAGGGCTAATAATGTTTTTTTTGCACGATATTATTATTAATTTGTTCCATAGGCTTCATATATAATTGATGTTGATTTATACTCCTATTTAACATATTTTTATTTATTTACCTTACATTTTTATACCTATTTTATAAATGTAGTATTTGGCCCATGGTATTAATAATAATTTTTCCCATGTTATTTGGGACATAGGATTCACCTAAATAAAACCTATTTATTGAGTTTTTGTAAATACAAAGAGGTTTATGGAGTAAATATAAAAATAAGTTTTATTTATTTACCATACATCTAGTATATTTTTATTTTTATTTATTTACCATACCTCCCGAGTAAGTAGAAAAAGAGGTTTTATTTAAGTTAGATATCATTTTTGGGATTCAAATGCGTTAATTTAGTCATTCATTTATGACCATTTCCATGAGAGGTAGTCGTGACTGACTAATTTCTCATGTTTTTGAATAGTCCACTTAGCACTCATTGCATCGGGTGATGCTCACAGGGGTGAAGAAGTGGGATTGAGACTAGTGAAATGAATCACATAGCGTCAATCATCACTTCTGGGGCTTGCACCTGGTAACCAAGACTTCCCGGGAGGTCACCCATCCCAAAACTCCTCTGGCTCAAGCGCACTTAACTGTGGAGTTTTCCCCACAATCAAGCCCACTTTTTATTTATTTACCATACCTCTCATTTATTTATATTTTTATTTATTTACCATATCTTTTTTCTGAAGGTTCTTAAAACTCTTCATATTTTAAATTTATTTTTAATTGTTTATTTATATGGTTGTGTAAGTTATTCTTTAAGACGACATTGATTTTTATTTTTTGTTTTTTATTTTGGATTCCAACATACTTACACATCGGGGTCAGAATGCGCCTCTTGGTGCAATAAATTGAAAGTTCAAGTAAATAAAAAATTTCACGTTTTTCTCATATATATAAATTTAAATTTTGAATTTATTGGTTTTTATTTTTTTAACAAGTCAGAATTAATAAAATATATAACACAGATTAATTTTTTATAAATATTATTATATGGAAATTTTGTCTATATTATTATAGCTAGCATAAAACTGTATTATATTTTGCATAAAATTGTATGGGCTTTAAGTTTTAAATGAAAATTTTCAAGTTCAATGGTTATGAATAAGACCTTGAATCATCACCTGATTTATTGGTGATCCATTATAATGGAAATTTTAGCTTGCGATATGATATAACACTATTCATAGACCAAGATTGTTACTCTATTGGTGATTCATTGTAATGGAACTTTGGGCTTGCGATATGATATAACACCATTCATAGACCAAGATTGTCCCTATATAAAAATTTAATATTGATATGCAATGGGTGAAAACAAGATAAACCTTTTGATATATTTTTATAAATTGTATGGTAGCATTGGTACCTTCTATGTTCTCATGGACACTGGGAAAAAAAGGAAAGAATGGAATGAATTTCTGTCCTATTTTCCTATCCTCACTAACTTCCTCATACTCGAAGTATTTTTCTAACTTACTTATCCAGTCCAACAATGCTTCTGTGGACAGGCTGCCATCATAATTAGAAATTTCTGGTCTTGGTTTGTTGCTAGCCATCAAAACTGATTTCAATAGTTTGATCTCTAGTGTCTCATCTTCTGACCCATCTGCCAGCGCCATTGTTTCACCCTCACTGTAATCTCCACCTTCACGATCCCTAAGCCCTCCTAATTCAACTACTACCAAACGTGCTGATATAATTCTAGTTTCTTCTCGCATTTCTTCATCTACTGCTCCCCTTGCAGCTCTCCCCTGGCCTCTTCTTCCTAATTCCATTTTCACTTAGGAAGAAAAAATTCTCTAATACTACAATTAGTGGGGATGCAAGGATGAAAATTAAAACGATGTTTTAAAACTTTAACAAAACCTTATCAACACAAATTTTATTCTAAGATACAAATGTTTTAAATCTACCCCTTTTACAATTCTCTTGACGCCATGTGATCACGAGTCCAAAACCATGGGTTAAGCTTCCACATTTAAATGCATATGACTTTAGGGTTTGAGTTTCCGTCTTTCGTCACAAGGGTTTGAGAGAGAAAGCTGAGTATGGGTTTCAACCCTGTGGCCGCCTGCAACTCTTCTAAATGTTTGATTGTGTGTATTGGGGTTTCAACCCTGTGGCCACCTGAAACTCTGCTAAATGTTTTACTGTGTGCGTCGACTTGGTTCCTCCTTTGTGGAACGTCCATCCTCACGAAGAAAATGTTGTCTGCTCGGAAACATTGGAACTTCTTTTTTTCGTTATTCTCCTATCTTTGTCCATTGCTTTCACTAATTCGACTGTTGCTTTAAATACTGTCTTTTATGCATTCAACAGGTGCTAATTCAGTTCCTAGGAAGCTCTGTTTCTATTTCACAGAGGTAACTTCTCATTCTGGTTATTATTATTGATTTTCATTTTTTCCTTACTAACCTCTAGGTGTGGTAGCAGGTGACGACTTCTTTGACTTCATGGAAATGGGTTTCCATTTTTGGTTGCATTGGCCCCTTTTCCTTAGCTTTTTGGGGTTTTCTACTTCATGTAAGTCGTCTGGCGATACTCATCTTTGTCCCTTATTCGATTTCCTCTATTTCAATCAAATATTTCCACTCTAAATTTCTAGTAATTTTTTGTGGAATACAAGTGTCGAACATGGTGTGGCCTCCTGATACCATCGTGGTCCAATTCTTCCTTGTGAAACAGGGTAGGACCTTTCCCTTGTATGCCTATGATTTTCAAGTATTAGGATTAACAAACCCCAAGAGGGTTTCGAGGCTTTTAGCTGTCGAGTAGGTTTTTCCTTCAATTTTCTTTGTGGCTTACTTTGTAATAGGGTAGCCGGTATCCTTGCCATGATTTTGGTATGCTTACAGTTTGGAAGTAGGGTATAAACCCTGGCTAATGTATATTTTGTAGAACTCTTACTGGGTTCGGTCTTCAGTACTATTTTAAATTAGCTTATGTTGTTCCAATGTTACTATCCAATTTTGACTTATATTTGCAGACTTTTAAGAACGAAAGATGAATAGGAAATCTGTTATCAAATGCATTTAAAATGCACCTATAATTCTGTTTCCAATGTATTGTTCTTGTTTGACTCAATTCGGCTTCGTCCTGCTTGAACTTCTGGGTTCTGTAACTTCATTTACCTATCACAAAAAAACTCTTGGCACATTTTAATATTCAGATTAGCCTCAAAATGCAAAAAATTAACTTTATTTGAAAAGTAACTCTTCTAACTCTCCTCCCTACTGATGGAAAACCCTCTTTTGGTGGGGTTTGCGTTGGTTTATACCTTTCCCGAATCCCCCATGTAGTTGAGAAACTGCCATTCAATTTCATAATTGTTTATCAAACCTAACCTTACTACTTAACTAATATAACCTAATTATTCCTTAACAAAAAAATACAATAGCTTTATTAATCTAATTTTAACTTTTAAAAACAAAAAAGACTAAATAAAAATTTATTTCTGCCCAGCAGAAAGTAACCAGTTCTAGCTATAGCTTTTCAGTTGGAAGCTCTTGCATCATTAGAAAACATCATAAAGACAATACTCATTTTATTGTTATGTTTTCTCCAGTACAAGCTATTACTTACAGGTTGTGTGTTTAATTTCATGCATTTATATGTTCAAATAGGTGCTTCGTGACCAAATTTACTTATAGAATGCTACTTACAAGTGTTAATCTTGTTAGCATCAAAAGCCATTTAAAGACCCTCTCTTGCATACAACTGATACTTATGATAATTACCAATAGATTTATCTAAAGGGACAAATAATAGTAGATATCTAGATATCTTCATGTCACAAATTGAAATAGAAATACAATTTTCATGTCTCATCTTTGATCTTAATTTATGGTCTCTAATGTTGAGTTTATAATATTTTCTTATAGAGTGTGTGAAAACATTGTAATGGTAATGTAAAGGAGTCATTTTTCTATTATAATCGCCATTTTATTTTTGAGGGAAAAAATCATATTCTAGTTCCATGTGTGTGTAGGTGACCTCTTCATTTAGTTTTGGAAATGATTGTGTGAAATAATTATAAAACTTATAGCCCTATCTTGATTTCCTCTTCATTTAGTCTTACAAAGAATTATGTGAAATCATTATTAAGCTTATATCTCTACCTTGATTTCTTCATCAATGGAAAAATGGTGTTGTTCTACCCCTAATAAATACCAATATGCTATGCATGTTCCTATTCTTTACCAATAACAATGACACACTTGGACTTCATTACTCTTTGTAAAATTGTTTTGCTAAATATTAGTGCATACCAAAGTAAGTTGACACTTCTTTCACATACATATTTACAACATAAAGCTATGCTATAGTTATAATCTTATCCCAATTAAAACTAATTGTGTAAAAAAACAAAAAAAATCGAGACTTAATGTTTTCGAATTGCTTATTGTTATAAATATGGGAGACGGTGCTAATGCACCACTTGTGGTTCTGAGCCAAAGTATATTTTTTCCATTATTTATTTAAATGGTTAGAGTAAATATTTTTTTTAAACATCTTAGCATGATGTGTTACTATTATTATTGTGAATGCACATGGGATTTTTCTGTAAACAGTCCCAAAAGGTCATGCTGACAAAAATCAGTACTTTCACCGTTGTGTTTGCAGCTCAATTGGTTATTTATAAGTCCTATGGAGAAGATACCAATGTTGGTTAGTGGTGTGTTTTAAAATTACGGATTGCAATCCAAGCGGTTCTATATATATATAGTAAGTTACATTCTTATCCTTTTCATGAGGCTAAGCTTGATGGCATAGTATTTATTAGATTCTTATCCTTGTTCTTGACATTAGAGATGTGGAGCTCCCCGTCACTCACTGTTATCACCGGAGGTCCAGAGGGTAATGAAAATATTTAAAACCCCATAATAAAGTTTAAAAGCAACACCTTAAATTTTTTTTTTTGAAATATTGCTTTGTAAAATATTATAATTTCATGGCCAATTTAAACTATTCATCACTACGTCACATATTTGAAAATAGAATTTAAACTATCCTTTGCTACTGTCTTGTGATTCCGCCTCCTTTGCTACTATCTTGTTTTTACCCACCAGTTTTAGCGAACACAGTACAGGTTAGAAGCCTGTTATCGTATGAGTTGAACTTTGGAGGAGGAATTGGCAAGACCCGCCCGTTTGAAGGCAGTTGTCAATCCTGAAACTTTGCCACCTTTATTCATGGCAGGCTTCTTTGCTTCAACATTAACCAAAGGAAGCTTCCCTTCTTCCAGAGCCAGACGATGAACATTGATTTCGAAACCCTTTTGTTGCGGAGGCTCTGCCGGTTTAACTGGGCTGCTGGAAATAGAATCTGCAGCTGGGTTGGTGGTCCTCTTGTAGTATCCGAACCATTTGGACCTCACGTAGCTGTACACTCTCCATGGCGGAATGTGCATCGCTTTCTTCTTCAGTGATCGTCCGGCCGCGTAGCACATTATTTTGATGATCTTCTTCAATTTCTCAGCTTTTCCAACGAATACATTTGGGAGGAGTCGCACCATGGTGCTGTATTGTTTAGTGGGCCTTGCAATTTCAAACTGCGCTCTGAAATCTATGTCGACCAGTAACCTCTCCTCCTTCGACTTCTCTTCGTTTCTCTCCATTATTACGTCCATGTACTCGTAGTCTCCTGCATTGCCCACCAAAAATAAATTACGTGGGTATAATTTGTTTGGCCTATATGTTAGGAATATTTTGGAATCCAATAATAAACAGAAGTAGAATAGATTTCAAAAATATTTTCAAAATCTACCATCCAATTAAATTTGCATCACTCTCCAAATTAAATTCAATAAATCTACACACAAAAAAATCCAATTACCTAAAGGAATGGAACCGTCTCTAGTTTTTACTCTTAGCGATTTACATATCCCTGCATTGTACGCCAACTCTTTCAAATGCTTCAACACTTCCCTACACAGGTAGCTCTTACTACGATTCACCACCATGTTCTTCTTATTTTCCATGGCATAGTTTACACATCCCAGCAACCTTGACTCTGCTGCACTCATACAAGAGACGATCCCCTGTATTGTTTATCAAAAAAATCAAATTAATAAAGTGCAGTACACATTCCATAAAGGGTCATATTCTCTACTCTCTAAGCTCTATGTCATCGCATATTTCCAGGTACAAAGAAGCTTAAAATATAAACCTAAGATGAGAGTGACTGTACCTCTAGTAATTGAATGGAGTGGTAATCCACAGGGTCATTATCAGAGCAGGATTCTCCATGAGAGTCAAATTCCGATCGATTCTCCTTCCCACTCCTTGAATCCCGATTCTTTTTCTGTAATTCTTTATTATCCCCAGCTTTCACTGTTTCAATCATAAGAGCGGGGACCATTTTGGGCTTTATAGCCTGACAATTCATCTCTGGGCACGCAGAGTTCTGTGCGTTCCCCTTCAGTAAACCCTCTTCCCGGTATCTCTTCTCTGTCGGATTTGCTACAGTGCCAATGTTGGCCCGGTCTGAGGGCAACAGAGGGCCCGACATTGTTACAAAACCAAGATCTCTGCTATTCAAAATCTACCCGGCTGACAGAGAAAACTGCGGATGATAACCTCAAATTTGTATACAGATGTTACTCCGGAGCTGAGGCACATGGAAGTAGGACGAATTAACAAGGTAGTTGTATTAATATGAAAAAATAATTTCAAACCTCCAACATATACATTTTTTCAGACACTGTCCGGGGCTTAAGATTTAAGATTAGTATTATGCTTAGAGATTTTAAATACTGTTTTTTCTTTCTTAGTGACGATGGGAAGCTCAGATGGCTTCTTTGGCATGAGGTGCCGGGTTGGTGGGTCCCATCGGGTCGGCTTGCCATTTTTTTCAATTTCGTAAAAAATAAAAATAAATAAATAAATATTGTGGAATTCAAGATTAGTATTATGATTGATTAGAAAAGTTAAATAAATTAATTGAAGCCCCACACAAACCATTTTAGCCTTCTGTCCTGTCATGATGTATGGGTTAGTGACCCCTTTCGAGTCACTTTTCCAATGCTTCTAACTTCGAAAAAAACAAAGGAAAAAGATGACTTAAATAATATGGAGTTTACCTTTTTTAGTTTTATAGAGGAATGTAAGTGGGTTTCGTTTATTAGGGTTGAATTTTAGTGAGTTACGGATAAGAATATATGTAATTTTTAAAAAGTTATAAATTTAAATTTGGTAAACAATTTGATATAATAATTAGTTTATAATTGGATTTATTATTTTATTATTATAAAATATTAAAATATATACATTTTTATTAAAGAGGTAATATACATTGGCTTATGATTTAACAAAGAAAAATGACTTGGAAAATACTTTAAAGTTTATTTTTTTTATTATTTTTGATAAGAGGGTATAGAGATGTTTTTAACGATACATTTTGGAGGTAATATATATTGGTTTATGATCTAAAAAAGAAAAATGATGTGGAAAACATTGTGAAGTTTACTTTTGATAATAGGTTTTTATCCTAGTAATAGAGTATAAAGATGTTTTTAATAATACATTTTGATGGGTAACTAGCAACTAGATTATAAAGATCTTAAATATATTGGTTTATGATTTAACAAAGAAAAAGATGTAAAAAACTTTAATCTATTAAGGTTGAGTTTTAAAGAATTATTGAGAAAGAATTAAATTTTTAAAATAAATATGCTTAAATTCTATAAACAATTTGATATATCATTTTAGTTTATAATAAGATTTATTATTTTATTGTTATAAAATAATAAAATAAACACATTTTTTCATGAGTGATCGGGTGAGAATGTGTGTTTATAATAGGGTAGAGGAATGTAAGTGGGTTTAGTTTATTAGGGTTGAATTTTAGTGAGTTATTGGTAAGAATATGTGTACTTTTAAAAAGTTATAGGTTTAAATTCAGTAAACAATTTGATATAATAATTTGGTTTATAGTTGTTATAATTTTATTATTATAAAATAATAAAATAAACACATATTTTTATTAAAGAGGTTATATACATTGGCTTATGATTTAACAAAGAAAAATGAAGTGGAAAATATTGTCAAGTTTACTTTTTTATTCTTGATAATAGGTTTTTACTCTTGATAATAGGGTATAGAGACGTTTTCAATGATACATTTTGATGGGAACTAGCAACTAAAGCATATAGATGTTAAATATATTAGCTTATGATTTTAAAAAGGAAAAAAATATAGAAAACTTTAATCTATTAGGGTTGAGTTTTATCGAGTTATTGGTGAAGAATTAATTATTTAAAACATGTATGATTAAATTCTATAAAAAATTTGATATATCAATTTAGTTTATAACATGATTTATTATTTTATTGTTATAAAATATTAAAATAAGCACATTTTTTCATGAGTGATGGGGTGAGAATGTGTATATAAGTTTTCATCCAAAAGAATGAGCAGTTGGGTGAATGATGTCTGCATGTCCAATACATTTTATCAAAAGAAGATAAGTGATAAGATGAAGATTATTTGTATGTCTATTTATTTTGTTGAATAGTAATTTATGGATTGATAAAATATGGGTGATATGATGAAGATTATTTGTATCTCCATTCACTTTCTTGAGTAGTTATGAGATGGTGAAGATGTGTATATACACCTCTGTCCCAAAAGGATTATTTGGGTGAATGATGTGTGTATGTACTATCCTATTTACCAAAATAAAATGAGAGATGAGATGAATATTGTATGTATGTCCATTCACTTTTTTGAATGGTTATGAGAGGGTGAAGATGTGTACATACACTTTTGCTCCAAAAGGATTATTTGGGTGAATGATGTGTGTATGTACTATACTCTTTACCAAAAGAAAATGGGAGATAAGATGAATACTATATTTATGTCCATTCACTTTTTTGAATGGTTATGAGATGGTGAAGAAGTGTACATACACTTTTTCCTCAAAAAGACAATAGTTGGATTACTAATGTGTATGCACAATACCCTCTACAACAAGAAGATGGGTGATAAGATGAAGATTATATGTATGCCCTTTCACTTTGTTGAATGAATATGCGAGGGTGATGTGTATATACATAGTGGTATTAACTTATATTACTATGTAAACTTGTAATAAATATAAGTGGAAATTTTGTAAATATTTTAACAATTTTAAGAGATTACCTTATCATTAATTTTAATAGGGAAATTTTATTAATAGAAAATCTTGTGACTATTTATAATTGGTTTACATTTCAATGTTTGCAAACTCATTTTTATCAAAACTTTCCAAGGTATGGCTCTCGTTTAGCTAATTTTCCTATCCAAAACAAAAATCCAAAATTACATGGACTACTACATATAAAATCTTTCTAAAATATATCTCTAATATTATTGCCTTTTGAAGCCATGTCTAACTATTAAGATTTCTTGCCTTAAGAAAATACATCTTCTTTTTCTTGGGTATCCCATGAATATTTTTCTTGGGTATCCTCAAGAACATGAATGTTCAATTCAAAAGGCACCATGGTGCAGTAGTAGATTTGGGTTGTTGAAGATGTTGGGCTATATGTTGCCAAAGGAATTTGTAATGATACCTGGAGTTATTTCATTTGGTTCCTTAACCCATAAATTTCACTCTCTTGCCTTTGAATCAAAACACTATGTTCTGATAAGCATTCTTTTTATTCTGATGCATACTATGTTGTCCTTAAACCTCAAACTATATCATGAGATAAAACATTTTTATAGAGTTCTATTTATTCTCAACATTCTTGTGATCTGTATAATCGCTAAATTTATTACTAATAAAATTCTTTAACAATTTTATTAATACTTTTATATATAAAAATTGAAATGCTATAAGATATATACCTTTCAACTCAACTTATTATAAATATATAACAATCACTTTTAAAATCTATCTATTATAAATATAAATATACATTTATTAAAATTAAAATAAATAAATATATTTAAAAAATTAAAATGCACATTTATCATAAATATTCACCTCAAATCTCATTAAAAATAAATATAGTACTCAAATCTCATTAAAAATAAATATAGCATAACTACTTGCTGCTTCTCAAAATATACATATTCATTCACTCCACTATATTGTATGATTTAAGAAATTGTAAATATACCTTTTGTTAAATCACTACCTTCATAAGCATAATAAAATATATAAAAAATAAAATTCAAAATTTACAATTATCAAATTAATAGGTAGAAAATTAAAAGAAAATATGAAGTTACATTCAATATTTTTTTTTAATGTGGTGGTCTTTCTTGCACTTAAAGTCCAAGGTTCATGGCACAACGTGAAACATGATTGTATCGGTTGTATCATTTGGATCGATTTTATGAACTCTACCGTATCATTTAAGACATACAACAAACAAGGTAAATTATATGTAACTTTAAATTATGCTCGTAGAATTTATCTATGTCCATGGAATCCTTATTTTCTATAAATAAATAGAAAGTTCAAGTTTTTCTCAATATAAATATAAATTTAAATTTAAGTTCAAGTTTTTCTCCATATAAATATAAATATAAATATAAATATAATTTTATAGTTTTCATTTTTTTAACCAATCAAAATTATTAAAATATATAATATAAATTATTTTTTATAAATTATATTATATGGCAATTTTGTTGATATTATTATAGTTTGCATAGAACGGTAAAGGTTTTAGGTTTTAAATGAAACTTTACAAGTTTAATGGTTATGAACAAGATCTTGAATCATCACATGATTTATTGGTAATCTATTATAAAGGAACTTTGGGCTTGCGATATAATATAACACTATTCATAAATTAATATTGGTACTCTATAAAGATTTAATATTGATATCTATAAGTTGTAAATAAGATAAATTTTTGTATATACTTTCAGAGGTTGTATGGTAGCATTGGTACTTTCTGCGTTATCATGGAAATTTGAATAAAAGGAATGAATGACATGAATTTTTGTGAAGCTTAGATCATAATAATGTATGTTTGTTGACCTAATTTTTTCCAATTTAAGTTCAACATAATAACTCTTATAGTTAAAACTATAAGAAATAACAAAACCTCCATTTTTGAATGCATCTTAGTATCTCCACTTTATATGTTATATTTAAATAACTTATACATCTATCATTCATAAAATTTCTCTCTCACACACACACAATTTTCTTTTAAAAAAAACATCATTTACTACATTTTATTTATTTTATTTTTATATAAATATAAAAAAATTAAAATATGAATGAAAATAATTCAAACCCTACATTAACATCTATCTCTCTCTCTCTCTCTCTCTCTCTCTCTCTCTCTCTCTCTCTCTCTATATATATATATATATATATATATATATATATATATATATATATATATATATATATATATAACATAAAAATTGAGAAACACACATGCAAAAAAAATGTACCAGTTTGAACTCCCATGAAATGTACATGGCATTATCAAGGACTCCTAGTTCAATGGATCTTAATTTTATCTCCATGAAAGAAATATATTGAGTGAAATGCATTTAAACATGTATTCAATACAATCTTAGAATACAATCTTAGATTCCAAAATATTTTAGAAAACAACATACATCACAATAGAATTATTTTATAATTACCAATTGTGTATTCAATTTCATGCATTTATATGCTAAAATAAGCACTTTATGAACATCTATACTTATGAAATGCTACTTACAGATTTTATTATCATTAGCATCAAAATCCATTCAAAGGCCATCTCTTTGCATATATTTGATATTTATTATAATTACTAGTATATTTATCTAAGGGGAAAAATAGTAATAGATGTCCATATATCTCCATGTCACAAATTGAAATAGAAATTAACTTTGTATTTCTCATTCCTTCTCTTTATTTACAGTCTCTAAGATTGAGGTTCTAATATTTTCTTATGGGGTACGTACAAAAATTGTTATGGAAATGGAAAGGAATTATGTTGTTATTATAATAATTTTTTAGTTCTATTTATTGTTTGGGGAAAAATTCCTATTCTTTTTTTTGTGTCTATGTAGGTGACCTTTTCATTTAGTCTTGCAAAGGATTGCATGAAATAATTATTAGGCTTATAACCTTGCCTTGATTTTTTCATCAATGGAAAATTCAACTGTATCACGTAACAATATTTTTCATCCCTTAATGCAATAATGAATACCAACATGTTATGAATATACTTGCTCTTTTACAATAACAACGAAAATATTTGACATCCAATTAATGAAACATAGGCTCTCAACCTCATTACTCCCCGCAAAATATTTCTAGTACCTACTAATTCATGTCAAAGTAAATTCATACTCCTTTCACCTACATATTTACAACTTAAATTTGTGCTATGGTTATTATCTTATCCAAATTAAAACTAGATGTATGTAAGAAGATGAGACTCAGTGTTTCCCAATTGCTTAATTTTAAAGATCCGGGAGACATTCCAAATGCACCACTTGGTGGTTCTTAGCCACGTACATTTTCTACGATTTTTTTCTTAAATTTCTAGAGTGAACTTTATTTTATTTTTTTGAACACCTAACATCATGTATTACTATTATTATTAATTTCATTCACATGGGATTTGTTTATTAATAGTTCCAAAATGTTAGGTTGACCAAAATCAAGGACTTTCAACATGTGATATTCATGTGTTTACAACTCAATCAGGTATTTATAACTCTCTTGGAGACGATACTAATTCTCATGGTTGACGTGTTCTAAAATTATGGATTGAAATTCACTTGGTTTATATATAATAAGTTGCATTCTTATCCTTTTCATCAGACTGATCTTGATGACATAGTATTTATCAGATTCTAGGTTTGTGTATTGTTTTAGTAGGAACACTCCTATTTTTGTTAAAATTTAGTTTTACATTGGATGGTGATATATGAACCATATTTCAAGAGCACAAAATAGTTTCATCATGGACAACACTCTAATATAGATTGCAATTCTCATGGTTGATGTGCTCTTAAATTATAGATTACAATTCCCTTTTTATTAAAGATAAGACTTATTGAAATGCGTGAGGTAGATGTATGTTTTGCAACTAGCATTGCATTGAAACTTTGTCCCTCCCTAGGAGGTTTACAAATGGGCACAAGCATAAGTTGATGGAGTCAAAAATATAGAATTTGTGGGTAGAAAGAATTAATAAGATAAAATTCAAGCTTATATATCTATTTTATCTATTTAAAACATGAAACACAATTGATAAAATAGGAAGAGTGCAATATTTTGTTATGTATGCCTAACTAGTATGAAGGAATGACAAAATAGTCATAGTAGGTAAAACATGTGAGTACCTCAAACCACCACAAAAACTTTCTCTAGGGAAACTATGGCCTTTGAGTGGATTATGGTAATTGTTTGAAAGTTTTTTGAACCATGTATGAAACTTAGGGTTGTTGGTTGTGGAGCTTGATTATCTTCCCAATTTATATATCTTTTGTCTAGCTACATTTGTATCCCTATTCCTAACATTAGGGGGTGGGTGATTTGTGGGGCTTTCATTTATTTTTGTAGCTATGATTTGTCTTCATTATTAATATTCTAGCCCTTGATGTATTTATAATGATAAATATAAAGCATGTTTTTCATGCTATTCTCAAAATATAAATTTTAAGGTATGTTCTTCCTGTCCTTTCAAAAGAGAAAATTTACATTTTAATATTTGAAATTTTGGCTCCAAACATGATCTGAAATTAAAAATTTGAAGGTTTCTTGAAAAAGTTTGCAAACTAGTTTATGTCTTGTGGGAAATGGATCAAAATTGAAAAAGCACATAAAATTAGTAATTTTAGTTAAGATTTGCAGATTTAACCAGAGAAAAATAGACAACATAAAACATCACAAAACAAGAATTTGATGATGGAGTTCACCCCTCCTGGGCTACATCTTCGGGTCCAACTTCCAATGTTGCCCTTTATATTATATGCTCAAAATGTCATTTACATCAACATACACTTCTAAAATCATAAAAATAATGTTTCCATTATTTTGAGAACACCCAAAAATCCCTGTGTAGGCTCTTCTTGGGCTCAAAAGGCTGAGAAATAGCCAAGTTAGGCCTCCTTCTCCATTTCTCTGTTATACATCCTGCAAAATGACCAAACTGGAAAAATAGGCAATGAATATACTTTTTGCAGAACTGCCAAGGGAAAATTTTGCATGGGTTTGGTGACATTTCTCCCACAAATGGTCCAATTTGTCGAATCATTTATCACACCAGTAGGGTCACGCCTATTCCTCCACCCTCAGTTTTGGTCATATGGCATATAATGTGGCTAGAGGTGTGGGCCAAAGGCCACATGCCCTACGACTTTCGTGCCTCTGGCCATGTGTAGGTTCCAGGAACCACGGGATGGGTGTGAGCAGGGTGCCACGGGCTTGCTCTTATTTCCTGGTCTGTCGATGGTTACATTATATTTAATGGGATCAGGGCTAGGCTTACTCCCCTCCCCTCCCGTATTTGGACACAGACATATGTGTTACTATGTATCTCGGGTATAGGGCCACGTTCCTGCCTCACCGCATTCTGCTTCTTCCACAGTTATATCCACTATTATATGATATGCGGCCAGGGCCAGCCAGGAGAGACCGCTGGACTGGTCAGGAGAGCTTGCCAGTGCCCCCCCCCCCCCCAAACGCGCCAACCACTTGTAAATAAATATAAATGGCCCATATCATATAACAAGCAGCATGTCGTGGTATAATATTTTGGTGGTTAGTTGTAACTACGAGGTTGTGTGCTCAAACTCAATAGAGGCATGTCATCCCAATAACCAAAATTTGGCACAAACTCTGAGGGCCACATGGCACCTCCTAATTGGATGAACCAAAATTCACCAACCAATCAAAATCTCGCAACTTGACCTGTATGACTTGCCATGTGTCAACATGAGATTATCCAGTCTGACATAGGTACTACTGAGTCATCCTACTAATGTTAGTGCTATGTCACTGTACAACCTGCGTAATCAGCAACCAAGTCAACCCCGCAAGTTGACTTTTTAGTTGTTTTCAAAAAACTTTAGAACACAATAAATTTCACATACGATGTGAGATTGAGGTGATTCAAGAATTCTTAGAATCAAAACGATGAGATCTACAATTTGGTGATAGTTTTAGGCAATTTTGACCACTTTGATTTTTGAGCATATTTTTTATCCCCTAGATCATTCCTCCCCACTGAAAGCTTTTGGACCACCAAAAGTCTGTTTTTACTCAGCAATTAAGTGAGGGTACAACTCCCTAACTTTTCCGACCTCAATCCACATTTCTTTTCTTGGATTGGTACCTTTGAGCCCCACTCGAAGATACTCCACATTGCCTCTGTGCAAAGTCTTGATTCTCTTGTCAAGAATCGAGTCTTCTTGCAACTAATTTAAATATTAGAAGGGAAATTAGTTTATATATGGAATATGAAAATTCTCTTCAGATCATCAATTTTTGGAGGGTCATACAATTTTAAATTTTCCACATTCACAACAAAATAAATTTTCATGTAAGGCGGAAAATCTAATCGAGAATCATTGTTACCAATATTCTCCACAATTTTGAAAGGGCCATATTTGATTGGCTTGAGATTTTTACCTTTACCTTTAAGTCTTTCCTTGTTTATATACAGCCAAACTTGATCTCCCACTTGGAAATCATGATCAACTCGATGATTGTCATGCCTTGCTTTGTACTTTTCTTTGCATTTCTCAAGCTGCTCTTGTACTCTTTCATGCAATAGTTAATTTTTTTCAATTAAATGCTTGGTTTTGTCCACATCACTATCTACATATACTCCAATATATTTACCAAAGATAAAATCCAAAGGAGACTTGAGCAAATAACCCAAACAAGCTTCAAATGGAGATACTTGTGTGGATGAGTGCTTGTCATGATTCTTGATCTGGACATATGGAGGTACGCAATGCAATACAGAAATACACATAAACACAAAGATGTGGAAGAAATAAATATTCATTTCATTAATATTAAATAACTGAATTATTCTTATAGACGTAATGGAAATAAACTAGCAAGGGCACTAGTAGTTTATCTTGGAGAAGAGATGTTGCAGCAAGAGGCCTCTGAAATGTGTTAAAATGAGGTTCAATGTCCCTTTTATTATTGAAAAACATAGGAAAACCATAAAAAACAAAAAACCTAATCCCAGGAGATGAAACGACAAGAGTTTGTGGGCCCTGTTGGGGTTAGTTCGGCAGGCAACTTCCTAGGGTCGTAACTTGGTCATATTATCTCTGTTTGGTGCATACGATATATAGTAGAAAATATATCTTTGAGTAATACAGGTTTTTTCGTAGGCCCATGCCTATGGTTATGGGCCTATTGTAGACCTAAAAATAATTCCTTTTAGGGGGTCAAAATAGCTCTGGAAGTTCAGGACCTGAAAAACTGCTAAAAATAGTAAATGATGCTATAAAAAGGAAACTGATAAAACTGACTGGAGATCTAGGTTGAATAGGTGGGTGGACACCAATATCCACCTGGATCATTCCTTCCTCCTTAGGAATAAATGGTCCCCATTCTGTGCAGAACCTCCATGAGGTGAGGAAATTTTTGTTGAACCTAGTCCCACGTGAACCACTTGCCCTAGTGAAGGAGTTGACCTTCTTTGACAACATGATATAGCTAGATCCTTTGCTGGAGGGTGTTTCTGATATGTGTGTCCATGATATGATCAGTTGTGGCTTGTTCCATGCATTCTAGGTTTAACTCTGTTAGTGTGAGTTTTTCTACCATGATGTCAGATGTGTTCAGTAGAGGTGGAAAGTAGGGCCAAAGGTAATCCACATTGAACACTAGGTGCATACCAAGGAATGGTGGAATACTGAGCTCGATGGAATTTTCCCCTACAACCTTTGTGATGGTGTATGTCCCATATCAGAGCGGGAAAAGCTTGTAGTGGGGTCCAGCGAGGCGCTCCTTTTGCAAAGGTAGCCGCACTTTGTCACCCACCTGAAAGTTGTGTGGAACCCGATGCTGATCATGTCGTTTCTTGTACTTAGCATTAGCTATGTCCAATATTTCCTGAACCTATTGGTGGATGTTCTGAATGTGATCAATGAATTTTTTTGCCTTGTCAAATCCAGACTGTACATGAGCCGAATTTTCCTAAGTAGCCGCAAATGGCATGGCTACATCAATGGGACATTGTGGATGGAATCCCAAGCCCACCTGAAAGGGGATGTGGTCTTTTGAGATGTGGAGAGCCCGATTATAGCTGTGATGTACATAGGAGAGGTTCTCATCTCATGTGCATGGATGCGTTGATTTTTACATGTGCGGAATGTGTACGATGATCCTATTGACAACCTCTGTCTGGCCATCAGTTAGGGGATGGAAAATTATGGACTTATGAGCTTGGTGTCCAACATCAACTAGAGGCTAAACAAAAATGTACTGAGGAACCTATTATCTCGATTTGAGATGATAAACTGTGGGATCCGAAAGTGTACCCACACTCATTCAAAGAAGAGCTTAGTAGTGGCTTATGTTGTGATATTCTTCTTGTAGGGAGCCATAATGACCATCTTCAAGAATTTGTAGATGACCATGAAAAAAAAATTCATTTCCATGCTTAGTAAAAGGAAGGACTGACATGTAATCCATGGAGATGGATTACAAATGTCGACTAGGGGTAGGAAGCGGAGTATAGAGGCCTTAATTCTTGATGGTCGATTTGGAAATGGTGCAGGAAGTGCAGGATTTGATGTACTTCCAGACATTCTATCGAAGGTCTAGCCAACAGAAATACTTCTGCAGTACTACTGCTGTTTTCTCAACCCCAAAATTCCCAATGACTCAACTGTAGTACGATTCCTAAATCATCTTGCCACACTCGCTTGAAGGAACACAAAGGTGTCCCAGGTGACATAAAAGTACATCCTAGAGGTGAAAATCAGGAAATCACTTACCCTCCAAGAGTGTCTTGTTTGTGTGGCCTAATTCTAGATAGCTTTTGTAGAGAAGCGATGAATCATAAGTCTTATTCCCACAATAGTTGAGCATGGTGGTAAGTGCCATGGTTGGTGGTTGGTTGAGGTAGCCTGAAACATTAATGGTCTTTTCCTTCTTGTACTTGATGTTCAAATGAAATCGTTGCAGGTATGTGGACAAATTATTATGGTGATCGTTCTGCAACTTTCCCTATGTCATTATGAATTGTAGGGGTCGGTGGTTTGTGTGGATGATGGTTTCCTTCACCAAATGCTTACATTGTCAGAAAGCCTGTACAATTTTATACATCTATATTTCATAATCGAGATACTTTCAAACTATTTCGGAAAGTGTCTCACTATGATATGCCAAAGGATACACTTGTTGAGTAAGAACTGCCCCAATAACATAGTTAGAGGCATATGTCTCGATCTCAAATGGTTGTGGAAATTATGGTAATGTGAACACTGCAGCAGAGCAGAGGCGATGTTTCAACTCTACGAATGCCTTCTATTGAGATTCAAACCAAAATTATTTTTCTTTCGCTCCTCCCTTGGTGACTTGACTCATGGACTAAGTGATATGAGAGCATCTCAACGCAAACTCGCAGTAAAAATTGGCAAGACCCAAAAATTTTTGGACCTTTGTTAGAGTGGTTGGGGCTAGCCAATACTGAATGAATTGTATCTTGGCTAGATCCACATGCACCCCCCGCTCATCAATAATTTATACCAGATAATAAACCTGGTTCATGCCAAAAGTGCACTTCTCCAAATTGGCACACAACTTATTTTTTCGTAGTTTTTGGAGGACCTGTTGGATATGGTGGAGGTCCTCTTCCCAAGTCTTAATCAATATTAGGATGTAATCCAAGTACACCACTACAATTAAGTTGGTGAATGGATGCAATATGTCGTCCATCAACCTCATGACAGTTTCAAAAGTAGTCGTCAAACCAAAATTCATGACTAGTTATTTGAAAAGGCCCTTAGTTGGATTTGAAGGTAGTCTTACACACATCAGAGGGTTCAATTGGTACTTGGTGATATCCAGACTTCAATTTGATCTTGCTGAAATATTTTCCCCCCTTGAGTTGGTCTAGAAGGTCATCTATCCATGGGATCAAGTACCTATTTCAGACAATGATATTGTTGAGCATCTGATTATCAATACATAGTCTCCAAGTCCCATTCTTATTTTCCACCAACATGATCGGGATACCACAGGGCGTTGAACTCAATTGGATGTGACCTTTCTACAACATATCCTAAATCTGCCTCTTGATTTCATCATTTTACAGAATAGAGCATCGATATATTGGTCCATTAGGTAGCGATGCACCTAGGGTCATATCGATGGACTACTTGACCTGATAGTGAAGAGGCACCCTTGCGAGTGAGGTGAAGGTGTCCTTGTACTCCTCCATGACCTTGTCCATATATTGTTGTCGTGTGGAGGAACCCTGTCTAGAGGTTGTGGCCAAAGTATTCTTCTTGCCCTTAGGGCTGATCATCAGGAAGAAAAACTTTCCCGGCTTTGGAAATGAGCTTACTACATTATTTCATAGTAACCAAAGAGATGGTGGTATGCAGTGCTACCTACGATATCTTGTACACATTATTCCCCAAAGTAAAAATAACAACGCGAGGCCTGGAATAATAAACAACATGTTGCTTCCACAAGTATGTTTGGCCTAATAATACATCACAAACATCAAGAGGAGAAATGCCACATAATACCTCATCCGTGAAGGGATTGATGTTGTAGGGAAGGCAACACTATTGGCTGATGCGGAGATCCCATTCTTGGTGAAGCCACCCGATGGTGTACATTTGTGGATGTGCTATGGTTGACAAGCCCAACCGCTTCACAACCTCTACTAAAATGAGGTTCTTTTCACTCCCGATGCTGACAATAAACTGTAGTGGGGAACCCTTTACCCACATTTCGAAATGAAAGAGGCGCTCCCCCTCCTCTTGATCTTTCGGTTCCTCCTTCTGGATCTTCATGGTGGAAATAGTGGCATTAGGCTTCGCATCGATAATCTGCTTCCCTATTTCATTCCACTTGTTGGGTTATGATTTAGATTCGGAGCATGCATATGATTCAGAAGCCTTCAACTAAACCACTAGTGAATGCTTAGCCCAATACTCACTTGTGTTGTGAGTGGAGCTCTTATGAAAGTGACACCATTTTCCCATGTCCTTTGGCTTTGCAGTGTTGTTATTTTCTTGCAGTTTTGGTGGGTTTCCCTAGGCCGCTCATCCTTGGCTTTGTCCTTTTTTCTATGGATTGATCGTACCTTTCCATTGATTTTAATTTGCAGATCCAAAGCATCACTTCTTCTGTTTGAATTTCTGCTCAATCTTGGTAGAATACTGGTATGCTTCACCGAGCGAGGAGATGTAGTGAAACTCTGGTTTTTCCTGAATATATCTATGTAGAAAAATACAGTACCTCAACACCAAATTTTTCTCTGAATATTCGATACCCAAGTTTGTGTGTAGGGTATGGAAAAAATTCATCAACTCATGCACATCTTGATCCATTTGTTGTCGTAGCGTAGTCCATGGTATGTACTTGTCCTCATAGCTCCCATAGAAAATTTCCTTGATGGCGTCTAGGGAAGAATCCCAAGTGGGTGTGGCCGAGATCAAAGAGCCTCCCCTCTGGTCCTTTAGCTCACAGTAAGGTTCCCACCAGTCCTTGACATGGGGGGCGGCTTTGAGGAGTTCAAAAGTAATATTTTCTTGGTTGGAAAAGTCATGAACGGAGAAATATCCTTCTAATAGATTCAATCATCTATTTATAGCGTCTACATATATTTGGCCCTCAAATATGGGAATTCCAAAGTTTAATTTTACCTTAAAATGAGTGGCGCCTCCAGAGTGGCTGCTAGATGCAGATGTGTCACCGGTGGGAATCATTGGAAGTATTTGGGTAAATTTATCCATCATTGCATTGCTTTGTTTTTCAAGGGCCTCCTTGAGCAATATTTTGATAGGATCTCCTACTCCCTCATCTTTCTTTTCTTCCCCCATGGATGATCGTCCAGGTTTGCGAGGTTGATCTTGCCAAGGTTCAACCAGGTCTATCCCTAACTCCTTATACCCCAACCTCGTTAGGGACATGCAAATAAGGATCGAGAAAGAGTAGACCGCTTTGATACCATTGATATAGAATTATGAGGGAACATAATAAAATATAAAAATTCACATAAATGTAGAGATGCAGCATAAATAAAACTTCATTTCATTAATATCAAATAACTGAAATATGCTTACAGACATAATGGAAATAAAATAACTAAGTCACTGGTAGCTTATCTTTGAGAAGAGATGTGGCAGCTACAAGCCTCTGAATTGTGTTAGAATGAGACTCAAGTGAATTTTTATTATTGAAAAACATAGGAAAACCATAAACAAACAAAACCCTAAGTTGTTTAGATGAAACACCAAGAGTTTGTGGGCCCCTTTGGGGTTATTTGGGCAACCAAATTCCCGGGGTCGTAACTTGGTCATATTATCTCTGTTTGGCACGTCTGATATATCATCAGAAATATCTCTCTAAGTACTACAAGTGTTTTCGTAAGCCCTTGCGTATGGTCATAGGTTTGATACAGAGTACAAAAAAATGTTGTTTACGGGGTTAAAACTGATCTGGAAGTTTAGGAACCGAAAAACTGCTAAAAATAGTAAATGCCGCTGTAGAAAAAGGAAATTAATGTAACTAGCTGGAGGTCTAGGTGGAATACATGGGTGGCCACCAATATCCACCTGGATCAATTGTAGTCACGTTGGATGTAATTAAAATTCTCATCCAAAAGTTTAGGATGCTTATCACAATATCCACGAAGGAGATGCACTAGTGTTCTATTTCCCACTTTTGTCTGGCCTTCAGTCTATGGATGAAATGCGGTGCTCTTTTTCAACTTGGTGCTCATGAGTTCCCATAAACTTGACCAAAAATTCCTGGAAAATTGAGAACATCGATAAAAAATAATAAAATTGGGTAACCCATACAATTTGGAAGAACATATTTGTTGTTTTTTCAGATGTAACCTATTTCTTACATGGCATCAACACACACATTTTACTAAAAAGATCCAAAAAAACGTATAGATAATCATGACCTTTCTTATACATTGGTAGTACCCCTACAAAATCCATAGAAATAATTTCCCAAGGACGAGAAGGAATAGGAAGTGGAGTGTACAAACCCAATTTCCTAGTACTATTCTTGCCAGTAGCACACATGGAAAATCTCTTTACATATCTTGAAACAATTTGATTCATGCGAGGCCAATAACAATACCTCTGAAATTGTGCAACTCTTTTTCCTACACCAAAGTGACCAAGAATAATAAAAGTGTGGGCTTCCCTTATGATATTGAATATTTCACCCTTTGGAACACATAACTTGCCAATGTGATACAACAATTTGTTATAAACATGATAATCCAACACTTCAACATGATTTCATTGACTCAAAGTTGCATAAAAATCTTTAAAATTTTCATCTTTAGCATATTATTCAATATAAATTTCATGCAAAATTGAGTTATGATTAATAATGACAAATGCATTAACAATAGGCCTTGATAAAATATCGAAAAATTTGTTGTATGTACCTTTCTTGTACCTGATTACCAAAGTAAATTGTTGCAGGAAGCCCATCCACCTGAAATTTCTTGCTTATTGTAGCTTAGTTTGCGATTGTAAATATTGGAAAGGTTGATGGTCAGTATGAATAATTTTTTCTTTACCCATCAAATAATGCTTCCATTTCTTTATGTTTTGTACCAAAGCATACAACTCTTTATCATAATTTTGATAGTTAATTGCTACATTGGTAAAGGTTTCAGAATGATAAAAACTAGGCTTACCATGTTGCATCAAAACTTCTCCCATGGCATAATCACTTACATCAGTTTGAATCTCAAATTAATGCTTAAGATCTCGAAGTGCTAGAATTGATTTTGTATTGATTTTCTCTTTCAATGTGTTGAAGCTTTTCTGTTTCTTTCCTCCCTACTGAAAGACCTATTTCACACTTGTCAAAGCATGTAATGGTGTTGTAATGAGTGAGAAGTTAGCTATAAATTTTCTCCAATATTGGGTTTCTCCCAAAAAAACTCCTAACTTTTTTTGCATTGTTGTGTTTAGGCTAATTCACAATAAATTCAACTTTTGAGGTATCAATATTCAATTCACCCCCTCCTACAATATGAACCAAATAAAACAAAGAAGTTTTCCTAAATTCACACTTAGACATCTTCAAATACAACCTCTATTTCTTCAAATACATACTTGACGTGCTCTTCACGAGTCTTACTGAAAATTGGAATATTATCTGAGCAGTCTAAGAAAAAATCATCAAGGAATGGTATCAACACATCATTCATAATGCTCATGAATGTTGCAGGTGCATTGCAAAGCCCAAACGACATAACTAACCATTCAAACAAGCCTTGTTTTGTCTTGAAAACAATTTTCCAAATATCATATTCAACAATCACTATATGATGATAACCGCTTCTCAAATCTAACTCAGTAAAGTAAAAAACATCCTTTAACTGATTTATAAAATCATCAATGCGAGGAAGAGAATAGAAATTATTTACCGTGAAATTTTTCAAAGCTATAAAGCCACACACATGCACCATGTACTATCTTTCTTTGGAAGCAATACAATAAGATACCCACAAGGATATGTGTTAGGATTGGTGACCCCTTTTTTAAGAAACTCTTGAATTTTCTTCTTGATTTCTGGATTCTCCAAAAATTTCATTCTATACATGACAATGCTTGGAAGTGGTGCATCTTGCTACAAATGAATCTCATGCTGGATTCCTCTTTTAGGAGGAAAAACTTCAGGTTTCTAGAACATATTTTCATAAGTGTTAACAAATTCAACCACTTAATTCTTTAGTTTAGAATCACATCATGTGAAAGCTTAAGGTTCAATAGCATCTTTGTATTTAATCATCAACAACACAAAAGTCTCACTATCATTTACACGCTTTTTCATCTTACCAACACTTACAAGAGATAAGTTCATCTTCTTGCGATGTTCTCTAACAATATACTCAAATCCATATTTAAAAACATCATATTTGTTCTCATGTTGATAAAATATGGATTTTCAATCATACAAGTATGGACTCCCTAAAAAAATTCCACATATGTCAAGTGGTACAAAATCAAGCTCTACCACAACTATAAAATTTGTAGTGATGGAAAATTTGAGTTTACATTTTATTCTCACTTGCAATTTGGTATCTTCACATACCCAACCCAAAGGGTAAGGTTTAGTACGAGGTTTAGTTTCTAAATTTAGTTTGTTGACAATAGCTTCAAAGATAAGATTGACTTTGGATCCACTATCAAATAAGGTATCAACTTTGATATGTTTTGTAATGACCCTAATATGGAAAAGATCAGTTGTTTCTTTATCATTTTGAGACTCGATAGGCTTACTAGAATAATTAGTACTTGCATTATAATATTTACCTTTAATTACCATGGATTTAATTTTGGTTTCACACCTGAATGAGATCCTATATCTTCTTGAGTTGTAGCAGTAGTCTTTTGTTTCCCCTTGTTATTGAACTTATTTGGTCTCATTTCTAGATGTAGTTTCCAACAATGGTCTTCATCATGAAATTATTTTGAACAATGTTTACGAGTAAGTTTCTCGCCCCCTTTCTTGACTGTAACATTTTTTTTTTCCTCCTTTAAACTTCCCCGTTCCTTTGTCTCTAGATTTGGATGGTTTTTTGATAGTCTCACGAGGAAAATTCTTGCCTCTTGATTCGAAATGAGTTGCTTGAACACATAATTCATATATATTGGTGGCATTAAACATAAGTATAATATGTCTTAAATAACTATGTAATCAACCTATGTATTTAAGGAGAGTGTCTAGTGAAGACAAATCAACACTGAAGACTGAAACTTCTCTTATAGATTCTTGTGTGTAATTTTGAACACTATGACCTTTAGCTTGTCTAAAATTTTTCCAATCCATAATTGTTTTTTCATATAAGATAATGGATAAAATTTCCTTCTTAATGAAACTATAAAATAATTCCAAGAAGAGATAATTTTACCACTTTTCTTCAAATATTCTTGAGTTATGGCCTCCCACCAAATGAGGGCTCCACTTTTCAGACGAAGAGAAGAAAGTTGGATCTATGTAAAATCATACTTAATCTTCTGAATCCTATAATAGACTTCAATTTGATGAACCCAATTATCCAACTTTTCAAAATTTACTTCCCTATTGTACATAAGCAATTCAAACTTAAAATCAAGCTTAAGGAAATGAGATTTAGAATGTCCTTTTGGGGAACTAGGAGGAGCATGTCTAGGTGTTTAAGGAGGTGAATAAGGGGGTGAGGATGGATGTTAAGATAAAGGTGAAGATGAGTGGAGGTGGAGGATTTCCCCCTTCACCACCATTTCATTTTGGATGATTTGATCTCTGTCCTTGCAACGTTTTTGTCCTCTCATTGTACAACACTTTTACCATCTCATCCATATAATACAAAGATGCTAGGTCACTATAATACTGATGTAGC
Source organism: Pinus albicaulis (assembly GCA_034641835.2). Lineage (NCBI taxonomy): Eukaryota > Viridiplantae > Streptophyta > Pinopsida > Pinales > Pinaceae > Pinus > Pinus albicaulis. Next base: position 1,629,628,760 of record CM076575.1, on the reverse strand, counting down.
CCTTGTTTGGTAGTATACCCCTATCATTTTTATTGTTGTACCCATGTATACCCCATATTTTTATTATTGTGGCCCATAGGTGTAGCCCCATTATTGTTATTATTGTGCCCATGTGGTTGCCATATTGTTATATTGTGACCCCTAGACTCCTATATATAGAAGGTAGGTTTTGTCATTTGTATCATTTGAGAATTATTCATTTATGTATTTTAAATGAGTTTTCCCCCTTGAAGTGGATAATTTTTATGTCATTGATCCATATTTTCTTCTATTATTTTGTGAGTTGGTTGCAGAATATTTGGTATCAGAGCTTTGGATTCTTGGGTTTCACTATAGAAGATAGGCCATCTTGGCATTTTCGATGTAATTTTTTTTCTATGAAGGTTCAAAGGTTGAAAGCTTTAGCATGAGAAGCCTAAATACTAAGGAAATTTTTGTAAAAATTTGAGATATTAGGTTGCTATAGTTTCAGAGCTATGATGTGAGGAAGTTAGGGTTTCTACAGAATCCATAATTTCATCTCAAACAGGTGACTGAGGGAAAAGCAGCATAAATTTATTTTTAGACATTGGAATTTAATTCTATAAAATGTGGCATAAATTGCACGGACTGTAGTTTATTGTGTATTAATTCCAAGGTCGAAGGTCAAAATAGTGACATGTGGCACGTCGTACAAGTTCGCTCTACTAAACTAGTCCATAATTAGGTCAGTGTGGGAGATTGGGCATAACTTTATATTGAAGAATATGAATTAGGTCTGACCTATGGCATTATAAAGAAGATTTAGAGGGCTACCACAAGACCAAAGTTCAGATCTTGGAATATGCAATTACAGAGTTACAATTTTTTCAAGATCATTAGAGAAATTTTGAGGTATAAAATGGGCCTCCTAAGAAAAATGTACAACCAAAATAAGATTTATAAGAACCAATAGGATTAAAGTTGATGATGTCAACCATGGGGGATGATTCACCATTTCTGGGGTAAAAAGGTAAAAATATTAAAAAATAATAAAATAATAAAACTATATTGTCAACTTATCTCCCTAAGTTTTTACTCAATTTTGAGCGGGAGTACTCGTTGGATGCAAAATTTGATTCCTCGTACAAGGAGTACCCATGTTGCATACTTTTGATGGACCCTGCTACATGAAAAGTAAGAAATACAAGTAATCACATTTTTCATGTATTTCTCATTTTTCATGTAGAATGGTCCATAGAAAGTATGCAACATGGGTACTCCTTGGATGAGGAATCAAATTTTTCATCCAACTTGTGTCCCCACTCGAAATTTGAGTAAACCCATAGCGAGATAAGTTGAGAATACGAGTTGAAAAAGTAGTTTTTTATTTTTTACCTCTAAAATTTGATGATGTAATCTAATCCTATTTTGTAATTTCCACTATTATTTTATAATTTTCTTAGGAGTCCCATTTTAGACCTCAAAATTTCCCTAATGTGAGCTCCTAAAAGCAAAAAAAATGTGTGTATTTTAAAGAATAAATTGCGTAACTTTTGTTTGAAAAATAAGTTTGAAGTAATTCCAAGGGAATATTAAAGCGCACGCGCAATCACACACACACACACACACACACACACACACACACACACACATATATATTGAGTTCTAAAATTTCTTCAAAAAATAATTCTACACCCATTAATCCCTTAGAAAACTCTATTGTGATGCATTAAGAGGAATAATTACAACATGAAATATCAAAATTATAGGACCAAGTGCAACTAATTTTGATCTCACAAAAAGAAACCAAAGATGAGATAGATGGTTTAAAAGAAGACATGGAAGCTAAGATAGATGGTTTGAAGGATTAAATGAAAGCTAATATGGATGATATAGAAGAAAAAATGAAAGGAAACATGGAATATTTGAAGAATGGTTTGAAAGTAGATTTGACAAAGTTGCTACCATAAATGCTTCCTAATGCCGGTATGGTATTAGATGAAACTCATGATGAAAATAACAAGAATTTTAGTCATTATTCCATAGCCTCTAGCGTTAGATTGAAGATCCACGATATTTCAAAGATCGATATGAGGAAGTCTGATGGAAAGGATCAAATAACATCAATACTACAAATGGAGTAATACTTTGATATCCATAATGTGAAACACACACGAAAGGTAATAATTGCAAATTTATATTTAGAAAAAAATCAATTTGTATGGTATCAATGGCTTTTTTCTCATAAACCGCTTGTCACTTGGTCAATGTTTATGGAGGAAATGGTAACACATTATGAGGATACAAAGAGTAACACCTTCTTTAGCCAATTGATAAATCTCAAACAAAAGGGTTCAATGATGGAGCACATTGAGGACTTCCAAAAATTGAATATAAGGGTAAATGATATTCTAGAGGAACATAGGATTGACGTCTTCACAGGGACTTCAAAAAATAAAGTTCTCCTTTTGGAACATGATACATTGGAGAAGACATTCTTGTTGGTAAGAAAAATTGAAAGAAAAATTATGGTGACAAGGAAGCCTGCCACTCACAACTATAAAGATGGAACTGTTTCTACTCCTAGCCTTCCACAACCTACAATGTCGACACCACAACAATTGGAAGAAAAAGGAGAAAAAGGGCTTTGTTACAGTTGTGATAGAAATACACTAAAGGTCATAAGTGTGTTGAGAATAAATTAATTGTTGAAGTCCAACAAGAAATTGCAGCACACACACTAGTGTGGGACCAACAGGTAATAGCGATACATTAGTGTGAAGGAAAATTTAATTAATTAAATTGGTGCAATGTCTAATTTAATTTTCCCTTAATTAAATTTGACAATAAAATGTAATCTTATCTTCTGATCACTTGTAATAGTAAACTGAGTGTGATAAAATCAATTAGCTAATGTATTTCGAGTTGAGGGTGGTTGGTGAGACATAAAGAGTAATTCTATTAGTTATTGAGTTTAAATTGAAGTTGGTGCATTAGTTTAATGCATGAGTAATCAGTTAACTCAGTTAGGTGAGTTAGAGTCAGTTGAACTAGTTGTAACTATTTGTTGCACTAGGAAAAGATCAAGTGAATTAAATATTATTTAATTCACAATCAGTGATATACCATGCAACTGATGATTTACTATTAATAGCTACATGCATGTCAGTTCCAGTGGAGACCCAGTTGAGACAAAGGTTAAAGGGATGTTAACTATCAGTTGTGTGATTAGTAGGTTACCAGTATGCAACCAGACATACCTTGGATTTCCCATGATCCTTGCGTAGTTTTGGAAGGAATAAATTCCTAAATAATAGGGATTGCATTCATCAAGAATTTCGAAAGTAGCACAGTCTATTTAGAGGCTGAGAATTGGCTAAGTGTTAGTCGATTTTTTTCAGGACAACGCGATACAGTTGTGAGAGTGCAGGAGACTATTGTGAGAAGAGAGCATTGTAATTGTTTCATGATTCCGTGGTGAATATAAAATATATGATAGAGTTATTTTGAGCAATAATATTTCCCTGGGAAAATTATATGTGTTGTGGTTTGATTTGTTTCTTTCTGCACTTGTTGTGATTGGCGATTGTGTTTAATTTCCGCAATTGATTTGTAGAAGTATTCAATTGCTTTAGCACATTGCATGATCGGATTGAATACATGAAATACATATTGTTTGTATATTTTATACATGGAATCAAAGCACATGAAATTACTATAGTGGAGGAGAAGTTGAGTTTTTGATCGAATAGAATTCAAAATTGCAAAATTATTCTTGGTGCGATAGGCGAATCGGGATCGAAATGGATTTCAATGTATTGAGATTGGAGTATGCACTTGAGGGATAATCTAACTATATTGTGTAGAAATAAAATATGGAGGCAGTACTAGAGGATAATGGATTGAAAGAATTCATTGATAATGACATTCCCAAACCCGCTGCTACAGATGCCACAAATATTGATTCTTGGCAAAAGAAGGTTGGAAAGGTGAGGAGGATCTTACTAGAGGGAGTACGAGACTAAACTGTCTCAAGTATCCATGGAAAATAAAAGCCATATGAAATGTGGAAATATTTGGTAGATCTATTACATAGCAGCAATGATTATAGAAAATTGGCACTGAAGGACAAGCTGAGAAAAATAAAAATGGAGAAAGGTGACACTATTTCGAAATATTTAAAAAAGGTTGTCCAATGTTAGGATGAGCTTTGGAGAATCTAAATTACTATCACGGATTATGATTCGGTGATCCTACCTCTTCTAGGACTTCCCAAGAGTTGGAATAGTTATTAGGACTCTCTCAATGGAAGGGAAAAGCCGCCAGATTGGGAACGAATTTAGTCGAATTTGGTGCAAGAATAATTCAGGCGGAATACCAGGGATGTTTCTTCATCTAAGAATGATCATGAAGAATATTTCACTTTGGCTTCCAAGGTGAAGAAGGGGAAAGGAAATAAATTACATTCCAAATTTGAGTCTGGAAAACATGGCGGGAAGTGCGACATGTCCAGAGTGAAGTGTTTTCACTATTATAAGCATGGACATTATACCCAAGGGTACTCTTGTGCAATCAGACACATGGAAGGGATGTATTATGGGGAAGTATGGAAAGGCAAATTTTCATGAGAAAGAGAACCAAGCCTCGGAAATCCTTGAGAGAGTTCACTTAGACGTGTGTGGATTATTCTCTATTTATTCGACATCAATGCATAAGTACTATGTGATATTTGTTGATGACTTTTCTAGAAATTGTTAGATATAATTCATGCAGAAGAAAGAAATTTTTTTATCAAAATTTATTTAGTTCAAAGCACTGGTGGAGAAAGACACAGGGAAGCAAAGAAGGAATTCAGAGAGAGTTGATTTCACCTCATAATCCACAGTAGAATCGGGTCACAAAAAGAAATAATAGAACAATTGTGGGTGTAATATGAGCAATGTTGGATAATCAGAGCTTACCGTTGCATCTATGGGTGGAGGCATGCAACACAGCGGTATTTGTGAAAAACCATTGTCCTCATCGAATACTTTGCATGAGTACATCTGAGGAGGCTTTTACTGGTAAGAAACCCGATGTTTCATAGTTTAATATTTTTGGCTCATATGTTTATGTGCATGTGAGAAAAGACATCAGGAATAATATCGAACCAACAACTGAGATTGGGATATTTTTGGGGTACACTGAAACTCCCCACAACTATCGGTTGTATTTTCCAAACAGAAGAATGAATGTTGTGAGATGGGATATAAAATTTGATGAGGAGAAAGCCATGCGATTTTCCCTTGAGCGGGAGATGGATTTGCATGTAGAGGAGGAACTCTTGGTTCCAAAGAATGAACCTCAAGATGTGGAGCAGCCACATGTGGAGGATCATGGAGTGGCATAAAACACTCATGTAAGGCCATCCACTAGAAATGGTAGAAGGCGCACCATGGAAGCTAATAGATTAAGACTTGATGTGGTAGAGAATGTAGGAGCCCTTTCTTCACTGTGCAGACAGAGACAGTCTCCAGACAGGTTTACTGGATACATGGCTCTTCTGAGAAAGTGTATTGTGACAGAACCAACTTCCTTTTGAGGAAGCAGTTCAACAACCAATTTGGGATGATGCTATGGTAGAGGAGTATGAATCCATCGTCATGAACAGTGCAAGGGAATTTGTCCCATGACTGGTTAGAAAATTAGTGGTTGGATCTAGATGGATCTATAAGGTGAAGCAAGCATCATATTAAAGTGTGGAGAAGTACAAGGCCAAATTTGTGGCTCAGGGATTCTCACAAATTGAGGGGATTGAATATGAGGATACTTTCACATCAGTCACGAGGTACTCTTCCATTAGATCTATCTATGTACTCTCAGTGTGGATGAGGTGGCGCATTCATCAGATGGATGTGAAAAATGTGTTTCTCAGTGGAGTTATTGAGGAAGAAGTGTACATAGAGTAGCTAGAAGGATTCAAAATATTTGAGAGTGAGTCCCATGTGTGCCGACTCAAGAGAGCATTGTATGGGTAGAAGCAATCACCTCATGCTTGGTACCCTCGGATTGATAGTTATTTCGCCAGTTTGTGCTTCATCAAAAGTGAAGTGGATGCAAACCTGTACCAGATTATTATTGATGGTAAGCTCTTGATTATCATAATTTATGTTCATGATCTAATCTTGACATCTGATGAGAATTTGATAACTTCTTGCAAGGAGGATCTTGCAAGGGAGTTCGAATGGAAGTACATTGGACTCCTTCACTATTTCCTTGGTTTGGAAATATGGCAGCGGGATGGTGAACTTTTTTTTTCTCAAGGCAAGTATGCCAAAGAGATACTGGGTAAGTTTCACATGGAGAGTTGTAAACCCATGGAGAATCCTCTTCAAGGAAATTGGAGGAAAGAGGATTCTACTTCAGGAGAAGTAGCAGATGCTACTGTCTACAGGAAGCTAGTGGGTTCACTAATGTACTTAGTGAGCACCAGACCATACATTTGCTACACAGTGAACCAACTAAGTCAAGCTATTATTAAGCTAACCATGTTATTTTTGGAAGGCGAGGAAGCATGTCTTGAGATATCTCAGGGGCACTATAGTGTATGGATTATGGTATAGAAGGAAAGAGGGAGTGAATCTTCAAGGCTTCATGAATGTAGATTGGGGAGGCATTCCATCAGATAGAACGAGCACATCAGGAGGGATCTTCAAAATAGGATCGACAATAGATTCTTGGTATAGCAGGAAGCAGTGGCCTGTGGCACTCAGTTCAGCCAAGGTAGAGTACATGGTAGCAAGTCAAAATGCATGTGAGGTCATCTGGATGAGAAAGATCATGGTTGGTTTCTTTGGTTCTCAAACGGATCCGATTGTGATACATTGTGATAACCAGAGTTGCATTAAACTCTCGGTTAATCTGGTACTCCATGATAGGTAAAAGCACGTATACAACCAATACCACCATCTCAAATATTTTGTTCAGAGGTACATTATGTTACTTCAGTACATTCCCACGGAGGATCAGGAAGCATATATTTTGAAGAAGGCACTCACTAGGAGAAAATTCAAATACCATAGAGGTATGATCGGGGTGGAAAATAATCCCTTTCTTGTTGAGAGGAAGTGTTGAAGTCCAACAAGAAATTGCAGAACACACACTAGTGTGGGACCAACAGGTCTTAGTGATACATTAGTTTGAAGGCCATTTTAATTAATTTAGTTGGTGCGGTGTCTAATTTAATTTTCTGTTAATTAAATTGGACAATAAAATGTAATCTTATATGATGATCACTTGTAATAGTTAATTGAGTGTGATAAACTCAATTATATCATGTATTTAAAGTTGAGGGTGGTTGGTGAGGCATGCCGAGTAATTCTATTAGTTATGGAGTTCGAATTTCATTTGGTGCATTAATTTAATGCATGAGTAACTAGTTAACTCAGTTAGGTAAGTTAGAGTCAATTGAAATATTTGTAATTGTTTTTTGCACTAGTAATAGATCAAGTGAATTCAATATTATTTAATTCAGAATCAGTGATATGCCATGCAATTGGTGATTTACTATTAATAGATGCATGCATGTCAGTTCCAGTGGAGACCCAGTTGAGACAAAGTTTAAAGCATGTTAACTATCATTTGTGTGATTAGTAGGTTGCCCACATGCAACCAAACATCCATTGAATTTCCCATGATCCTTGTGCAATTTTGGAAGGCCAAAATTCCTAAAGAATAGGGATTGCATTCATCAGGAATTGCACAACCAAGGCAAGCTATTTAGAGGCTGAGAATTGGCTAAGAGTTGGTCGATTTTGTCTGGGACAGAGTGAGACAGTTGTGAGAGTGCAAGAGACTCTTGTGAGAAGAGTGGATTTTAATTGTTTCATGATTCCATGGTGAATATACAATATATGATAGAGGGGTTCTGAACAGTAAGATTTACCTGAGAAAATTATCTATGTTTTGGTTTGATTTGTTTATTTCTGCACTTGCTGTGATTGGCGATTGTGCTTAATTTCTACAATCGATTTGTAGAAGTATTCAATATATTTCTTTAGCACATTTCATGATCGGATTGAATACATGAAATACATATTTTTTTTATAATTTCTACATGGTATCAGAGCACAAGAAATTACTATAGTGGAGGAGAAGTTGAGTTTGTGACTGAATATAATTCGAATTTGCAAAACTATTATTGGTGTGACAGGCGAATCAGGATCGAAATGGCTTTCAATGGCTTGAGATTGGAGTATGAACTCGAGGGAAAATCTAACTATATTGCATGGAAAGATAGGATGGAGGCAGTAATGGAGGATAATGGTATGAAATAATTCATTGATAATAAGATTCCTAAACCCACTCCAGCAGATGTCGCAAATCTTTATTCTTGGCAAAAGAAGGTTGTCAAGGCGAGGAGAATCTTAATGGAGGGAGTACGAGAGAACATTGTCTCAAGTATCCATGGAAAAGAGACACCATATGCAATGTGGAAAGATTTTATAGATCTATTTCAAAGCAGGAGTGATCATAGAAAATTGGCACTGAAGGACAAGCTCAAGAAAATCAAAATGGAGAAAGGTGACACCATTCGAAAATATTTAACAAAGTTTTTCCAATGTCAGGACGAGATTGGGAGCATCAGAATTACTATGGTAGATGATGACTTGGTGAGCCTAGCTCTTCTAGGACTTCCCAAGGGTTGGCATAGTTATCAGGACTCTGTCAATGGAAGGAAAAAGCTTCCAGATTGGGAACGACTTTGGTAGGATTTGGTGCAAGAATAATTCAGGTAGAATATCAGGGATGGTTCTTCATCTAAGAATGATGATGAAGAAGATTGTGCTTTGGCTACCAAGGCAAAGAAGGGGAAAGGAAAGAAATTACATTCCAAATCTGTGTCTGGAAAACATGGCGAGAAGCACGACATGTCCCTAGTGAAGTGTTTTCATTGTCATGAGCATGGACATTATGCCACGAACTGTCCACAAAAAAAGAAGAACAAGAAGGCTCCAGGATCTGTATTTGGTGAGGCTTTGGCCTTTCAATTTGAGCTTAAATTATCACTCATTTCATGCATGGTTTCAAGTTCAATTGGATCGGTAAGGTACTTGGATAGTGGTGCATCCTTTCACATAACTAGAGACAAAGAAATTTTTACTAGCTTGGAGGAGAAGGACCTCCACATGCATATCAAAATGTGTGATGATGGGCAATATAGTGCTATCAGGATTGGTATAGTTACCTTCCAAAGATATTCAGGTAAACCCTTTCTATTAAAATATGTAACACATGTACTAGCCTTGAAGCTCTCAGTCCCAGTGTTGGAGGATAGAGGCTATGATGTTGTTTTCAGTGAAGGAAAATATTTCATTCGACACAAAGAAATAGGACAAGACAAGAAGATTTAGATTTGTGTGAATAATCTCTATAAACTTTATGTAGATGGTTGCAAAAAATTTATGGGTAAGGCGGATAAATTGGTGAGCCCGGATAAGGTTGAGTTATGGCATAGAAGATTGGGCGATCTACACCACGAAGCCTTGAAGGTCATGCATCAGATTTCTATGGGTCTTCCCAAGGGTAAAATTTCACAGTTAGACACATGAAAGGGATTTACTATGGGGAAGTATGCAAAGGAAACTTTTCACGAGAAGGAAAACCGAGCCTCAGAAATCCCCAAGAGAGTTCACTGAGACGTGTGTGTACCGTTCTCTATTGCTTCGACAATAAAGCATAAGTACTATGTGATATTTGTTGATGACTTTTCTAGAAAGTGTTGGATCTAATTCATGCAAAAGAAAGATAAGATGTTCTCAAAATTTCTTGAGTTCAAAGCACTGGTGGATAACTACACAGGGAAGCGTGTGAAGGCTCTTAGTAGCGACAATGGTGGTGAGTACATCTCCAATGAATTCAAGGACTTCTACAGCAAAGGAGTAATTCGAAGAGAGTTGATTATGCCTCATAACCGACAACAGAATGGGGTCGTAGAAAGAAATAATAGAACAATTATGTGTGTAGCATGAGCGATGTTGCATGATCAGGGCCTACCGTTGCATCTGTGGGTGGAGGATTGCAACACACCAATATCTGTGAAAAAATTTTGTCCTCATCAGATTATTGGCATGAGTACACATAAGAAGATTTTTATTGGTAAGAAACCTGAAGTTTCATATTTTAAGATTTTTGGCTCATCTGTTTATGTGCATGTGAGAAAAGACATGAGGAAGAAGCTCGAACTAACAACTAAGATTGGGCTATTTGTGCGGTAGACTGAATCTCCCCACAACTATTGGGTGTATTTTTTGAACAACAAAATGATTGTTGTGAGATGGGATATAAACTTTTATGAGGAGAAATCCATGCGATTGTCCCTTGAGAGGGAGTTGGATTTGCATGTAGAGGAGGAAATCTTGGTTCCAAAGAATGAACCTAAAGATGTGGAGCAACCACATGTAGAGGATCATGGAGTGGAAAAAAAAACTCATGCATATCCATCCATCAGAAATGGTAGAAGGCGTACCATGGAAGATGATAGATTTAGACTTGGTGCAGCAAAGAATGTAGGAGCCCCTACTTCACTGCGCAAATAGAGACAGTCTCCAGACATGTTTACTAGATACATGGATCTTATGAGCAAGTGTATTATGATAGAACCATATTTATTTGAGGAAGAAGTGCAATAACCAACTTGGGTTGATGCTATGGTAGAGGAGTATGACTCAGTCATCAAGAACAATGCATGGGAATTTGTCCCAAGACCTGTCAAAAAATCAGTGGTTGGATCTAGATGGTTCTATAAGGTGAAGAAAGTAGCAGATGGGAGTGTGGAGAAGTACAAGCCCAGATTTGTTGCCCCGGGGATTCTCACAAGTTGAGGGTATTGACTATGAGGAGACTTTGACACTAGTTGCGAGGTACTCTTCCATTAGTTATATCCTTGCACTCTCAACGTGGATGGGGTGGCACATTCATCAGATGGATATGAAAACTAAATTTCACAATGGATTTATTGAGTAGGAAGTGTACATAGAGTAGCCAGAAGGTTTCGAAACATTTGACAGTGAATTGCATGTGTGCCGACTTAAGAGAGCATTGTATGGGTTGAAGCAAGTAACTCGTGCTTGGTACACTCAGATTAACAACTATTTCACCTCGTTGGGCTACATCAAAAGCGAAGCAGATGCAAACCTGTACCAGATTGTGGTTGATGGTAAGCTCTTGATTATCGTACTTTATGTTGATCATCTAATCTTGACAAGTGATGAGAAGCTGATTACTTCTTGCAAGGGATTTCGAAATGAAGGACATGGGACTCCACTATTTCCTTGGTTTGGAAATATGGCAGCGGGATGGTGAAATTTTTGTTTCTCAAGGAAATTATACCAAAGAGATACTCGGTAAGTTTCACATGGAGAGATCTAAACCCATGGAGACTCCTCTTCCAGGAAATTGGAGGAAAGAGGATGCTACTTCAGGAGAAGTACTGATGCTACTGTCTACAGGAAGCTAGTGGGTTCACTGAGGTACTTGGTTAACACTAGACCATACATTTTATACGTTGTTAACCAATTGAGTCAAGCTATGGTTAATCGTACCAAGCTCTTTTGGATGGCGGGGAAGCATAAATTTAGATATATTAGGGGCACTACAAAGTATGGATTATGGTATAGATAGATAGAGGGAGTGAAGCTTCAAGGCTTCATGGATGCAGATTGGGCAGGAACTCCATTAGACAGAAATAGAACATAAGGAGGGATCTTTAGCATAGGATTGACAATAGTTTCTTGGTGCATTAGGAAGCAGTGACCTGTGGCACTCAATTCAAATGAGGTAGAGTACATGGCAGCAAGTCAAGCTACACGTGATGTCATCTAGATGAGAAAGATCTTGGTTGGTTTGTCTGGTTCTTAGATGGATTCGGCTGTGACACATTGTGATAACCAGAGTTGCATTAAACTCTCGGTTAATCCGGTATTCCATGATAGATCCAAGCACATAGAAATCTGGTACCACCATCTCAGAGACTATGTTCATAGGTGAATTATGTTACTTCAGTACATTCCCACAGAGGATTAGGATGCAGATATTCTGAAGAAGGCGCTCGCCAGGATAAAATTCAGATACCATAGAGGTAGGATCAGGGTGGCAGATAATATCTTTCTTGTTGAGAGGAAGTATTGAATTCCAACAATAAATTGCAGCACACACACTAGTGTGGGACCAACGGGTCCTAAAAATACATTAGTGTGAAGACCGATTTAATTAATTAAATTGGTGCAGTGTCTAATTTAATTTTCCCTTAATTAAATTTGACAATAAAATGTAATCTTATCTCATGATCCCTTGTAATAGTCAACTGAGTGTGATAAACTCATTTAGCTCATGTATTTTGAGTTGAGGGTGGTTGGTGAGGCATGCAGAGTAATTTTATTAGTTATGGAGTTCAAATTGCAGTTGGTCCATTAATTTAATAAATGAGTAATAAATTAACTCATTTAGGTGAGTTAGAGTCAATTGAACTAGTTGTAACTATTTGTTGAAATAGTGAGAGATCAAGTGAATTAAATATTATTTAATTCACAATCAGCGATCTTCCATGCAACTGATGATTTACTATTAATGGCTGCATGCATGTCAGTTCCAGTGGAGACCCAGTTGAGATAAAGGTTAAAGGGATGTTAACTATCAGTTGTGTGATTAATAGGTTACCCTCATGCAACCAGACATCCATTGGATTGCCCATGATCCTTGCACATTTTTGGAAGGAAAAAATTCCTAAATAATAGGGATTGCATTCATCAGGAATTGTGAAAGAAAGGAAGTCTGTTTAGAGGATGAGAATTGGCCAAGTGTTGGTTGATTTTGTTGGGGACAATGTGAGATAGTTGTGAGAGTGTAGGAGACTCTTGTAAGAAGAGTGAATTGTAATTGTTTCATGATTCCATGGTGAATATACAATATATGATAGAGGGTTTTGAGTAGTAAGATTTCCTCAGGAAAATTATCTATGTTGTGGTTTGATTTGTTTATTTCTGCACTTGTTGTGATTGGCGATTATGTTTAATTTCCACAATTTATTTGTAGAAGTATTCAGTATATTTCTTTAGCACATTGCATGATTTTGTTAAATACATGAAATACATATTGTTTGTATAATTTCTACAAGGTATCAAAGCATAAGAAATTACTATAGTGGAGGATAAGTTGAGTTTATTACTAAATATAATTCTAATTTGCAAAATTATTTTTGGTGTGACAGGAGAATTAGGATCGAAATGGATTTCAATGGCTTGAGATTGGAGTATGCACTGAAGGAAAAGATTAGGAAAATCAAAATGGAGAAAGGTGACACCATTTCGAAATATTTAAAAAAGTTTTCCCAATGTCGGGATGAGATTGGGAGCGTCGGAATTACTGTCATGGTTGATGACTTGGTGATCCTAGCTCTTCTAGGACTTCCCAAGAGTTTGGATAGTTCTTAGGACTCTGTCAATGGAAGGGAAAAGCTACCAGATTGGGAACAATTTTGGGTGGATTTGGTGCAAGAAGAATTTAGTCGGAATACCAGGGATGGTTATTCATTTAAGAATTATGATGAATAAGATTGTGATTTGGCTACCAAGGTAAATAAGGGGAAAGGAAATAGATTCCATTCCAAATATAAGTCTAGAAAATATGGCGAGAATCGCAACATGTCCAGAGTGAAGTGTTTTTACTGTCACGAGCATGGACATTATGCCACTAATTGTTCACAATAGAAGAAGAACAAGAAGGCTTCAGGATCTACAACTAGTGAGGCTTTGGCTTTCCAATTTGAGCTTGAATTCTCACTCATTGCATGCATGGTGTCAAGTTCAATGGGACCAGTGTGGTAATTGGATAGTGGTGCATCCTTTCACATGATGGGAGACAAAGAAGTTTTCAATAGCTTGGAGGAGAAGGACCTCCATATGCATATCTAAAAGGGCGATGATGGGTGGTACAGTGCTACCGAGATTGGTATAGTTACCTTCGAGAGATAGTTAGGTAAACCCTTTCTATTAAAATATGTAATGCATGTACTAGACTTGAAGAAAAATTTGGTCTAAGTCACAGTGTTGGAGGATAGAGGATATGATGTTGTTTTCAGTTAAGGAAAAGCTTTCCTTCGACACAAAGCAACATCACAAGCCAAGAATATTGGGATTCGTGTGAACAATCTCTATAAACCTTATGTATATTCCTGCACAATATTGACGGGTAAGGCAGACAAAATGGTGAGCCAAGACGAGGATGAGTTATGACATAGAATATTGGGCCATCTACACCACGGAGCCTTGAATTTCATGCATCATATTTCTATGGCTCTTCCCAAGGGTACTCTTGCACAGTCAGACACATGTAAGGGATGTACTATGGGGAGGTATGCAAAGGCCACTTTTAATGATAAGGAGAACCGAGCCTCGAAAATCCTTCAGAGGTTTCACTCAGACGTGTGTGGACCATTATCTACTTCTTCGACAAAAATGCATAAGTATTATGTGATATTTGTTGATGAAATTTATAGAAAGTGTTGGCTCTAATTCATGCAGAAGAAAGATCATATGTTCTCAAAATTTCTTGAGTTCAAAGAAATGGTGGAGAAAGGCATGGCGAAGCATGTGAAGCATGAATTCAATAACTTTTTCAGCAAAGAAGGAATTTAGAGAGAGTTTATTGCGCCTCATAACCCACAACAGAATGGGGTCGTAGAAAGAAATAATAGAACGATTGTGGGTGCACCATGAGTGATGTTGCATGATCAAGGCCTATCGTTGCATCTATGGGAGGAGGCATGAAACACAATGGTATTTGTGAAAAATTGTTGTCCTCATCAGATATTTGGAATGAGTACACTTGAGGAGGCTTTTACTGTTAAGAAACCTGATGTTTCATAATTTAAGATTTTTGGCTCATTTGTTTATGTGCATGTGAGCAAAGACACTAGGAAGAAGCTCAAACCAACAACTGAGATTGGGATATTTGTGGGGTAGAATAAAACTCCCCACAAATATCAGGTATATTTTCCAAAAAAAAGAATGATTGTTGTGAGATGGGATATAAAATTTGATGAGGAGAAAGCCATGCGATTGTTCCTTGAGAGGGAGCTGGATTTGCATGTAGAGGAGGAAATCTTGGTTCCAAATAATGAAACTCAAGATGTGGAGCAGCCACATACGGAGGATCATGGAGTGGAGGAAAAAACTCATGCAGATCCATCCACCAGAAATGGTAGAAGGCATACCACGGAAGATGATAGATTCATACTTGATGCGATAGAGAATATAGGAGCCCCTACTTCACTACGCAAACAGAGACAGTCTCTAGACAAGTTTACTAGATACATGGCTCTTATGAGCAAGTTTAATGTGATAGAACCATATTTATTTGAGGAAGCAGTCCAACAACCAACTTGGTTTGATGCTATGGTAGAGGAGTATGACTCCATCCTCAAGAATAGTGCATGGGAATTTTTCCCAAGACCGGTCATAAAATTAGTGGTTGGATCTAGATGGATCTATAAGGTGAAGCAAGTAGTGGATGGGAGTGTGGAGAAGTACAAGGCCGGATTTGTGGCCCATGGATTCTCACAAGTTGAGGGGATTGAATATGAGGAGACTTTCATACCAGTTGCGAGGTACTCTTCCATTAGATCTCTCCTTTCACTCTTAGCGTAGATGGGTTGGCACATTCATCATATGGATGTGAAACCTGTGTTTCTCAATGGATTTATTGAGGAGGAAGTGTACATAGAGCAACCAGAAGGTTTAAAAATATTTTACAGTGAATTGCATGTGTGCCAACTCAAGAGAGCATTGTATGGGCTAGAGAAAACACCTCGTGCTTGGTACACTCTAATTGACAACTATTTCATCTGGTTGGGCTACATCAAAAGTGAAGCGGATGAAAACTTGTATGAGATTTAGGTTGATGGTAAGCTCTTGATTATCATACTTTATGTTGATGATCTAATCTTGACAGGTGATGAGAAGCTGATTACTTCTTGTAAGGAGGATCTTGCAAGGGAGTTTGAAATGAAGGACATGGGACTCCTTCACTATTTCCTTGGTTTGGAAATATTGCAGCGGGATGGTGAAATTTTTGTTTCTCAAGGAAAGTATGCCATAGAGATATTGGGTAAGTTTCACATGGAGAGTTGTAAACCCATGGAGACTCCTCTTCTAGGAAACTGGAGGAAAGAGGATGCTACTTCAGGAGAAGTAGGGATGTTGTTGTCTACAGACAACTGGTGGGTTAATTGATGTACTTGGTGAACACCATACCATACATTTTCTACACAGTTAACTAGCTGAGTCAAGCTATGGTATCCGACGAAGCTCTTTTGGATGGCAGTGAAGCATGCCTTGAGATATCTCAGGGGCACTATAAAGTATGGATTATGGTATAGATGGACAAAGGGAGTGAAGCATCAAGACTTCACAGATGCAGATTGGGCAGACAGTCCATTAGACAGAAAGAGAACATTAGGAGGGATCTTCAGCATAGTATCGAAAACAACATCTTGGTACAGCAGGAAGCAGCGATCTGTGGCACTCAATTCAGCCGAGGTAGAGTACATGGAAACAAGTCAAGCTACACATGAGGCCATCTAGATTAGAAAATCCTGGTTGGTATGTTTGGTTCTCAGATGGATCCAATTGTGCTATGTTGTGATAACTAGAGTTGCGTTAAACTCTCAGTTAATCCGATATTCCATGATAGATCCAAGAACATAGAAATATGGTACCACCATCTCAGAGATTGTTTTCTGAGGTGCATTATGTTACTTCATTGCATCCTAGAGAGGATCAGGATACATATATTCTAACAAAGGCACTCGCCAGGACCAAATTCGAATACCATAGAGGTAGGATCGGGGTGGAAGATAATCCCTTTCTTGTTGAGAGGATGTGTTAAATTCCAACAAGAAATTGTAGCACACACACTAGTTTGGGACCAACAGGTCCTATTGATACATTAGTGTGAAGACCAATTTAGTTAATTAGATTGGTGCAGTGTCTAATTTAATTTTCCCTTAGTTAAATTGGAAAATAAAATGTAATCTTATCTCATGATCACTTGTAATAGTTAACTGAGTGTGAAAAACTCATTTAGCTCATGTATTTCGGGTTGAGGGTGGTTGGTGAGGCATTCTGAGTAATTATATTAGTTATGGAGTTCGAATTGCAGTTGGTGTATTAGTTTAATGCATGAGTAATCAATTAACTCTGTTAGGTGAGTTAGAGCTAATTGAACTAGTTGTAACTGTTTTTTACACTAGTGAGAGACCAAGTGAATTAAATATTATTTAATTCACAATCAGTGACCTGCCATGCATCTAATGATTTACTACTAATACCTGCATGCATTTCAGTTCCAGTGGAGACCCAGGTGAGACAAAGGTTAAAGGGATGCTAACAATCAGTTGTGTGATTACTAGGTTGCCCACATGCAACCAAACATCCATTGGATTTCCCATGATTCTTGTGCAGTTTTGGAAGTCTAAAATTTTTAAAGAATAGGGATTGCATTCATCAGGAATTGCGCAAGCAAGGAAATTTTTTTAGAGGCTGAGAATTGGCTAAGTGTTGGATGATTTTGTTGGGGACAATGTGAGATAGTTGTGAGAGTGTAGGAGACTCTTGTGAGAAGAGTGCATTGTAATTTGATTCCATGGTGAATATATAATATATGATAGAGGGGTTTTGAGTAGTAATATTTCCCCAGGAAAATTATCCGTGTTGTGGTTTGATTTGTTTCTTTATGCACTTTTTGTTATTGGCGATTGTGTTTAATTTCCACAATTGATTTTTAGAAGAATTCAGTATATTTATTTAGCACATTACTTGATCAGATAGAATACATGAAATAAATATTGTTTGTATAATTTCGACATGGTATCAGAGCACAAGAAATTACTATAGTGGAGAAGAAGTTGAGTTTGTGACTGAATAGAATTCGATTTTGCAAAATTATTCTTGGTGTGACAAGCAAATAAGGATCGAAATGGATTTCAATGGCTTGAGATTGGAGTATGAACTTGAGGGAAACTCTAACTATATTGCGTGTAAATATAGGATGGAGGCAGTACTAGAGGATAATGGGTTGAAATAATTCATTGATAATTACATTCACAAACCTGCTCTAGCAGATGCCGCAAATGTTGATTCTTGGCAAAAGAAGGTTGCAAAGGTGACGAGGATCTTACTGGAGGGAGTACGAGACCACATTGTCTCAAGTCTCCATGGAAAAGAGACACCAAATGCAATTTGGGAAGCTTTTATAGATCTATTTCAGAGTAGCATTGATCATATAAAATTGGCACTGAAGGATAATCTCAGGAAAATCAAAATGGATAAAGGAAACACCATTCCGAAATATTTAACAAAGTTTGTCCAATGTTGGGATTAGATTGGGAGTGTTGGAATTACTGTTGTGGATGATGACTTGGTGAGCCTAGCTCTTCTAGGACTTCCATAGAATTTGGATAGCTATCAGGACTTTGTCAATGGAAGGGAAAACCTACCAGATTGGGAATGAATTTGGTTGGATTTTGTGCAAGAATAATTCAAGAAGAATACCAGGGATGGTTCTTCATCAAAGAATGATGATGAAGAACATTGTTCTTTGGCTACCAAGATGAAGAAGTGGAAAGTAAAGAAATTTCATTCCAAATCTAAGTCCAGAAAAGATGGAAAGAAGTGATACATCTCCATAGTGAAGTGTTTTCACTGTCACAAACATGGAAATTAAGCCACTATTTGTCCACAAAAGAAGAAGAACAAGAAGGCTTCAACATCTCCAGCTGGTGTGGATTTGGATTTGTAATTTGGGCTTGAATTCTCACTCATTGCATGCATGGTGTCAAGTGAAATGGCATCAGTGTGGTACTTTGATAGTGGTGCATCCTTTCACATTACGGGAGACAAAGAAATTTTCAGCATCTTGGAGGAGAAGGACCTCTAGATGCATATCAAAATGGGTGATGATGGGTGGTACAGTGCTACCGAGATTGGTATAGTTATCTTCAAGAGATAGTTAGATAAACCATTTCTATTGTAAGATGTAATGAATGTACCAGGGTTGAAGAAAAATTTGGTCTCAGTTGCGATGTTGGAGGATAGATTTTATGACGTTTTTTTCAGTGAAGGAAACACTTTCCTTCGACACAAAGAAATAAGACAAGCCAAGAATATTGGGATTCATGTGAATAATCGCTATAAACTTTATATATATGGCTACACAACATTGATGGGTAAGGTGGAAAAAGTGGTGAGCCTGGATGAGGGCGAGTTATGGCACAAAATATTGGGCCATCTACACCACAGAGCCTTGAAGGTCATGCATCAGATTTCTACGGGTCTTCCCAAGGGTACTCTTGTATAGTCAGACACATGTAAGAGATGTACTATAGGGAAGTATGAAAAGACCAATTTTCACGAGAAGGAGAACTGAGCCCCATAAATCCTTGAGAGAGTTCACTTAGATGTGTGTGGACCATTCTCTACTGCTTCGAAAACAAACCATAAGTACTATGTGATATTTTTTGATGAATTTTCTAGAAAGTGTTGGATCTAATTCATGCAGAAGAAAGATCAGATGTTCTCAAAATTTCTTAAGTTCAAAGCATTGGTGGAGAAAGACATGGGGAAGCATGTGAAGGCTCTTCGGAGTGACAATGGTGGTGAGTAAATCTCCAATGAATTCAAGAAATTCTACAGCATAATCCACAACAGAATGGGGTCACAAAAATAAATAATAGAAAAATTGTGGGTGCAACATGAGCAATGGTTCATGATCAGGGCCTACCATTGCATCTATGGGTGGAGGCATGCAACACAACGATATTTGTGCAAAACCATTTTCCTAATCGGATACTTAGCATGAGTACACCTGAGGAGGATTTAACTATTAAGAAACCTAATGTTTCATATTTTAAGATTTTTGGCTCATTTATTTATGTGCATGTGAGCAAAGACACCAGGAAGAATCTCGAACACCCAGATGAGATTGGGATATTTGTGGGGTACACTGAAGCTCCCCACAACTATCGAGTGTATTTTCCAAACAACAGAATGACTGTTGTGAGATGGGATATAAATTTGATGAGGAGAAAGCCATGTGATTGTCCCTTGAGAGGGAGATCGATTTACATGTTGATGAGGAACTCTTTGTTCCAAAGAATGAACCTCAAGATGTGGAGAAGCCACATTCGGAGGATCATGGAGTGGCAGAAAACACTCATGCAGAGTCATCCACCATAAATGGTATAAGGCGCACTATGGAAACTGATAGATTGAGACTTGATGCGACAGAGAATGTAGGAGCCCCTACTTCACTGTGTAGACAGAGACAGTCTCCAAACAGGTTTATTGGATACATGGCTCTTATGAGCAAGTTTATTGTGACAAAACCATCTTCCTTTGAGGAAGAAGTGTAGCAACCAATTTGGGTTGATGCATAGAGGAGTATTACTCCATCTTCAAGAACAGTGCATGGGAATTTGTCCCACGACCGGTTGGAAAATGAGTGGTTGGATCTAAATGGATCTATAAGGTGAAGCAATTAGCGGATGGTAGTGTGGAGAAGTACGAGACCGGATTTGTGGCTCGGGGATTCTTACAAGTTGAGGGCATTGAATATAAGGATACTCTCACTACAGTCACAAGGTACTCTTCCATTAGATATATCATTTATTCTCAGCGCAGATGGGGTGGCGCATTCATCAGATGGATGTGAAATTTTCATTTCTCAATGGATTTATTGAGGAGGAAGTGTACATATAGAAGCCAGAAGGCTTCAAAATATTTGACAGTAAGTCACATGTGTGCCGACTCAAGAGAGTATTGTATGGGCTGAAGAAAGCACCTCGTGCTTGGTACACTCAGATTGACAACTATTTCACTAGGTTGGGCTTCATCAAAAGTGGGGCAGATGAAAAACTGTACCAGATTGTGGTTGATAGTAAGCTCTTGATAATCGTACTTTATGTTGATGATATAATCTTGACAGGTGATGAGAAGCTGATAACTTCTTTCAAGGAGGATCTTGAAAGGGATTTCGAAATGAGGGACATGGGACTCCTTCACTATTTGCTTGGTTTGGAAATATGGCAGCGGGATGGTGAAATTTTTATTTCTCAAGGGAAGTATGCCAAAGAGATATTGGGTAAGTTTCATATGGAGAGTTGTAAACCCATGGAGACTCCTCTTCTAGGATATTGGAGGAAAGAGGATACTACTTCAAGAGAAGTAGTGGACACTACTATCTATAGGCATCTAGTGGGTTCACTGATGTACTTGGTGAACACCAGACTAGAAATTTTCTACAAAGTTAACCAACTGAGTCAAGCTATGGTTAAGATGACCAAGCTCTTTTGGAAGGTGGGGAAGCATGTCTTGAGATATATCAGGGGTAGTATAGAGTATGGATTATGGTATAAATTGACAGAGGGAGTGAAGTTTCAAGGCTTCACGAATGAAGATTGGGCAGGAAGTCCATCGGACTAAAAGAGCACATTAAGAGGGATCTTCAACATAGTAGCGACGTCAGTTTCTTGGTACAACAGTGGCACTAAGTTCAACCTAGGTAGAGTACATGGCAGCAAGTCAAGCTACATCTAAGGCCTTCTAGATGAGAAATATCTTGATTGGTTTGTTTGATTCTCAGATGGATCCAACTGCGATACATTGTGATAACTAGAGTTACATTAAATTTTCGGTTAATCTGGTATTCCATGATAGGTCGAAGCACATATACATCTAGTACCACCATCTCAAAGATTTTATTCAGAGGCACATTATGTTACTTTAGTACATTCCCACAGAGGATCAGGATGAAATATTCTGACGAAGGCGCTCGCCAGGAGGAAATTTGAATACCATAGAGGCAGGATCAGGGTGGCAGATAATCCCTTTCTTGTTGAGAGGAAGTGTTGAAGTCCAACAAGAAATTGCATCACACGCACTAGTGTGGGACCAACGGGTCCTAGCGATACATTAGTGTGAAGACCAATTTAATTAATTAAATGGGTGCAATGTCTAATTTAATTTTCCCTTAATTAAATTTGACAATAAAATGTAATCTTATCTCGTGATCACTTGTAATAGTTAACTGGGTGTGATAAAATCAGTTAGCTCATGTATTTCGAGTTGAGGGTGGTTGGTGAGGCATGTAGAGTAATTATATTATTTATGGAGTTTGAATTGCAGTTGGTGCATTATTTTAATGCATGAGTACTCAGTTAACTTAGTTAGGTGAGTTAGAGTCAGTTGAACTAGTTGTAACTATTTGTTACACTAGTGAGAGATCAAGTGAATTAAATATTATTTAATTCAAAATCAGTGATCTTCTATGCAACTGATGATTTACTATTAATAGTTGCATGCATTTAAGTTCTAGTGGAGGCCCAATTGAGACAAAGGTTAAAGGAATGTTAACTATCATTTGTGTGATTAGTACGTTGACTACATGCGACCAAACATCCATTGGATTTCCCATGATCCTTACGCAGTTTTTGAAGACCAAAATTCCTAAAGAATAGGGATTGAATTCATCAAGAATTACGCAAGAAAGGCAGGTTGTTTAGAGGCTAAGAATTGGCTAAGTGTTGGTTGATTTTGTGCAGGACAGAGTGAGACAGCTGTAAGAGTGTAGGAGACTCTTGTGAGAAGAGTGAATTGTAATTGTTTCATGATTCCATGGTGAATATAAAATATATGATAGAGGGGTTTTAAGTAGTAACATTTCCCCAAGAAAATTATATGTGCTGTGTTTTGATATGTTTCTTTCTGCACTTGTTGTGATTGACGATTGCGTTTAATTTCCACAATTGACTTGTAGAAGTATTCAATATATTGCTTTATCAGATTGCATGATCGAATTGAATACATGAAATACATATTGTTTGTATAATTTTTACATGGTATCAAAGCACATGAAATTAATATAGTGGAGGAGAAGCTGAGTTTGTGACTGAATAGAATTCAAATTTGAAAAATTATTTTTGGTGCGACAGGTGAATCAAGATCAAAATGGATTTCAATGGCATGAGATTGGAGTATGAACTCAAGGGTAACTCTAACTATATTTCATGGAAAGATAGGATGGAGGTATTATTGGAGGATAATGGGTTGAAAGAATTCATTAATAATGACATTCTCAAACCTGCTCCAGTAGATGTTGTAAATCTTGATTCTTGGCAAAAGAAGGTTGCAAAGGTGAGGATGATCTTACTAGAGGAAGTACGAGACCACATTTTTGCAAGTATCCATGGAAAAGAAACACCATATGCAATGTGGAAAGATTTGATAGATCTATTTAATATCAGCAGTGGTCATAAAAATTTGGCACTGAAGTACAAGCTCAGGAAAATCAAAATGGAGAAAGGAGACACCATTCTGAAATACTTAAAAAAGTTTTTCCAATGTTAGGATGAGCTTGGGAGCCTCATAATTACTGTCGCGGATGATGAATTGGTGAGCCTAGCTCTTCTAGGACTTCCCAAGAGTTAGCATAGTTATCAGGACTCTGTCAATGGAAGGGTAAAACTACCCGATTTGGAAAAACTTTGGTCGGATTTGGTGCAAGAAGAATTTAGGCAGAATACCAGGGATGGTTCTTCATCTAAGAATGATGATGAAGAATATTGCACTTTGGCTGCCAAGGTGAAGAAGGGGAAAGGAAATAAATTCCATTCTAAATATGAGTCTAGAAAACATGGCAAGAAGCACGACATGTCCAGAGTGAAGTGTTTTCACTGTCATGAGCATGGACATTATGCCACTAATTGTCCACAGAAGAAGAAGAACAAGAAGGCTTCAGGATCTGTAGCTGGTGAGGCTTTGGCCTCGCAATTTGAGCTTGACTTCTCTCTCATGGCATACATGGTTTCAAGTTCAATGGGATCAGTGTGGTACTTGGATAGTGGTACATCCTTTCACATGACGAGATACAAAGAACTTCTCAGTAGCTTGGAGGAGAAGGACCTCCAGATGCATATCAAAATGGGTGATGACAGGTGGTACAGTGCTACCGAGATTGGTATAGTTACCTTCCAGAGACAATCAAGTAAATCCTTTCTATTAAAACATGTAATTCATGTACTAGGCTTGAAGAAAAAATTGGTCTCAGTCGCAATGTTGGAGGATAGAGGCTATGATGTTGTTTTCAGTTAAGGAAAATATTTCGTTCGACACAAAGCAATAGGACAAGCCAAGAAGATTGAGATTCATGTGAATAATATTTATAAAATTGATGTATATGGATGCACATCAGTGATTGATATGGCAGACAATGTGGTGAGCCACGATGAGGGTGAGTTATGGCACAAAATATTGGGCCATATATACCACGGAGCCTTGAAGGTCATGCATCAGATTTATACAGGTCCTCCCAAGGGTACTCTTGCGTAGTGAGACACATGCAAGAGATGTATTATGGTGAAGTATGCAAAGGTGAATTTTCATGAGAAGGAGAACTGAGCCTCGGAAATCCTTGAGAGAGTTCACTCAGACATGTGTGGACCATTCTCTTCTGCTTCGACAGAAAAACATAAGTACTATGTAATATTTGTTGATGAATTTTCTAGAAAGTGTTGGATCTACTTCATGCAAAAGAGATATCAAATGTTCATAAAATTTATTGAGTTCAAAGCACTGGTGTAGAAAGACATGGGGAAGCATGTGAAGGCTCTTATGAGCAACAATGGTGGTGAGTACATCTCCAATGAATTCAAGAACTTCTGCAGTAAAGAAGGATTTCAGAGAGACTTGATTGCACCTCTTAACCCACAACAAAATGTGGTCACAAAAATAAAGAATAGAACAATTGTGGGTGTATCATAAGCGATGTTGCATGATCAGGGCCTACCATTGCATCTCTGAGTAGCGGCATGCAACACAGCGTTATTTGTGCAAAACCGTTGTCCTCATCGGATACTTGGAATGAGTACACCTGAGGAGGCTTTAACTGGTAAAAAACTTGATGTTTCATATTTTAAGATTTTTGGCTCATATGTTTATGTGCATGTGAGCAAAGACACCAAGAATAAGCTTGAACCAACACCTGAGATTGGGATATTTGTGGGGTAGACTGAAACTCCCCACAAATATCGGGTGTATTTTCCAAACAACAAAATGACTGTTGTGAGATGGGATATAAAATTTGATGGAGAGAAAACACTCATGAAGATCCATCCACCAAAAATGGTAGAAGGTGCACCATAGAAGATGATACATTGATATTTTATGTGGTGGAGAATGTAGGAGCCCCTACTTCATTGCGTAGATAGAGACGATATCTAGACATGTTTACTAGATACATGGATCTTATGAGAAAGTGTATTGTGATAGAACCATCTTCCTTTGAGGAAGCATTGCAACAACAAAATGGGTTTGATGTTATGGTAGAGGATTATGACTCAATCGTCAAGAACAGTGCATGGGAAGTTTTCCCAAGATCGGTCGCAAAATCAGTGGTTGGATCTAGATGGATCTATAAGGTCAAGCAAGCAGTGGAAGGGAGTGTGGAGAAGTACACGACCAGATTTGTGGCCCGAGGATTCTCACAAGTTGAGGGGATTGACTATGAGGAGACTTTTGCACCAGTCATGAGGTACTCTTCCATTATATCTATCCTTGCAATCTCAACGCACATGGGGTGGCGCATTCATTAGGGGAATTTTGGGGTCTAAAATGGGCCTCCTAAGGAAATTATAAAATAATAGTGGAAATAATAAAATAATATTTGATGACATCATCAAATTTTAGAGGGAAATAAGAAAAAACTACTTTTTCAACTCATAGTTTCAACTTACCTCCCAAATTTTTTACTCAAATTTCAAGCGGGAGTACTCGTTGGATGCAAAATTTAATTCCTCATCTAAGGAATACCCATGTTTCATACTTTTGATGGAGAAATACATGAAAAACATGATTGCAATCACGTTTTTTCATGTACTTCTCATTTTCTGCATAGCAGGCTCCATCCAAAGTATCCAACATGGGTACTCCTTGGATGAGGATTTATATTTTGCATCCAACGAGTACTCCCACTCAAAATTTGAGTAAAAAAATTGGGAGATAAGTTGAAAATACGAGTTCAAAAAGTAGTTTTACTATTTTATTATTTTTTAATCTTTTTACCCTTTTATTTAAAAAATGGTGAATCATCCCCCATGGTTGAAATCATCATCTTGAATCCTATTGGTTCTTATAAATTTTATTTTACTTGGACATTTTTCTTAGGAGGCCCATTTTAGACCTCAAAATTCCCCTAATGCATCAGATGGATGTGAAAACTACGTTTCTCAATGGAGTTATTGAGGAGGAAGTGTACATAGAGCAACCAGAAGGTTTTGAAATCTTTGACAATGAGTCGCATGTTTTCCGACTCGAGAGAGCATTGTATGGGTTTAAGCAAGCACTTTATGCTTGGTACAGTTGGATTGACAGCTATTTCACTAGGTTGGGCTTCATCAAAAGTGAAGCAGATGCAAACCTGTACCAAATTGTGGTTAATGGTAAGCTCTTGATTATCGTACTTTATGTTTCTGATCTAATCTTGAAAAGTGATGAGTAGTTGATAATTTCTTGCAAGGAGGATCTTGCAAGGGAGTTCGAAATGAAGGACTTGGGACTCCTTCACTATTTCCTTGGTTTGGAAATATGGCAGTGGGATGGTGATTTTTTTGTTTCTCAAGGCAAGTATTCCAAAGGGATACTGGGTAAGTTTCACATGGAGAGTTGTAAACCCATGGAGACTCCTCTTCCAGGAAATTGGAGGAAAGAGGATGCTACTTCTAGAGAAGTAGTGATGCTATTATCTATAGGGATCTAGTGGGTTCACTGATGTACTTGGTGAACACCAGACTAGACATTTGCTACGCAGTTAACTAGTTGAGTCAAGTTATGGTTAAGTCAACCAAGCTCTTTTGGAAGGTGGGGAAGAATGTCTTGATATATCTCAGGGGCACTACAAAATATGGATTATGGTATAGAAGGACAGAGGGAGTGAAGCTTCAAGGCTTCATAGATGTATATTGGGAAAGAAGTCCATCAAACAGAAAGAGCACATCGGGAGGGATATTCAGCATAGGATCGACAATAGTTTCTTTGTACAACAGGAAGCAGTGATTTGTGGCACTCACTTCAGCCGAGGTAGAGTACATGGAAATAATTGAAGCTGCATGTGAGGCAATCTAGATGAGAAATATCTTGGATGGTTTGTTTGGTTCAGATGAATCGGACTGTGATACATTGTGATAACTAGAGTTGCATTAAAATCTAGGTTAATCTGGTATTTAATGATAGATATAAGCACATAGACATCTGATACCACCATCTAAAATATTGTGTTTAGAGGCAGATTATGTTACTTCAATACATTCGCACAAAGGATTAGGATGTAGATATTATGATGAAGGCACTCGCCAGGATAAAATTCGAATGCCATAGAGGGAAGATTGGTGTTGGCTTGGGGGATCTTGACCCAAGTTTGGCTTCTGGCCCTTTCGGAAATGGCCTACTTCCTCAGGCCAAGGTCTCACTCGAAGTAGTATGGGAGGGTCTTGGAACCAGTTTTCTACACCGTGAGAGAGAGAGAAAGTGAATTGAAGGGGGTCCTTCTAGATCGATCAGACCATTTCCCTATACCAGAACCCTTTAAGTGTAGACCAGCAAAATATCTCTAGCAGAGTTTATAAATCATGAAATAGTAGATCAACTGAAGAAAAACACTCAAATCTAACTAGATCTATGAATTTATCGTCTTATACACTATCGCATCCATGTGCACTTGAAAAATTATTAGTATGCAGTGAACATATATAAATATCATAGTGCGTAGCCAATAATCATAACACAAAACACTTTAGTACTTAGAAAAGGTATTCTTATTCATTAAAATTCAGATCCAACTTACAGAATCTATCTACTAGCCTGTGCACATAGCTAGTGGGGTCTGCACATAGAAAGACTCAGGGTCTCCGCACACACAACCAGCAGGAGCCCTTACCTAGACAATCGACGCAAAATATCCAGAAGTTCATATCTAACTTAATCACTTCTTAATTCTTTTTCTCTAGACTCGACATATCCATCTATTTATATCATGTTAGCTTATGCTATCCTATGGTTCACAAACCGTGGTTTGCGGACCCTTGGTCTACCCTTTTGACCCATTATAATTCACTAGGGGTTTTGACCCACCCCAAACCACCTGTGCTAGACCAAATATTACATAATCTTACAAAACTGGACAAAATTGAGGCTAGGAAACCATGTTCCAACAATTGGGGTGGCAAATAATCCCTTTCTTGTTGAGAGGAAGTATTGAAGTCCAACAAGAAATTGCAGCACACACACTAGTGTGGGACCAATAGGTCCTAGCGATACATTTGTGTGAAGGCCAATTTAATTAATTAAATTGGTGTAGTGTCTAATTTAATTTTCCCTTAATTAAATTGGACAATAAATTGTAATCTTATTTCATGATCACTTGTAATAGTTAACTGAGTGTGATAAACTCAGTTAGCTCATGTATTTTGAGTTGAGGGTGGTTGGTGAGGCATGAAGAGTAATTCTATTAGTTATGGAGTTCGAATTGCAGTTGGTGCATTAGTTTAATGCATGAGTAATCAGTTAACTCAGTTAGGTGAGTTAAAGTCAGCTGAACTAGTTGTAACTATTTGTTGCACTAGTGAGAGATGAAGTGAATTAAATATTATTTAATTCACAATCAGTGATCTTCCATGAAACTAATGATTTTCTATTAATAGTTGCATGCATGTCGGTTTGAGTGGAGACCCAGTTGAGACAAAGGTTAAAGGGGTGTTAACTATCAGTTGTGTGATTAGCAGGTTGACCGCATGCAACCAGACATCCATTGGTGTTGGCTCGAGGGGTCCTGACCCAGGTTTGGAGGTTCAAGGTTTGCCAACAACCCCTATACTACTGTCTCTTTTGGAAATGACTTGCTTGCGTAGACAAAGTCTCACCCGAAGTAGTATGGGTGGGTGCTGGAACCAGGTTTCTACACCCTAGGAGAGGGTAGGTAAGTGAAGCAGAGTTGCGTTCAATGTTATGGTGACCATATATTATATCACAGAGCCTAGATATACATATTCCCTTCACATCCACGTGCACAGCAACAATGATATTCACAGTAATAAATAGATCATGAACTCATATAACGATAACACAACTATTCCAGATATTATTACATGAAGTGCAACAACACAGATCTAGATTGTAGCATAAACAAGTAACACAAGTATGTTCGCAGCTTAATCAATAACATAACAGCATATAGTAATTAACCAAACATCACAGATTCACATCACAATAATTCCAATAGATTCAGATATTCAGCAATACTTTCGCATTCATTAATCCTTCATATCTTTCTTACAATACCCAAAACCTAACCTGCGCACACAGCAGGACAGAGAATCTCTGCGCACATAGCAGCAGGAGTCCTTCCCCAACAACCCTAACTAAATCTATCAGTTCACACTTAGCAACAATCTCTATTCCAAGTCTGTCTTACAACTCAAAAAGGTTCAACTAATTATACTATTTTAGCCTACACATCCAATGGTTCGCAAACCATGGTTTGTGGACTCTTGGTCTACCCTTGACCCATTTACAATGCATTAGGGGCTTTGACCCACCCCAAAACCCCTGCATTAGACTAGATATAATAAAAAATATACAAAATGGACCAGTTTCGCAGCTTGCAGGAGACCCTGTTCCAACAGTCCCCCAACACAATCTTGTGACTTGTCCTGAGTCACTGCAGTTGTGGGGTCTCCACCTATGCGTGCAGTGCATTTATGATGGTGATCAGTGGGGGAAGCACCTCTTGACTCTGAGCAGTAGTGCTCTGCGCAATATCCACGAGCTTCTGGGATGTCGGTCCTTCTATTGCCGCGGTGACACTCTCCAATGTTTGATTTAGTCGCTTGACCACAACATCAGTATCTTGTGATCACTAGAGGGTTGCGGCAGCCCAAGGCTTCAATCATTCCCAGATGGAATGCTTCTTACGTCAGAGTTCCTCAATCTTATCTTGGAGATAATTCCTGGTCTTCAAACATGCCAGATGTTGTGCAGGAAATAAGGAGGACAATGTAGCCTCGACCTAATCGAAAGCTTCTTCCTTCTGCCGCAAGTCCTGATTGATTCTCTAGAGGACCAGATCACACTGGATCTTGTTCCAAAGATGCATGGTGTCCTCGAGTAACCGAGTGCCATGAGCAATCTGTCCTGTAATTGTGTTGGTAGGCTCAGTCACTAGCATAGTGCACTGGGCTCGTACCTCCTCATCCGCCTTAAGGTCCATAGGTGTCTGAGAAGTAGATGCTTCTACCTTAGAAAATTATTTGCAAGCTGCAATAAATGTTTATTTTTCCTTGCTTAGGTCCAAACCCTCTTGTTTGATAATAGCTTGTCGGATCAGAGATTCAGTCTAGCCTTCTCCCTAGGTCCTCTAGTGGCCATTCCACTGCGCATTACAACATTTACGCTCGGATCTTTGCCTCGCACCTCACCCTTAACCCTTTGCACATTCTGCGTAGGTGTTGGATGCTTCTCCTGCATTTTTGCTATCAAGATTGGACAGTCTTCGATCGCATGATATAGCTATCTGCAGTACCAGCAGGACTGTCTTGTATGATTCAGGCAGTCTCTTGCAAAGTGCCTGACCTCTCCACAGTTATAACATATTAGCTACCCTTTTCCCTGACCAGCGCTTCCACCTCAGTCTCCCTGCCTGCTCCTAGCTGGGGAGACACCTATGCCTTTGGGGGACCTTGGCGATGCAAGGTCTGATTGTACCCTATATAATTTTCCACGATTGATCATCAAATCATATGTATGACAATTCTGTTCATCATGTCCTACTGATCTATAGAACCTGCACCACTGCCATTTTACCTCTAGGACATACGTAGTGAGGTGGGGGCAGTGGTTTGTGTCGTGCAGCCCTGCAACGCGGCAATCATCACACCACAATCCTAGCCCAGTTGGCCGTGCAATTTCTCTTGGGCGCAACAGGCTAGGTCCCTTTGCCTGCATATAGTCTTCTAATAGAGGACAGTTATCCTTGGTGTGACCATTCACCCTTCATCGTATGCACCACATTTCAGGGCTAGCCTCTGCTCCTCGCTCTTTTCTTAGGTTTTGGATCTCCATGTGCATTGCTTCTAGCTATCTTTGGATCTGTTGGACACCCAGCTGGGTCTCGTCTCGAGGTGTAGCTTCTAGCTTTATAGCACCCCCCAAGGATTTCTCCTGTGATTCGAACGTTTGATGACCCATAGGTACGCGCAGGTGAGGTAGCAGCATAGCAATGAACCAGTTTGTATGCTGCTTGTCATCATATTGAAATCTTCCTTCTCTAATCACCTTCTTCAGTCATTGATTGGCCTCCCACACAGACTCAGAAGGCCCTTGCTTGAAATATTTTAGATCAACCACTATTTGCGAGTAGGACTTAGGCTTCTAGAATTGTTGCTTCAAAGCATTATTAATCTCCTCAATGGTTGCGTTCGCATGATGGACGATGTATCCCATGTACCATTCCAAAGCTCTCCCTTCAAAGGCAAGGGATAGTTGTGCCCACTTCACCGCATCACTAGCTCCATTCTACGTAGTCCATACTGATCCTGTGACAAACCAGAACTGATCCATGTCTTCATCCCCCACATCCTTAAAAGTCGACAACTTCATGTGCACATCCATGTCATCTTCTGGTGGTGGTGGAGGCATAGGAAAATTCTTACTCCTATGCTGGTTCGAAAGTGGTGTGTCGGGAGGCTTCTGTGTAACTACTTCTCTTACCAGGCTATAGACAGATCTATTTCCTTCTAGGTTGGTCTGATAGTATTTTTTTCTTCATGTTGTACTTCCATCCGGATTAGAGGTCATTCACTCAATGTGGCTACACAAGATACTCTTTTTTCACAGTAATATCTTAATCAGCAATGGTAAGGTCTTCGGAAACCCTTGAAGAATATTCGCTCTGCTTCAGAGTAGGATACGACTGATCGATGGAAAATTCTGTCACGAACCCTCCTAGCACATTGTCCACCCAGTGGTCCACCGTGCGAGTGATGGTGTTTTCAATCTTCTCTAACTGTTGGATCAATTCGGGGGTCCGCTGCATGACTCGTTCGTCCTTCCAACACTTCTGAAATTTGACCAACCTTGTGAGCCACTCCTAGAGCTCGATCAAAATTGTTACAAAGAATATTTCGTAGATCTTCGTGAAAATATTTGTATTTTTCCACTCCTCGGTGGTCAACCTCTTACTGCGGTTTTCTTTACTGGGAATCCCTAAACTTGTTGTTCGAACCATTCATCAATTTCTTTGCTTTTAGGTTTCTAGTATGGCCTTGGAATTACCTGATCCCTCTCTCAAAATTCTCCTGGTCCTAGTAATGGAACCATTTTTTGGCTCAAGGGGTCCTGACCCTAGTTCGGAGGTTCAAGGTTTTCTAACAACCCCTATACTACTGGCCCTTTCGACAGTGACATGCTTGCGCAGGCCAAAGTATCACCTGAATTAGTATGGGTGGGTGCTGGAACCAAGTTTCTGCACCTTGGGAGAGGGTAGGCAAGTCAATCAGAGCTGCATTCAATCTTATGGTGACTAGGTCTTATATCCTAGAGCCTATATCTACAGATTCCCTTCGCATCCACGTGCACAACAACAATGATATTCACAGTAATAAACAGATCATGAACTCATATAACAATAACGCAAATATTCCAAATATTCTTGCATGTAGTGCAACAACACAGATCTAGATCGTAGCATAAACAAGTAACACAAGTCTGTCTCCAACTTAAATCAATAACACAACAACATAAAGTAATTAACCAAACATCACAACAATTCCAATAGATTCAGATATTCAACAATACTTTCACATTCATTAATCCTTTAGATCATTCTTACAATACCCAAAACTGAACTTGTGCAAACAAAAACAGGGTCCGCACATAGCAGGATAGAGAACCTTTGCGCACACAACAGCAGGAGTCCATCCCCAACAACCCTAACCATATCTATCAATTCACACTTAGCATCAATATCTATTCCAAGTCTGTCTTACAACTCAAAAAGGTTCAAATACTTATATAAATTTATCCTACGCATCCAATGTTCCGTAAACCATGTTTTATAGACTCTTGGTCTACCCTTGACCCATTTACAATGCATTAGGGGCTTTGACCCACCCCAAAACCCCCACGTTAGACTAGACATAATAAAAAATATACAAAATGGACCAATTTCGCAGCTTGCAGGAGACCCTGTTCCAACAATTGGATTGCCCATGATCCTTGCGCATTTTTGTAAGGCCAAAATTCCTAAAAAATAGGGATTGCATTCATCAGGAATTTCGCAAGCATGGTAGGCTGTTTAGAGGTTGAGAATTGTCTAAGTGTTGGTCGATTTTGTCCGGGATAGTGTGAGATAGTTGTGAGAGTGCACGAGACTCTTGTGAGAAGAGTGCATTGTAATTGTTTCATGATTCCATGGTGAATATACAATATATGAAAGAGGAGTTTTGAGAAATAATATTTCACCGGGAAAATTATCTGTGTTGTGGTTTGATTTGTTTCTTTTTACACTTGTTATGATTGACGATTGTGTTTAATTTCTGCAATTCATTTGTAGAAGTATTCAATATCTTTCTTTAGAACATTGAATGATCAAATTGAATGCATGAAATACATATTTTTTGTATCATTTCTACATGGTGTTAGAGCACAATAAATTACTATAGGGGAGGAGAAGTTGAGTTTGTGACTGAATAGAATTCGAAATTGAAAAATTATTCCTGGTACGATAGGTGAATCAGGATCGAAATGGCTTTCAATGGCTTGAGATTGGAGCATGCACTCGAGGGAAAATCTAACTATATTGTTGGGAAAGATAAGATGGATGCAGTACTAGAGGATAATGGGTTGAAAGAATTCATTAATAATGACATTCCCAAACCTGCTGCAGCAGATGCCGCAAATCTTGATTATTGGCAAAAGAAGGTTGCAAAGGCAAGGAGGATCTTACTAGAGGGACTACGAGACCACCTTGTCTCAAGTATCCATGAAAAATTGACACCATATTTAATGTGGAAAGATTTGATAGATCTATTTCAGAGCAACAGTGATCATAGAAAATTGGCACTGAAGGACAATCTCAGGAAAATCAAAATGGATAAAGGTGACACCATTCCGAAATATTTAACAAAGTTTTTCCAATGCCGGGATGAGATTGGGAGTGTTGGAATTATTGGTTTGGATGGTGACATGGTGAGCCTAACTCTTCTAGGACTTCCCAAGAGTTGGCATAGTTATCGAGACTCTGTCAATGGAAGGGAAAAGCTACCAGATTGAAAATGACTTTGGCCAGATTTGGTGCAAGAAGAATTTAGATGGAATATGAGGGATGGTTCTTCATCTAAAGATGACGATGAAGAATATTGCGCTTTGTCTGCCAAAGAAAAGAATGGGAAAGGAAACAAATTCCATTCCAAATCTAAGTCCGGCAAAGATGGCAAGAAGCGCGACATGTCTAGAGTGAAGAGTTTTGACTGTCACGAGCATGGACATTATGCCACTAATTGTCCACAAAAGAAGAAGAACAAGAAGGCTTCAAGATTTGCAGTAGGTGAGGCTTTGGCCTGGAAATTTGAGCTTGAATTATTGCTCATTCCATGCATGGTGTCAAGTACAATGGGATCGGTGTGGTACTTGAATAGTGGTGCATCCTTTCACATGAAGGGAGACAAATAACTTTTCAGTAGCTTGGAGGAGAAGGACCTCTAGATGCATATCGAAATGGGTGATGATGAGTGGTACAGTGCTACTGGGATTGGTATAGTTACCTTCAGAGAAATTCAGGTAAACCCTTTCTATTAAAATATGTAATGCATGTACCACGCTTGAAGAAAAATTTGGTCTTAGTCGCAATGTTGGAGGATAGAGGATATGATGTTGTTTTGAGTGAAGGAAAAAATTTCCTTCGACACAAAGCAACAAGACAAGCCAAGAATATTTGGATTCGTGTGAACACTCTATAAACTTGAAGTAGATGGTTGCACATCATTGATGGGTAAGGTAGACAAAGTGGTGAGTTGGGATGAGGGTGAGTTATGGCACAGAATATTGGGCCATCTACACCACAGAGCCTTGAAGGTCATGCATCAGATTTCAACATGTCTTCCCAAGGGTACCCTAGCGTAGTCAGACACATGCAAGGGATGTACTATGGGGAAGTATGAAAAGGCCACTTTTCACGAGAAGGAGAACCGAGCCTTAGAAATCCTTGATAGGGTTCACTCAGACATGTGTGGACCATTCCCTACTACTTCGACAGCAAAGCATAATACTATATGATATTTGTTGATAAATTTTCTAGAAAGTGTTGTATCTACTTCATGCCGAAGAAATATTAGATGTTCTCAAAATTTCTTCAGTTCAAAGCACTAGTGGAGAAAGACATGGGGAAGCATGTGAAGGCTTTTAGGAGCGACAATGGTGGTGAGTACATCTCTAATGAATTCAACAAATTCTGCAACAAAGAAGGAATTCAAAGAGAGTTGATTGTGCCTAATAAACCATAGCAAAATGGGGTCATAGAAAGAAATAATAGAACAATTGTGGGTGCATCATAAGCGAAGTTGCATGATCAGGGCCTACCATTTCATATGTGGGCAGAGGCATGCAACACAGCGATATTTGTGCAAAACCGTTGTCCTCATTAGATACTTGGCATGAGTACACTTTTGCACCAGTCACGAGGTACTCTTCCATTAGATCTATCCTTGCATTCTCAATGCAGATGGGGTGGCACATTAATCTGATGGATGTGAAAATTACATTTGTCAATGGAGTTATTGAGGAGGAAGTGTACATAGAGTAGTCGAATATTTGACAGTGATTTTCATGTGTGCCGACTCTAGAGAGCATTGTATGGGCTGAAGCAAGCACCTTGTGCTTGGTACACTCATATAGATAGCTATTTCACTGAGTTAGGATTCATCAAAAGTGGAGCGGATGAAAAACTGGACCTGATTGTGGTTGATAGTAAGCTCTTGATTATCGTACTTTATGTTGATGATCTAATCTTGACAGGTGATGAGCATATAATAACTTCTTGCAAGGAGGATATGGCAAGGGAGTTCGAAATGAAGGACATGGGACTCCTTCCCTATTTCCTTGGTTTCTAAATATCACAGCGGGATGGTGAAATTTTTGTTTCTCAAGTCAAGTATGCCAAAGAGATACTGGGTAAGGTTCACATGGAGAGATGTAAACCCATGGAGACTCCTCTTCTAAGAAATTGGAGGAAACAGGATGCTACTTCAGGAGAAGTAGTGGATGCTATTGTCTACAGGTAGCTAGTGGGTTCACTAATGTACTTGGTGAACACCAGACTAGACATTTGCTACACAGTTAACCATTTGAGTCAAGCTATGGTTAAGCTAACCAAGAGCTTTCAAAAGGCGGGGAATCATGTCTTGAGATATCTCAGGGTCACTATAGAGTATGGATTATGGTATAGATGGATAGAGGGAGTGAATATTCAAGGAATTCATATTGGGCAGGAAGTCCATCAAACATAACGAGCACATCAGGAAGGATCTTGAGCATAGGATCGACAACAGTTTCTTGGTATAGCAGGAAGCAACAATTTATGGCACTCAATTCAGCCAAGGTATAGTACATGGCATCTAGTCAAGCTGCATATGGGGCCATATGGATGAGAAAGATCCTGGTTGTTTTGCTTGGTTCTCATACGGATCCGAATTTGATACATTCTGATAACTAGAGTTGCATTAAACTCTCGGTTAATCTGGTATTCCATGATAGGTCCAACCACATAGACATTTGGTGCCACCATCTCAAAGATTGTGTTTAGAGGCACATTATGTTACTTCATTACATTCCCATGGAGATCAGGATGCAGATATTCTGATGAAGGCGTTCGCCAGGAGAAAATTCAAATACCATAGAGGCAGGATCGAGGTGGCAGATAATCCCTTTCTTGTTGAGAGGAAGTGTTGAATTCCAACAAGAAATGGCAGCACGCATACTAGTGTGGGACCAAGAGGTCCGAGCGATACATTAGTGTGAAGGCTAATTTAATTAATTAAATTGGTGAAGTGCCTAATTTAATTTTCCCTTAATTAAATTGGACAATAAAATGTAATCTTATCTCATGATCACTTGTAATAGTTAACTGAGTGTGATAAACTTAGTTAGCTCTTGTATTTCAATTTTAGGGTGGTTGGTGAGGCATGCAAAGTAATTATATTAGTTATGGAGTTCAAATTTCATTTGGTGCATTATTTTAATGCATGAGTAATCAGTTAACTCGGTTAGGTGAGTTAGAGTAAGTTGAAATAGTTGTAATTGTTTATTTCACTAGTGATAGATTAAGTGAATTAAATACTATTTAATTCAAAATCTATGATCTACCATGCAACTGATGAGTTACTATTAATATTTTCATGCATGTCACTTCTAGTGGAGACTCAGTTGAGACAAAGGTTAAAGGGATGTTAACTATCATTTGTGTGATTAGTAGGTTTCTCGCATGCAACAAAACATCCAATGGATTGTCCATGATCCTTGCGCAGTTTTGGAAGGCCAAAATTCCTAAATAATAGGAATTTCATTCATTAGGAATTGCACAAGGAAACAAGTTGTTTAAAGGCTGAGAATTGGCTAAGTGTTGGTCGATTTTTTCCGGGACAGAGTGAGACAGTTGTGAGAGTGGAGGAGACTCTTGTGAGAAGAGTGCATTGTAATTGTTTCATGAATCCATGGTGAATATACAATATATGAAAGAGGGGTTTTGAGAAATAATATTTCACCAGGAAAATTATCTGTGTTGTGGTTTGATTTGTTTCTTTTTGCACTTGTTATGATTGACGATTGTGTTTAATTTCCACAATTCATTTGTAGAAGTATTCAGTATATTTCTTTAGCACATTGCATGATCGAATTGGATGCATGAAATACATATTGTTTGTATCATTTCTACATGGTGTCAGAGCACAAGAAATTACTATAGTGGAGGAGAAGTTGAGTTTGTGACTGAATAGAATTCGAATTTACAAAATTATTCTTGGTGCGACAGGTGAATTAGGATCGAAATGGATTTCAATGGCTTGAGATTGGAGTATGAACTCAAGGGAAACTCTAAATATATTGCGTGGGAAGATAGGATGGAGGTAGTACTGGAGGATAATAGGTTGAAATAATAAATTTATAATGACATTCCCAAACACGCTGCAGCAGATGCCACAAATATTGATTCTTGGCAAAAGAAGGTTGCAAAGGCAAGGAGGATATTACTAGAGGGAGTATGAGAACACATTGTCTCAAGTATCCATGGAAAAGTGACACCATATGCAATGTGGAAATCTTTGATAGATCTATTTCAGAGTAGCAGCGATAATAGAAAATTGGCACTGAAGGACAAGCTCAGGAAAATCAAAATGGAGAAAGGAAACACCATTTCGAAATATTTAACAAAGTTTTTCCAATGTCAGGATGATCTTGGGAGCGTCGGAATTACTGTCGCAAATTATGACTTGGTGAGCCTATCTCTTCTAGGACTCCCCAAGGGTTTGCATAGTTATCAAGATTCTGTCAATGGAAGGGAAAAGCTGCCAGATTGGGAACGACTTTTGTCAGATTTGGTGTAAGAAGACATCAGGTGGAATACTAGGGGTGGTTCTTCATCTAAGAATGAGGATGAAGAAGATTTCTCTTTGGCTGCCAAGGTGAAAAAGGGTTAAGGAAATAAATTCCATTCCAAATCTGAGTTCGGCAAAGATGGCAAGAAGCATGACATGTCCAGAGTGAATCGTTTTCACTGTCACAAGCATGGAAATCATGCCACTAATTTTCCAGAAAATAAGAAGAACAATAAGGATTCGAGATCTGTAGTAAGTGATTTTAAAATGGAACTATTTGTAATGCTATGCAAAGTATCCATTTTCATTTAATTTAGTGTGCAAAGTGTTCTCCATATCTTGCAAATTAAACAAAGTGTTTTTGGTAATGTTTTGAGTGTTATGTGTGAGGATTTTTTAATTAAATTTATTGTTTAACATCTAACAGCAGATATACACAACAAATAAACTTCACCATATCATAACACAACAAACTGATGAGGCAGTTCACCCCTCTTGGGCTACATCTGTCGGGTCCAAGGCTCCCAATCGGCATGTCCTTTCTCTATTAAGTTGCTCAAAATGGTTATACATTGAAATATATGGCTAAACAGGGAAAAAAATTGTGAATTTGACTTCAGAAGATAGAAATAAGCTAAAAGTGGCTTTTGTTTCACCTCAAACAGTGAAGTACAACCCAATACAACTCCATATTCCTGATGGCCCTGGTGGCCCTTTCCTCTTTCCTGAAGAAACAATGGCTGAAGAACAACTCTGTTCACTCTGCAACCTGTCCCAAACACTCCATAATGCTCAAGAAACCCAAAATTGACTAAAACTTTGTCCAATTTGGTCGAAAATTGTGAAAGTTATGACCCTAACAACTTTTTTCCAGTG
The DNA here is from genome assembly GCA_034641835.2 of Pinus albicaulis. Classification (NCBI taxonomy): domain Eukaryota; kingdom Viridiplantae; phylum Streptophyta; class Pinopsida; order Pinales; family Pinaceae; genus Pinus; species Pinus albicaulis. Next base: position 1,629,589,201 of record CM076575.1, on the reverse strand, counting down.
GCACTAGAAAACCTCCTCCAACGGTGGGATAACTCTAGTTTAACTCACCAAAAAGGCGGAAATCCCGGATTTGTTGGAACCACGCTAAAAATGGGGATAGAATTTAATGCTAACTGTTAGCTTTCTAGTGCGTTCTCATGCATAAAAGGCGGACGGTTAACTCGCTGGCGGATAATTTTTTAGCCCTTGCCCATGGTCACGGGTCGGAGGTCCTGTCGTGAGGGGCTAACCCAAAAGGGGCTTAACCCATTTATTTCGCTGGTTCAATGGTCTTAGCCCTCGGTTATAACACTGGTCGCGGAATCTGAAACCCATAGCCCTGGGTCTTAAACCTTTGTTCTCCGCCCAGTCACAAACAACAACCTGACTCAAACGTTTACCAACAACCCTACTCACCCACTGTGCACGTTATGCCCGCGGCCCTGTTGGTCGAGTCGACCCTTCCTGAGTAGTCAGATCGAGGGTTCGACCCTCATTCCTTCAACCTTTCAACACATTTTTTAAACCAATGGCCTAGGGCCACGTGGCACCCTCTAATAGGCCCATATAAACCATATAAAATTGAAATTTTTGCCATATAATTTTTTTTTGCAATGATAAATTCTTTTGGTCAAAAAATTTTTGTTTTGAAGGTCATTGGGCGATTTCAAACTTCAGTAACTTTCACATACGACATCAGATTTGGGTCCCGCTCATGGTGCTAGAATCACAACAACGAGGTCTTTCTGGTCGTTTAGACTCTAACCATTTATGAGAATTTTTTACGCTTAGAGATGATCTCCTCATCAGTAGGTGAGGCCTTTGCCTTGCAATTTGAGCTTGAATTCTCTCATTGCATGCATGGTGTCAAGTGTAATGGAATCGATGTGGTACTTGGATAGTGGTGCATCCTTTAACATGACAGGAGACAAATAAATTTTGAGTATCTTGGATGAAAAGGACCTCTAGATGCATATCGAAATGGGTGATGACAAGCAGTACAGTGCTACCAGGATTGGTATAGTTGCCTTCCAGAGATAGTTAGGTAAACCATTTGTATTAGAAGATGTAATTCATGTACCAAGATTGAAGAAAAAATTGGTCTCAGTCACAATGTTGGAGGATAGAGGCTATGATGTTGTTTTCGGTGAAAGAAAATATTTCCTTCAACACAAAGCAACATGACAAGCCAAAAATATTGGGATTCGTGTGAATAATCTCTATAAACTTGATGTATATGGTTGCACAACATTTATGGGTAAGGTGTACAAAGTGGTGAACATGGATGAGGGTGAGTTATGGCACAAAATATTGGGCCATCTACACCATAGAGCCTTGAAGGTCATGCATCTGTTTTCTGTGGGTCTTCCCAAGGGTACTCTTGCTTAGTTAGACACATGCAAGGGATGTACTATGGGGAAGTATGCAAATGCCACTTTTCACGAGACAGATAACTGAGCCTAGGAAATCCTTGAGAGAGTTAACTTGGATGTGTGTGGAGCATTCTCTACTACTTCGATAGAAAAGCATAAGAACTATGTGATATTTTTTGATGACTTTTCCAGAAAGTGTTGGATCTACCTCATGCAAAAGAAAGATTAGATGTTCTCAAAATTTCTTTAGTTAAAAGCACTAGTGGATAAATACAAGAGGAAGCATGTGAAGGCTCTTAGGAGTGACAATGATAGTGAGTACATCTCCAATGAATTCAAGAACTTCTGCAACAAAGAAGGAATTCAAAGTGAGTTGATTGCACCTCATAACCCACAACAGAATGGGGTTGCATAAAGAAAGAATAGAACAATTGTGGGTGCAACATGAGCGATGTTGCATGATCAAGGCCTACCATTGCATCTGTGGGAAGAGGCATGCAAAAAAGCGATATTTGTGTAAAGCCGTTGTCCTGATCGGATACTTGGCATGAGTACACCTGAGGAGGATTTTACTTGTAAGAAACCTGATGTTTCATATTTCAAGATTTTTTTCTCATCTGTTATTGTGCATGTGAGCAAAGACACTAGGAAGAAGTTCGAACTAGCAATTGAGATTGGGATATTTGTGGGGTACACTAAAACTCCCCACAACTATTGGGTGTATTTTCCAAACATTAGAATGATTTTTGTGGGATGGGATATAAAATTTGATGAGGAGAAAGCCATGTGATTGTCCCTTGAGAGGGATTAGGATTTTCATGCAGAGGAGGAACTCTTGGTTCCAAAGAATGAACCTGAAGATGTGGAGTAGCCACATGCAAAGGATCATGGAGTGGCAGAAAACACTCATGCAGAGCCATCCACCAGAAATGGTAGAAGGCACACCATGGAACATGATAGATTGAGACTTGATGCAACAAAGAAGGTAGGAGCCCCTACTTCACTGCGGAGATGAAGACAATCTCCAGACATGTTTACTAGATACATGGCTCTTATGAGTAACTGTATTGTGACAAAACCATCTTCCTTTGAGGAATCAGTGCAACAACCAATTTGGGTTGATGCTATGGTAGAGGAGTATGACTCCATCATCAAGAACAACGCATGGGAAGTTGTCCCAAGACCAGTCAAAAAATCAGTGGTTGGATCTAGATGGATCTATAAGGTGAAGCAAGCATCAGATGAGAGTGTGGATAAGTACAAGGCCAGATTTGTGGCCTAGGTATTCTCACAAGTTGAGGGGATTAACTATGGGGATACTTTCCCACCAGTCATGAAGTACTTTTCCATTAGATCTATCCTTGCACTCTCAGTGCAGATGGGATGGCGCATTCATCAGATGGATGTGAAAACTGTGTTTCTCAATGGATTTATTGAGGAGGAAGTGTACATAGAGTAGCCAGAAGTTTTCAAAATATTTGACATTGATTCACATGTGTGCCGACTCAAGAGAGAATTTTATGGGTTGAAGCAAGCACCTTGTGCTTGGTACACTTAAATTGACATCTATTTCACTAGGTTGGGCTTCATCCAAAGTGAAGCGGATGAAATCCTATACTAGATTGTTGTTCATGGTCATCTATTTATTATCATACTTTATGTTGATGATCTAATCTTAATAGGTGATGAGTAGCTGATAACTTCTTTCAAGGAGGATCTTGCAAGGGAGTTCAAAATGAAAGGAATGGGACTCCTTCACTATTTCCTTGGTTTGGAAATATGGCAGCAGGATGGTGAACATTTTGTTTCTCAAGGAGAGTATTCCAAAGAGATATTGGGTAAGTTTCACATGGAGAGCTATAAACCCATGGAGACTCCTCTTCCAAGAAATTGGAGGAAAGAGGATGCTACTTTAGGAGAAGTAGTGGATGCTACTGTCTACAGGAAGCTAGTGGGTTCACTGATGTACTTGGTGAACACCATACCAGACATTTTCTATGTAGTGAACTAGCTGATTCAAGCTATGTTTAAGCCACCCAATCTCTTTTGGAAGGTGGGGAAGCATGTATTAAGATGTCTCAAGGGAACTACAAAGTATGGATTATGGTATATATGGAAAAGTGTAGAAATTAGTATACACTAAGCATGCATACATCCAAATTCCCCTGATCTCACAATATTTAACTTCTTGCAAAATACATAATCATTCCACTGTTAATATTTTGCGGAAAGTTAATTGTGAACACATGTGAAGCATAAATAAAAATAATAGCACATAAGATAGTTGTTTAACGGGAAAGCCTGAAGCTGAAAACCCCAACTATCATATATTGTGTATCATGGAGATCATGCAACAATCTCATACAAAGCTTAGTACATCAAGCTATCAGTACAATCAATCATCACACACTAACATAGAAGAAATATGCAAATCCATGCACCGATATCTACCCTCCTGCTAACCTACCTCCACTGTGCATTCCCTGCTAAAGAATAACTCTGAATGAATTCAAATTACCCTTGCCTTTACTGCGCAATCCTCATTGGAAACTCCAATGTGTGCGTGGTGCAATCAATGCATCACAATAGTCACAAAAGATATTCCATCTTGCCCTTTCACCTATCTCTCCACTGGGTGTCCACTGGAACTGACATGCACTGTAGTTAACTGTTGTATTGTTCAGATGATTAATGAGTTATTATTTGTGAATTAATTAAATAATTAATTCACTCCACTCTCACTAGTGTATCATTCAGTTAGACTAGATACAACTAGCTCAACTGAGTCTAACTAAGTTAAACTGAATACAACTCCATGAACTACTCTTCCAACTCTGTCATAACTTTTCCACTTCAGTTCTAACTGAGTCCTCCATGCATGAACCACCAGTAAACCCTAGGAATTGCATAATTTTTTCAGCCCAATGATTTGCCAAATATATGCACTGAAATTAAGTTCTCCGAGAGAATAAGTTGTTGTTTATTGTCAGATTATTATTAAGAGCTAATAATAATCGACACTTCTATTTTTAGATCGAAGATCCATAAATAGACTTCGCCCAATATTCTAAAAATATAATTTCATCTATTTTTCTAACTTGAACAACCATCTACAAATAACGTCCTGTAGCTTCTGAAATATGATCACCATGTCTAAAAATAGACATAGTCTAAAAATAGACTTGCGCCAAAAATAGCCTGTGGGCCCACTTAGTGAAGGCGACTCTTTTCACTAAGCTCATAATCTTGTTGAATCTCAACACTTCCTCTCAACAAGATAATGATTATCTTTCACCCGATCCTACCTCTATGGTATTCGAATTTGCTCCTGGTGAGTGCCTTTATCAAAATATATGCATCTTGATCCTCTGTAGGAATGTACTGAAGCAACATGATCTTCCGCTTCACACAATCTCTGATATGATGATACCGGATACCAATATGTTTAGATCTATCATGAAACACAGGATTAACCGAGAGTTTAATGCAACTCTAATTATCACAATGTATCACTGTAGGATCTAAATGTGAACCAAAAAAACCAACCAGGATCTTCCTCATCCAGATAGCCTCACATGCAACTTGACTTGCTACCATGTATTCTGCTTCCGCTGAACTGAGTGCCACGGATCTTTGTTTCCTGTTGTACCAAGAAACTGCCATAGGTACGGTACTGAAAACCCCTCCTAATGTGATCTTTCTGTTTTTTGGGTTGCCTGCCCAATCTGCATCCGTGAAGCCATGCAACTTCACCTCATCCATCTGTATGTACCATAAACCATACTCATATGTGCCCCTGAGATATATCAAGACATTCTTTCCTGCCTTCCAAAAGAGCTTGGTAGGCTTAACCATCGCTTGTGAAAGTTGGTTCACCGCATAGCATATGTCTGGTCTTGTATTAACTAAATACATGAGAAAACCCACCAACTGTCGATAAATAGTAGCATCCACTACCTCTGATGATGTAGCATCTTATTTCCTCCAATTTCCTGGAGGAAGAGTGTCGATAGGCTTGCAGCCTTGCATGTGAAACTTCTCCAGTATCTCCTGGGAATACTTGCCTTGAGACACAAACAGTTCACCTTCCTGCTACCATATTTCCAATCCAAGGAAATAATGAAGGAGGCCCAAATCCTTCATCTCAAACTCCTTTGCAATATCTACCTTGCATGAGTGTATCAACTGCTCATCACTCGTTAGTATTAAACCATCAACATAAAGAAAAATGATTAAAATATTACCCTCCACCACAATTTGGTACAGGTTTGCATCCGCCTCACTCTTGGTGAAGCCAAGTCCAGTGAAATAGCTGTTAATCCGAGTGTACCAAGCACGAGGTGCTTGTTTCAACCCATACAATGCTCTTTTGAGCCTGCACAAATGCAACTCGCTCCTGAAGATCTCAAATCCTTCACGCTGCTCAATGTACACCTCTTCCTCAATGATTACATTAAGGAACGTAGTCTTCACATCCATATGATGAATATGCCAACCCATCTGCACTGAGAGAGCAAGGATGGTCCGTATAGAAGAATATTGTGTAATAAGTGCAAAGGTTTCTTCATAGTCAATCCCCTCGATCTATGAGAAGCTCCAGGAAAAAAATATTGCCTTATACTTCTCGAAGCTCCCATCAGTAGCTTGCTTTACCTTGTAGATCCATCTTGATCCTACAACTGATTTACCCACCAGCCTTGGAACAATCTCCCAAGCACTATTTCTGACAATGAAGTCATACTCCTGCACCATGGCATCTACCCATGTGGGCTCCTGCACTGCTTCTTCAAAAGAAGATGGCTCTGTCATGATATAATTGCTCATAAGAGCCATGTATCCAGTAAATCGGTTAGGTGACTATCTCTATTTTCACTGTGATGTAGGGAATCCTACATTCTGTGGCACATCAAGCTTCAGTATCTCAGCTTCTGTGATACGCTTTCTCCCTTGTATGATGTTTGGTTCTGCATGAGTGGACTCCATGAATCTCCTCCTGTGGCTGATCCACCTCTAGAGGCTCATATTTGGGAACAAGAAGTTCCTCCTCTGCATGCAAGTGTAGCTCCCTCTCAAGCGATAACTTCATGGCTTTCACCTCATTGAATTTTATATCCCGTCGCACCACAGTCATTCGACTATCTAGAAAATACACACGATAATTATGGGGTGTTTCTGTGTACCCCACAAATATCCCAACTTCTGCAGTCGGCTCCATCTTCTTCCTGGCATCCTTTGTCACATGAATGTAAATAGATGAGCCAAAAATCTTCAAATGAGAAATATCAGGCTTCTTATCAGTAAAAGCTTCTTTAGGTGTACTCATACCAAGTACTCTATGAGGACAACAATTTTGCACATAAACCACAGTGTTGCATGCTTCCACCCACAATTGAATCGATAAGGCCTGGTCATGTAGCATAGCTCATGCAGCACCCACGATCAATCTGTTCTTCCTCTCCGCGACCTCATTCTGCTGTGGTTTATGAGGTGCTATGAGTTCTCTTCGAATTCCTTCTTTGCTATAGAAGTATTTCAATTCACCTGAGATGTATTCACCACCATTATCACTCCGTAGAGCTTTCACTTGCTTCCCCGACTCATTCTCCACCAATTCTTTAAACTCACAGAACTTTGAGAATTTTTCGCTCTTCTTCTGCATGAAGAAGATCCAGCATCTATGAGAATAGTCATAAAAAATATAACATAATACCTGTTTTTTTCTATTGAAGCAACCGAGAAAGGTCCACACACGTCTGTGTGAATTCTCTCCAAGATCACCAAAGCACAGTTCTCCTTCTCATGAAAGGTGGTCTTCACAAAATTACCCATATTACATCCCTTGCACTGATCTGAATGTGCAAGAGTACCCTTGGGAAGTCCAGTAGAAATATGCTGCAAAATATTCAAAGCGCCATGGTGAAGATGGCCCAATCTCCTATGCCATAATTTTCCCTCATCTCGGCTCACCACTTCTTCTACTTTTCCCACCATTGCAGCACAAATATCTACCTCTAGCTTGTGGATATTCTTAACTCGAATCCCTATCTTCTTGGTTTGACCCATTGTTTTATGTTGAAGGAAGGATTTTCCCTCACTGAAAACAACATCATAACCTTTTTCTTCCAACATTGCGACTGAGACCAAGTTCTTCTTCAGACCTGGAACATGCATAACATCCGTTAACAAGAATGGATTACCTGACTCCCTCTCAAAGGTAATGGTCCCAATTCCAGTTGCACTATATCGACCATCGTCGCCCATCTCTATATGCATCTGGAGGTCCTTCTCCTCCAATTGACTAAACAACTCCTTGTCTCCCATCATATGGAAATACACACCACTATCAAGATACCAAACCAATCCCATATATATTGAAACCAAGCATGCGATCAAAGAGAAATCAAGTTCAAATTGTGAGGCTAAGGCGTCTCCAGCTGCAGCTCCAGCAACCTTCTTATTCTTATTCTTTTGTGGGTAGTTAGTGGCGAAATGCCCATGTTCGTGACAGTGAAAACACTTCACCTTGGACAAATCCTTCCTATTGCCTTTAGCTTTGGATTTTGAAGGAAATTTCTTCCCCTTCCCTTTCCTTGCTTTGGTAGCCAAAGTGAAATTCTCTTCATCTTCATTCTTCGATGAAGAGCCATCCCTGGTACCCTACCTTATGTCCTCCTACACAAGATCCGAGCAAAGTCGCTCCCATCTCGGCAGTTTCTCCCGACCATTAACAAAGTCTTCGTTGCTATGAAAAATCTTCAGAAGCCCAAGGAGAGCCAAGATCACCAAGTATTCATTATCAACAGTAACCCCCACACTTCCCAGTTCATCCTTGCAGTGGACAAACTTCGTGAGATATTTTGGAATACTGTTGCCCTTCTCCATTTTTATTTTTCTAAGGTTGTCTTTAAGCGCCAACTTCCTCTAGTCGCTTCTGCTTTGGAAAAAATCCGTTAAAGCCTTCCACATTAATAATTGAGTGGATTTCCCATGAAGGCTATCACAATATGGTCCTTCAAACCTTCCAACATAATTCTTCTTGTCTTTGCTGTCTTCTTTTTCCATGTGTCAAGTAATGTAGCATCGCTAGATCCCGGCTTAGGAACATCACTATCGATGAACTCCTTCAGTCCATTATCCTCCAGCACCGCCTCCATCCTATCCTTCTAGGATATGTAATTCGAGCTCCCATCAATGGCATACTCCAATCGCAACCCATTGAAAGACATTTCAATGTATACTCAACTTTTGCACCAAGAATCTTCTGTAGCAAATTTGAATTGTCCACTAGCACAAACTCAACAATTCTTCACAATTGCAATCTTCAAGAATTAACACTGCTCTGATACCATGTAGAAATTAGTATACACTAAGCATTTATACATCCAAATTCCCCTTATCTCACAATATTTAACTTCTTTCAAAATACAGAATCATTCCACTGTTAATATTTTGCAGAAAATTAATTGCAAACACATGTGAAGCATAAATAAAAACAATCACACATAACATAGTTGTTTAACGGGAAAGCCTGAAGCTAAAAAACCCAACTATCATATATTATGTATCATGGAGATCATGTAAAAATATCATACAAATCTTAGTAAATCGATCTCTCAGTACAATCAATTGTCACACACTAACATAGAAGAAATCTGCAAATCCATGCACCGATCTCTACCCTCCTGCTAGCCTGCCTCCACTACGCAATCCCTATTGAAGAATAGCTCTGAATGAATTCAAATTACCCTTTCCTTGACTGCGCAATCATCATTGGAAACTCCAATGTGTGTGTGGTGCAATCAACGCATCACTATAGTCACAACAGATAGTCAATCTTTCCCTTTCACCTATCTCTCCACTGGGTCTCCACTGGAACTATCATGCACTGTAGTTACCTGTTGTATTTTTCAGTTGATTAATGAGTTATTATTTGTGAATTAATTAACTAATTAATTCACTCCACCCTCACTAGTGTATCATTCAGTTAGACTAGATACAACTAGCTCAAATGAGTCTAACTAAGTTAAATTGAATACAACTCCATGAACTACTCTTCCAACTCTGTCATAACTTTTCCACTTCAGTTCTAACTTAGTCTTCCATTCATGAACCACCAGTAAACCCTAGGAATTGTGTAATTCCTTTAGCCCACTGATTTGCCAAATCTATGCACTGAAATTAAGTGCTCCAAGAGAGTAAGTTATTGTTTATTGTCAGATTATTATTAAGAGCTAATAATAATCGACACTTCTATTTTTAGATCAACGATCTATAAATAGACTTCGCCCAATATTCTAAAACTAGAATTTCATCTATTTTTCTAACTTGACCAACCATCCACGAATAGCATCCTGCAACTTTTGAAATATGATCACCATGTCTAAAAATAGACTTGCGCCAAAAATAGCCTGTGGGCCCACTTAGTGAAGGCGACTCTTTTCACTAAGCTCATCATCTTGTTGAATCTCAACAAAAAGGGAGTGAAGTTTCAATGCTTCATGGATGCATATTGGGTAGGCAGTCCATCATAAAGAAATAGCATATCAGGAGGAATCTTTAGCATAGGATTGGCAGTAGTTTCTTGGTACAGTAGGAAGCAGGGATCTATGCCATTTAGTTCAATCGAGGTAGAGTACATGGCAACAAGTCAAGCTGCATGTGAGGCCATATAGATGAGAAAGATCCCGTTGGTTTGTTTGGTTCTCAAATGGATCCGGCTGTGATACATTGTGATAACCAAAGTTGCGTTAAACTCTCGGTTAATCCAGTATTCCATGATAGGTCCATGCACATAGACATGGGGTGCCACCATCTTATATATTGTGTTTAGAGGCACATTATGTTACTTCAGTACATTCCCACGGAGGATCAGGATGAAGATATTTCGACGGAGGTGCTTGCGAGGAGAAAATTCATAATATAACAAGATGACTTATAAATGCCAACAATGCATCCTTTTCACATGACCAATGCTCCCCCTTAGCCTGTGCATTCAGAGACGCCCAACAACACCTCACAACCAATTTAATCTTCTGTATTTAAGTAGACCTAATCCTCTGCATGGCAGAGACTACTTCCAGTTTCTGTCTGAGATATTCGAACGCTTCCCTGGGTAGAGGTTTGGTAAATATATCAGCAACTTGTTCTTTGGAGGAAACATACTCCAATTTCACCTTTTGTTCAAGCACTTGTTCACGTAAGAAGTGATATTTTATGGGAATGTGCTTGGTCTTGGAATGCATAACAGGATTCTTTGAGATACTAATGGCACTTGTATTATCACACATAATGGTGATAGGAGGTGAACATTTGATTTGAAAGTCTTGTAGGGTTTGCATCATCTAGAGAAGTTGAGTGCAACATGATGCTGCAGCCACATATTCTTCTTCCGATGTAGATAAGGCAATGGATCTTTGCTTCTTGCTAAACCAAGACACTAACCGGGGCCCCATATAGAATGCACCACCACTAGTGCTTTTCTGATCATCAACACTTCCAGCCCAATCTGCATCAGTGTATGCATGAAGAGTAAGATCAGCATTCTTTGGATACCATAGTCCAAAATCTTGAGTTCCTTGTAGATATTTGAATATTCTTTTCACAACCTGAAGGTGAGACTCTTTTGGATTGGCTTGAAATCGTCCAACAATCCCAATTGCATGCGTAATGTCTGGTCTTGTCCGAGTGAGATAAAGTAGACTTCCTATCATAGATCTGTATTCTGGTTGATTCACCGTGGGGGAATCATCACTAGAACTGAGATTACATCCGGTTATCATTGGTGTACTTACAGGTTTGCAATCTTCCATGCCATACTTCTTCAGGATTTTCTTGAGGTATTTTGCTTGTGATAAGAAAATGCCATTTGTTGCTTGTTGCACTTGCAATCCAAGAAAGAATGTTAGTTCTCCAAGTAAAGACATTTCAAATTCTTGCTGCATATCAGAAGCAAATTTCTGACTCATAGACTCTTCATTACTTCCAAAAATGATATCATCAACATATACAACCACAATCAATAGTTTTTCATTTTCAGTTTTTGTGTATAAGTTGCTATCAGCAGACCCTTTTGAAAATCCTTGTTGATGAATATATTTGTCAAGACGATAGTACCATGCCCTTCGAGCTTGTTTGAGACCATATAGAGCCTTTTTAAGTCTACAAACAAGCTTTTCATCATTTCCCAAAATGAATCCTTCCGGTTGTTCTATATAAACTTCTTCTTCTAGATCACCATTGAGAAAAGCATATTTAACATCCATTTGATAAACTTTGATTTGTTGGAAGCTTGAAAAAGCAAGAAAAATTCTTATGGCTTCAAGTTTGGCTACAGAGCAAAGGTTTCTTCAAAGTCTATACCTTCTTGTTGAGCATACCCCTTGAAAAAAAGTCTAGCTTTATTTCTTATAACATCCCCATTCTCATTTAACTTGTTTTTGAATATCCATTTAGTTCCAATGACATTTTTGTCATGAGGTCTTGGTACTAATTCCCAAGTGTGATTCTTTTCAATTTGATCAAGCTCTTCATTCATGGCTTGAATCCAGCATTCATCTTTGCTAGCTTGACTAACACTGTGAGGTTCAATAGTGGACAGAAAGGCCATATTGCTAGAATATCCCACAAGCATCCTTCTTGTTTGTACACCTGATCCCTTTTCTCCCAAAATTTGAGATTCTGGATGATTTTTTTGAACATATCTGGATGGAGCCTTTTTAGACAAATCATCTTCAGGTTCTTCATTGGGTTCACTGTTTGTTTCATTACTATTTGATGTACAAGGATATGTGTCATCATCATCTTCATTTGTTGTTTGCTTTTCTTCTTTTGGAGTTGCAGGAGACTCATCAATACATTCAACAATCTTCCGAAGTCTTTTATTGTAACATTTATATGCCCTACTCCTAGAGGAGTAACCAAGAAATATTCATTCATCTGCTCTGGGTTCAAACTTGCCAAGTTTTTCATCATTATTCTTGATAAAGCATTTTCTTCCAAAAATTATAAAATTCTTTATAGTGGGAGGATTACCATACCAGAGTTCATATGGAGTTTTATCACTATTTACACGAATTTTTACTGCTGTATGTGCTGCTTCTCCCCAAAATGTGTCAGGTGTTCCGGAATCATCAAGCATAGCTCTAGCCATTTGTTGAATTGTTCTGTTCATTCTTTCTGCAACGCCATTCTGTTTTGGAGTTCCAGCTATAGAAAACTGTCTTTTTATGCCATGTTGTTCACAAAATTCAAGAAATTCATTGGATGTATATTCTCCTCCTCGATCAGATCTAAGACACTTGATTTTTAGATCTAATTCATTCTCAACTAGTGCTTTGAAGATCTGAAATTTCTCAAATGCTTCATCTTTGTGTTTAAGCAGCCCAATCCAACACATTCTATAGAAATCATCAATGAATAAGATATAGTATTCTTCACCACGTGGTGGATTTTTCCTCATAGGTCCACATATGTTAGTATGAATGAGTTCAAAAGGCTTACTTGATGATCCTTCCTTGGCATTAAATTGTACTCTGGTTTGCTTACGGAATTGGCAAGATTTGCATATGATATTTTTACGTAGAGTAATATTGGGAATATCATGAACAACTTTAAGTCTTCTTGATTTGTTGATTTGAGAGAAGCTCAGATGCCCCAACCTTCTATGCCATAGCCAATTTTCTGAAGATTTACTCAAATAACATTGTTCTTTGCAGTTCTTTAGTACATACAGGTTGCTTGGAGTTCTTTTTCCTTTTATAATTGTTTTACCTGTATCAAGATCACGTACCACACATTATTTTTAACTAAAGACAACTTCAGTTGCTTGATTACACATTTGACTTACACTTAACAAGTTATGCTTTAATCCATCCACATACATGACTTCATTAGCTTTCACCTTTTCTTTTAGAAAAACAGACCCTTTTCCCTTAATGATTGCAGGAGTATCATTTCCAAATGTAACATTCTTTTCTTTTTCTAGAGCACTATATGCAAGAAGTTTGGTTGTATCATCTGTCATGTGTCTTGAGCATCCACTATCAATGTACCATTCGTTTTCTTCATCTTCTGCAAACAACACTATGCCACAATTTTCAACCTGTAATTCCTTCTTTTTTCATACTTTGGAGCTTGAGGGAACATGTTTTTTTGGTTGAACTTTGCTCCTGCATTCATATTCTTCATGGCCAAAGTTATTGCAATAAGCACATTCAACTTCGTTTTGAAGAGGAGAAAATTTGTTATAGGTATTCTTCTTTTGTTTCAATATCAATCCTTTTCTTTATTGCTTCTCTTGTCATGATAGTTTTATATGCTACACATTGAACAACTTTATGACCAAAATTGTGACATGAGAAACATTGTCCATTGAAGAAGAAATTTTTGCGATCATAAAATCTTCTACATGAATTTACCTGTTGATTGGTGTTTCTTTGAAAGACATTCCTGTTAGTGTTATTTGAATTGAGATGATCATGCTTTACCTGTAAAGATTCTTTATTCCCTTGCTGAGTGGCAGCATGTTGTAAACCAGCTGTAACTGCTTTTAGATAATTTGGTGCTAAAGCCTGAAAAGATTCTCCAATATATCCAAGACCTGTCTTTATAAGAGGAGAACGTTGTACCTTGATAATCTCATCTAATGTTTCAGATCCTTTAGCAAATCTAAGATTCAGAGTCTTTACTTTCTCAAGTTCTTTTCTTAAACTTACTACTTCACACTCTAATTTCTCATTGTGTTTCTCCTTTTCTTCAAGCTGATTTTTTAGAGTTTCTATGGTTATTTTACTCTCTTCTAAGCAAATTTTGAGTTTATTGTTTTCATCAAGAAAATCACTGTCTTCTAGAGCATCCACAAAAGTATCCTTTTCTTCTCTAGATTCTTTTTCAAATGCCATGAGAAGTCTAAGATCTTGTTCACATTCTTCCTCACTATTAGATAACCCATCACTGTCGTCATGAGTATAGTAACTGTTTCTAGTGCTAAAACGATTCGTATTCCTTCTTGCTACTTCCTTCCCCTTTTTATGTGTTTCTTTATAAGGACACTTAGCAGCATAATGACCAAATCTTCCACAATCAAAACATTTGAAAGGAAGTTTACCTCTGAACCGTCCTGTGCCAAGTTGAAGTTTCTTTACAAAGTTTATCTCATCTTCTTCTAAGATATATCCTGATCCTTCTGTTTTTTGTACTTCCTTCCCTTTTGTAGAAGTTCTAAAGACTGCTTCTTTGACTTCTGATGGTCCTCCTCTTCTCATTTCATATGCAGTTAGTATGCCATGAATTTGCACCACAGTAAGATTTTGAAGAGCCTGCTTTTCTTCAAGAGCAGAAACTTTTAACTCAAATTTTTTCGTTAGTGATCTTAATACTTTCTTAACCAAAGTAGATTCAGTTATTGTTTCTCCCAAATTTCTCATACGATTTACAATATCATCAAGACATAAAAAGAAATTGGCAATGCTCTCCTCATTATCCATTTTTAGATTCTCATATTGTATTCTGAGAGTTTGGAGTTTAGCACTTTTTACCTTTGCATCACCTTCATAACTTAGAATGATTTTGTCCCATATTGCCTTGGCTGTATTCAGCTGCATGAATTTCACAAATTATGATTTAGTTAGACTTCCCAATAGAGCATTGACCGCCTTTGCATTTGTTTCATAATTATTTCTTTCCGTCGGATCTGTTGGTATTGCAGCTGGATATTGATATCCTCCTTCAACAATTGCCCATACCTTTTCTCCCAGAGACTGAAGATAGGATCTCATCCTTGTTTTCTAGAAGATTAAATTGTTTTCGTCAAAGAGCGGAGGCTTGATAGATGCTGTTCCATCTTGATTGCTCATCTTTCTTGATCTTCCTTCTAGCGGCTAATCTTTTTCAGAAGGACCTGCTCTGAAACCAATTGTTGGGAAAAAATAATGAGAGGGGGGGTGAATCAGTATTTAGGGCTGAACAATTTTTCTTTTCTTTCTCTTAAAACCATATGTTATAGTACTGCATCCAACATGTATGTCTAGATATCTTATTATGTCTTTACTTAGAGCATTGCATCAGATAAGCATTAAGCATGAACAGAAATAACAGAACAAACCATCAAACATAAACAACACATATGAACACCAGGATTTAAGGTGGAAACCCAACTCAGGAGAAAACCACCGTTGCTGTAATCTCAATCTTCAATATTTATTATAGAGAAAACTTCTTACAATATATGCTGGTGATGACTTATACCAGCACACAGGAAGCCACCTGCAGAAGGCTACAACCTTCTCTCATTTACCAGCCTCTCCTGGAAGGGAGCTACTACCCCCTGCTCTCGTTTACCAGCCTCTCCTGGAAGGGAGCTACTACCCCCTGCTCTCATTTACCAGCTATCACTGGAAGGGAGCTACAACCCCCTCTCTGAAGGCTTCGACCCTCAACACCACTACAGACCACGTTTCATCAATTTTCATACTGGATCCACCAGTTTCCACTCAACATACCTTGCTGGCCACCAGATTTATTCATTTAGTACACTCACACTAGTTCTTCATGACTTCGTCCATCGTTCAAAACCAGAGATTCATCATCATCAGATCATTATATCCATGGGTGCATCGTAGTTTCAAATTTTTTCAGTTAAGAACAGAGTTCGCCCATACAGATATTCCTTCGAGAACTTTATTCATTCACCACCCTTACATATGCACATGTTCTTCATGATTTAGTCAGTCGATTAAACCAAGAATTAATCATCATTTGATCATCATATTCACAGGTGCACCATAGATTCAGATATATCAGGGTTTATTCATACAGATATCTCTAAAAGAGATTTGTTTATTATCAACCCTTTTTGCATGCACACAGTTCTTCATGATTCTCATCACCTTATATAGTTTTCGCCTTTTTAAAACCTTGGGTCAAAACCATTCAATTGCTAATGGTATTCCTTTGACAATATTTTCATTTACCACCCTTACGTACCTCTTTGATTTCTTTTTAATTTATTTATCAATTTGAAGAAATTGATAAATAAATATATTTACAACTTTGAACAGAACTTTAGGATTAAAGTTAACCCTTCGCATTTTAACGCTTTCAAACAATATGGTAAACCTTTGACCCCAGGCCCATAAATATAGTCAATAGCCAATCAAATATGTGCATGGTACCATAGGTAAACTTCACGCAATTCCAATGTCCGATCATCATTGGATTAGTAAGCTTCTAGATCAACGGTGTATATGCATATCGCTTGACCTCCGATGCCAAATGTTAAGGTGCGATGGTCCGCCGTACCTATGTTAATCTTCGCGCATCTTCAACAAATGATGACCGTCCGATGACCCCTTCCCAGATCAAGGACGTATATGCATATCGCTCGACCTCCGATGCCGAACGTTAACATGCGATGGTCTGCCGTACCTGTGTTAATCTTCACACACCTTCAACAAATGATGGCCATCCGATGACCCCTTCCGAGATCAATGATGCTCAGCGATATCGCTGGGCGTCCTGGGTCAAACTATATTGAGTGATGGCGCACAGTGAAAAGTGGTTTTGTGAAGTCGTACAGGGACGCGTGTCGATCACTCTATGGAATCGCTCCTCAACCAGGAAATACCACTTACTCCGCATAGGTGGTGTGATGAAAACCGTAAACCACCTTCACTGTTCACTCGGTCATGGTTCCGCTCTTCCACACAGGGTTCTGTCGCCTTTTAAATGTATTATTATAATGAAGTTGCACTTTAATGTTTTGCCTTTTATTACAGATCCATTGCTAAATTTAACGCTTTGTTCACAATTTTCTTTTGAGTCTTTTAGCATACATTCTTTACACTGGTTGCTGCCTTTCGACCTCGACACAACACATCACTCTGTATTCAATTCTGCTTCCTATCCTATCACAATTCCGCTTCTACTTTCAAGTTCTTGATTCTGCAAGCTAATCACTGTACTATGCTATAATCATCATATCTCTGCAACCATTAATTCCTTCAATTTATACACTAAATATTTAATTTTGAATCCTTGCCACAGGGTTTATGATGTTTACGGACAATGATTCATATGTCTACTATCCTTCCTTCTGAATTCTATCAAGAATATATAGAAAATGCAGAACCTTTTTCTATTTGATGGCCTTTTTCTTCCTATACTGTCTCTGGACAACTTTCAATTCACTGCTTGTCCCTACTCCTTGACTGATACTGCTTTCTGTAGCTCAAACTGTAGATGCATTCTTTCTTTGTTCTTCTCTGCTACATTTAGATGCCAATTCCTTTGCCACATCCTTTGCCATAAATGAAAATATTTCCAACACTATATTACTGAATGAAATAATAAAATTAAACTAAATGAACTTGTGATGTGATTGCAAAATATCTATGAGAAAGCACAATATAAAAACTAACTACCCTTACAAATCTCCAAGGGGGCCTCCTGTGAGTGTAAGTTCATCACTGATCAATCGATTTCTCAGCCACACATTGGAAAAAGAGGAAAAAAGTATTATATTAATTCGTGGAAGCTTCTTGAACAGAGCTTGAAAATGATTAAGTAAAAAACAACCAACTGTGTTTTTTTTTCTTTCCTCATGAATTTTATACAATTTTTTGTCGAACTGATCTAAGAGTCTTGTAATGATATGAAATTTAACTAGACTGCCATCTAAGAAGTAGATTTAAATTAAAATTATATATCCTCATGATTTTATACTATAATAAAAATCACGAGGGATTATTCTCGAACTTGTATTCTCACGATCAAACAAATCATCTCCACACTCGCTTAATCTCTCCATGATCTCCTATCAAAATTTTTTTGACTTCTGAAACATCATAACCAGAGTTTGACTTTAGGTTTTACTTCTAGATATTTCGATCTCTATATTTGTCTAGATCATGACGATAAGTGGAAATTCATGTGTGGAACACTTGTCATCTACAAGTACCTTTCATTCCTTCTTTGGTGCATTGAAACCTATATAACCATGGAGATGGTTTCATAACTATTTATTAGTTGTGGAATGAGCAAGATTATGTAGTTGTAGAAATGTTTTAATTATATTTCACAAATAAATATTAGATTCTAAAACATGGATGATTAATACCTTTTATATTCTTGAGTAATTCGGCATTGACCTTGATTAAGTTGAAATGAAAACAAGATTGTCACAAAAATATTAAGGAGAGGAAAAAAATTTAGTAAAAAAAAATTGACTTCGACATTCCGCCACATCAAACATCTTGCATGTCCTCATGCATAAAAAATTCGAAATTGGTTCCTTCTTCTTTTTCAGTGTATGATCTCAAAAGCTTGTGCAAGCATATCAAGACTAGTTCTTTCCTTTCTCTTTTTGATGTTGAATATTTCCCTTGATTTGTTCATTAGGATTTTACTCTGCAATCCCCTGATTTTGTTTTTGAGGAATCCATTGTTTGCTTTTAGCTTCTTATTTTTATTGTACCAATGGAATATATGCAAAAGTGTATTACCATTTTGAGTCCTTAATATTTCAATTGTATCATTGCTGCTTCTCGTTCCCCTGTAAGGCTTTTATTAATAACTCCTAACTAATATATATCTTGCTTCAAACCATCCTCAATTCTATGCTCTTTTTCAAGAGTATGATCTGAAAGAGGGGTTACATCAAATGCATTCTCTTGATTCTAAGAAAAGAAGTTTACATTTTGATGCAATATCTATTCTAGAGACTCCACATAGTAATAGATTTCTTTTTGTATTATATCAATGTCTGGTGTCTTCCTTGTCGGGCTCAATGTTTGAGGTGGTGTCCTGTAACCTTATTTTTCAATATCAACTAGTCCTAGGGATTGTAAATTTGAGAGTTTGGAAATTCTCTTGCTTCTTCTGAGTTTCCTTCCCGATTATTCAATGTTCTAGATTATATTCATTTTGCTGTTTTGTTCTTGTTTCATTGCTTTTGGTTCTTCATTTTATTTAGCCAGTTTAGTACTTGAGCTGGATTTCTTTCTCCTAATATTTGTTTTTCCATTTTTCCAAATACTAAGAAATAAGAGTTCCATATTCAACTGGGTCTCTAGTGCCTCTCTTTCATTTTTCCCTGAATTTTCCTTTTCATTTTCTTCTGTAGGGTTAAGGTTTGGAAGTGAAATGCGTTGATTTATTTTAACCCTTTTACTTGTTTCTTCCTCCTGGGATTCTACAAAGTGGTTTAGGACTAGAAAATATTTCCAATAATATCCCTTAGCTTCTAAGTGTTCTTTTATGAGGATTTTAATAATTCTGTGATGATAGAGGGAATTATCAAGGGATTTCGATTCTTTTTTCACACTAGAGGTCATATTTTTAACACTAAAGAGTAAGAAATACAAAAAATTGTTTTCATTTCCATCAATAAAATGCATCAGAAATCGGGCATGATAGAATAACATGGTTCTGAACCTTCCTTCAAAAGTTAAATTTTTTTGAATAACTAATAGTAAACTCCTCCATTTTCCTTTCAATGTTGTGACCAAAATTCATTTTTAAAGATAGAAATGTCCATACCTATATATCTGAGGAAGTTTGCCTAGTATCTCTCTTTGATTTTTCTGTTCTTAAACCAAATCTCTCCACATTTTGGAAAATTTGTAGCTTCTTCCATGATAGAATCTATAGTATAAGTTTAATGTCACCAATATATACCTCCACCCCATCAAAAGCTCGAGAAAAATATTTAGTCACATTTTTCTCATGCCCGTAAAAATTTTCAGAGCCTGAGCCACCCTACTTGTTGCAACTATTCTCTGACTCACGGGTATGCTTGAAGGAACTTGAATCCATTAGGTTTTGATTGGAAGATGATACCCATAGTGGAGAGAATTCTCGGTCCTGAATTGTTTATTTTTACAGGGGTGATGGAGAATTGACAAGAAGGAGGTGAGAAAACTAAACGGTGAGGGATATCGAATGAAATGAAATGGATTGGAATGATAATTGAATGGGTTTCTCACGGGGTATTTAATTTATGATATGACTAAATTTTTTTGCATGATTTCCCACAATTTGTAGATCTTATCTCATAGGATCAATAGGATTTATACAATTTAAATGGATTTTATGTGACATGTTGAGTCATGATGATGTAATGAGGTTGTAAAAACTATGATAGTGGGACATAATTTTTAGGAAGTTGATAAGGTATTTTAATAACGCAACCTTTTTAATGAAATCATCCAATGAATAAAAATCTAGTGCTCTTATTTGAAAATAGTTTAACATTCTACATACCTTATTATGATATTCCTTCGCTGTAAATTTCCTGAATGTGAAATGTTTCAATTTTTTTCTCTTTCAAAATTGGACTAAGCAGTGAAATCGAATATTGGCTATAGAATGACATTACTTTTGTTGTTTCCTATTCCTTGAGATTTTTTTTTTCGATCAGAGGAATATTCATTATTGTTGTTGCTTCTTTGATGATCAATGAATAAGGCTAGTCTTCAGAAGTGTTTCTTTCCACCTGTAAACTTATTAGAAAAAAGAGGGATACAAAGAAATAGAGAAAAGACAAGGGAATCATGTAAATATAAAATGCCAAGAAATCTTGTTTTTCAGTTAATATTTTTTGTATAAGCATGCCAACATTGTTGTTTTTCATGCTTATATATATATATGATAAAAATAATTACAATAAATTTAGATAATGGGGAGAAAAATATCCTTTCTTCACCAACTTGAATTCAGAATTTTCTTGCAAATATTTGACAAACCCTTCCTTTGTTAGTGGTTTAAGGTAAAATCTTAACCATAACCATTAACAAGGAAGGTAACTTGTTCATCATCAATATTTTTTATCTTGACTACATTTTAATAAATATCATCTATATCATAAGGACCAAGCCAACGAGTTTGAAATTTCCCTTCAAAAAAATTTGAATTTATAATAGAAAAGAAGAGTCCAATCACCTGACATGAAATTTTTAGTTTTGATAAATATTTTATGCCATCTTGATCTTTGATGTTGAACTATGTTGGTTCTTTGGATAGCCTCTTTTCGGAACTCATCTGGCTCATTCAATTATGATAGTCTTTGTTTCTAAGCTTCTGATAGGTCAAGCGCCAATTTAGTTGGTGTTCTAAAGGTCTCCACTTGGAACTCAATTGGAAGAAAAACTTGCTTCCTGTAGACAAGCTCATAAGGAGTATGTCTAGTTGTATTTCTCCATTTGTTTCGATATTCTCATAATTCTTCTAGAAGCTTTTCTGCCTAATGTTGCCTATGTAAATGCACAGTATTGGTTATAATTGCTTGAAGTACCTTGTTGGTGTCCATTGGCTTGTGGATGATATGGAGTAGAATTTTGATGCTTGATTTTATATTGGTCCATGATATTTTGCACCAAATTACATGTGAATTGAGTACCTTGATCTGTTACAATTTCTCTTGGAACACCAAAACGAGTAAATATATACTCAAAAAGAAATGTAACAACATCAATTTAAGTTGAAAAAAAATAGGTTTAGCTTCTACCCATTTTGTAACATACTTTGTATAATCAAGTATATGCCTTTTCTATTTAGATGAAGGATTTATTAGCCCAACAAAATATAGAGCCTATTTTTCAAAAGGCTCTACAAGTACCTATGGTTGTAGAGGCATTTCATCTGATGGAATAGGCTTCCCCATTATTTGACAACTATCACATATTTTGATATATTCTTTGGCATCCTTAAAAATATTTTGACCAATAATATCCCAAAGTAAGTATCTTGTAAGAAATTATTTTGTCAGCAAAGTGTCCTCCACATGGTTCATCATGACAATATTTCAAGATTTTTGGTACCTCATCTTCTCAAACACATCTTTGGATGATCAAATCAGGTCAATTTTTTTATAATTCACCATCTATCCAAGAATAAGGTGCACTAGTTGTTAGTGTCAGTCTTTGCAGCCTTCCTCTAGTAATCAAACATGCTCTTACAAAGTGATTTTAAGGTGTCAAGGTCAAATTTTGTCATTTCAGTGAGTCTTCAAGCAAAATTTGGTCACTAGGTATTAAGTCTAGGGTTTTCTTTTACTCCTGTCAAATTTGTCCAAATGTCGGTCCATGCCACCATTCAGCTGAGTGTACCATAATTCATAGGTTTTTCATCATCATGCCAGATTCCAAAGGGTCATATTACACCTTTTTCATGCTTTAGTTGTGCCTAGGTAAGGTTTATTTCCCTTTCCTAGGTTTTTGAAGGTAATTTCTCTTGGCTGGTCAAATCATCATCGAACATTGTATCCTGATGTTAATACACCTTCCCCTATCCTTAATGTACCTTATTAAACACTTCCCATCACTGATATCCCTCAAATTCCTCATTTTCGCACAAACCCTAGTTTCTTGCTACAACTTGACAATTTTCTAGGCTAGGCCTGTGTTTTGCCCTTTTGGACCTCTTCCCCTCACTCAATCTCTGAAATTCCACTTTTCTCTGCTTCCTAACATCCCTCCCTACTTCCCAAAATTTTTTCAATAATTTATAAGCCCCTTATCCCCTTCATTTCGCTTCATTTCGACAAATCCCCTGTTCCACACATCGGGATAAGTTTTACTTCAATGATGTTTCTGAGCAAGAAAAGATGAATTTGGGAAAAATGAGAGAGTTTTTTCTCCAAAATAGTCCAAAGAAGGAAAACCTCCTTAAATTTTTACACAGGTGTCATGGTTTTAGATAAATGTCAAAAATATAGTTGCCTCAGGAGAAATTGATGTACCTCTGAAGTGACCTTGGGAAAATCAAGCTTTCGCCTAGCTTGGTTGGCCAAATGAATTGTGTAATGATTCAAATGATAACTAGACACAAATATATTTCCAATGAGCTATCATGAGCTCAATTTGGAGTTGAGAAAGGCCTT
Organism: Pinus albicaulis; assembly: GCA_034641835.2. Taxonomy (NCBI): domain Eukaryota; kingdom Viridiplantae; phylum Streptophyta; class Pinopsida; order Pinales; family Pinaceae; genus Pinus; species Pinus albicaulis. The sequence continues at coordinate 1,629,565,975 of CM076575.1, read as the reverse complement.
AAAAAGTTGACTGCAATAGCACTCTGCCTTGAGGCAGCCTCATTTTGCACATTTTTACCAGTCTTGGGATATTTGATTTTTGACAAGAAAAATGAACTCCAAATTGAAAAATTCAAGTTGGGTTGGAAATTATACTCAATAAGCTTTCCAAAAAGCTATCCTGTGCCCAATTTGGACACCCGGAAGGTCTCCAAAATGCTCTCTAAAAAAGGCGCTATGCATCGAGATGGCGCGGCGCATTGGGCAGCCCTCTGCAGTGTAAAAAATGAACTGGCACGACGCATTGAGATGGAACAGCACATTGGGCTAAAAAACCTGAAATAAATTCAAATATTCCACCAAATCTCTCAAATTTCTAAATTCTTCATTGCCCAAATATGATGATACAATCAGTGATTCTTCTAGAGAAATGCATGCACCAAGGAGGCCTCGCAAAAGTGGAAAACATAATTGGGAGGAGCCCACTTCACTTGCCGAGTTGCAGCAACAGCAAAAAGAGTAATATCTTCACCCTGGGTGGAAGGGTCTCATTTTTTCGATCGGTAGAGCAGGTACAGGACAAGGGTAATAAGCCCTTGCATTATGAGGGACCGTCAGGAGGTCAAGAGGCAGATTTCATCCTCATTCAGGATGATGACACAAATTTGGGCTCACAAATATCAAAGCTCAAAGAAGTCATTTGGGAGAAGCAATATGAAATTCATCATTTGTCTCTCAATCTGGAAAGAGCCAATTGGGTAATTAACTATTTGGAGTAGAGGAATAAACAACTAGAAGATCGCTCCAAAACATGAAAGCAAAACGGCAAGCTGCCAAGAAGACGAAAACCAAGTTGACAACACTTGAACAAGAAATCCAAGCTGACCGGGAATCTTGGCTTGAGAGAAAAAAATTGCACTTGGGAAAAGATGCTAGAGAAGGAAAAAAATGAGAAAAACATGTTGAGTAACATGGCATACCACTACTTGTCAATAAATATGGTGTGCAAAGCAAGAATGAAGATTTTGAAGGCCAAGTTGAAGAAGGCATCGAGGAGGCAAAAATAGAAAGATAGACTTCAAACCTTGGCTGAGGCTTTATTGGCCCAAAAAATCACTTGATGGATAACACTCAGCCCAAATTTCAAAAAACTTGGGACACTTTTTTCATTTTGGAATTTTTGGGCCAAAACACAGGTTTTTTTGCCCAATGCACCAAGCCACCTGGCGCTCGCTTTTGATGGAGACCTCCTTTTGAGGAAAACTCAAAATTTTTGGATTTTCCATGGAAACATATGCATGCTCACAAATGGAAAATAAATTTTGACAGGTTTTGGGCTCCCAAAAAGGTCAAAAACACCCCAAAAATGACCTTTCTGCCCCTTTTTGGACACACAGGAAGCAGTGTTGGGGGAACTCAGTTTTGGAGGGGAAAATGGAGGCCAAATTCAAAAATTCCACTTATGCTAGAAAGTAGACAGGTAGAAAGTTCCAACAAGCCCACTTGGAGCAAATTTTGACACCAAGAAGGCCTCCAAAATCAGCTGCAAAAAGGTGCTACGCATAGGGAAATCATCGTGGCGCATTGGAGGAATTTTGCTCATTTTTGGTCAAAAACTCTGTTTTTCGCCTATTTTTTTCACAGTTTGACTTTTTTCCTTCTAATTGTCAAAATCATGATGTAATTTAATGTGACATGATGTATTTTGATGTAATTATGCTAAATTTTCACTCATAGAGGTAGATTCATCCGTGAAAATGTAGTTTACAACTGAATGAATCAGTTCCCTAGTTTTTAGAGGCAAGCTGTTCCACTGCCTACTTTTTAGTTCTCAGTTTAGATTTTGTTGGAAAAATTCCTAATATTATGAGATCGACCCCTAGAGGCTAGGATGATTTTTGTTTTCCTACATCTTATGTTTTTTCAGTCATTATCATAGTTGGACTTTTGGGAAAGCTTGGAGCTTATTGTATACTCATTTCAGCAGTTTGGCTAAGGAATAGACCAGTGGTTTGCAACACTTTATGGGATTCATGTGGCATATTGATTTGGTATTGTGTTTTCCTCTGTAATTGTAACTCTACATGTGTTTTATGTATTCCATATCTCTCTTTATTTCATCTTAACTAAATCAAACAAAGATAAAGGTAGAATACATTGAAAGTGCAGTGCTCTACCTAGGGTTTGCTTAGTTATCTATGTTTTCAGCTGATTGAAAAGGATCCCTGAGTTCTTCATGCCCTTTTCAACTCCTCATCTGTCTAAAACCTCTCCATCTCACTCAATTTCAAGTACCAAATCACTTGCCTACCTTGCCCCATAGAGATCTCTGCAAAACTGAGCCTCATTCCCCAGACCCAAATCTGCCTTTCCATTTGAGCCAACAAAACATCATTAAATTTAGTCAAACTCTTTTGCACACATACCTAGCCTAAAATTATTCATCACATCAGTCATCTAAAACCTCATTGATCACTTTTGTGCTGAGATTCACAAGGAGAGAGCCCTCTCCCGACCTGGTAGGGCTAGCTACTAGGTTAAGTGTGGTTTGATGTTACCCTAGATTCTGCCTTTCTCAGCCTGAGGTAGATTTAGGCCCTAACATAGTGGCGACCATACTTGGGAGACGAAAAGTTTGTTGTTTTCTTTATAAACTATAGACAGAGCCTGAAGTTTGCCAGGTAGCCTTCGAACTGCTCTTGCTCTGCAAGTGCATAGTAGATGAACACTGTTTCAGTCAATCTTCGGTTTAGTTTATGAACTGAACATCTGGTCTCCTCAATAAAATTTAATCAAGTTCAGATCTGATTTTTTATGGTGGACAACGATCAGACACCGCAAGGCTGAAATCATTCACCTGGCAACTCTAAATCAGTTTCAAGATCAGATCCAAGGACTCCACTGGAGGATGAACCTGACCAGCAGAAACATGAAAGGATAATATGGAAAGATCAGGTATTCAAGTTGGAATTTCATCCAAGACATTTTGTTCTTTGTCATAAATTATTTCTTCTCTTTTCCTGAGAATGTCAAGAAGGCTTTGCAAAGTATATTGTATTTGAGAAAAGATCCTCGGCCTGCATTTGATTCCTTCCCTTTGAAGATTGTGAATACCAAAGATTTGCATGCTTTTGAGCTTGATCAAGACCTTTCTTCCGAATCTTGTGATGACCATCTTCAAAATAATGAGCCTCAAGAGACCGCGACTGATTCTATACCTTCTGTACATACCCCTATACCTTGTAAAATTCCAGATCGATACAAGCCTCTGATTTTACCTCCTATATCCCATGCTTTCCCTAAAAATCATGACCTATATCTACCAAGATTTGATGGTGAATGCGACAACATCAGTGCTAAGAGACATGTTCTGAATTTTGAGTCTTTTCTTGACCTTTTTGAAGTTGATGAAGAGGATGTCAGTATTAGGCTTTTTGCTCTTTCTTTTCAAGGCAAAGTCAAGATTTGGTTCAAAACCCTGCCTGATGCGAGCATCTCAGATTTCCAGCAGTTCGTCAAAGTTTTCCTCGATAGGTGGGTGGTAAGACAAAACCCTTTCTTGATTATAGAAGAGTATAACCAGCTGAAAAGACTGCTAGGGGAGATAGTACAACAATTTTCTGCCAGATTTAACAAAGTATATTTTTCGATGCCGATTAATATAAGGCCTCCTCCTGGATCTTCTCTTTTGCACTACCCGAGTGCCTTTGATCCGGAAATGGAGTTTCAGCTGAGAGAAAGGAATCTTGCAACACTTGAAGAGATGTAGAACAGTGCAATAGATGTAGAGGCTCATTTGATGATCCGAAGGGAAAAGTTGAAGGAAGAAGAGATGAAAAACATAGATCCGGAGGAATCGACATCTCTAGAGGTAAAGCTTGACATTTTGGTAAGTGCAGTGGAAGAGATGATGCAAAATATCACCACAAGGAATGAGTATAATGTTCAAGCCCATGGCTCGCTGATTGAAGAAGAACAAGTTGCTGATCCAAAACATTTTGTTTCTTATCCCAGTTGTCATAGATCTGATAATGATTGTTTTGTAGATCATCTTGGAGAAGAGAGATATGTTGATTTGACATGTATGCTTGATGATGTGTTTTATACCCATGATTTGCCTCAGTTTGATCAGTATGATGATGATTATGTTCTCCAAACAGAAGCTAATCTTGCAGAAAAATCAGTAGCTAGTTTGTGGAAGGAGGAAGTTCACTTTCAGCAGCTCAAGTACAGTGATCAACTGATGCATATCAGCTATGAAAATGACGAGGAAAGTGCAGCAAATTTTGAAGTATGTGAAGGTTCTTTGCCTTTTTGTTTTGATTTTTTTCAGTTCATCAGAGACAACTTCCATGCAATAAGAAATCAACTGTCGAAAAGTCTTGATCTGGACCATCTTGAGGGCAATGTAAACCTTGTTCAAGACTTCTCATATCCATATTTGCAGCCCCCGAATGCCATTGATTTGCAAGTTGCAGATGAAGACATGGAAGATGACACATATGATCAAATGATACAAGATGATTCCGTACCTTTCTATTTTGAATCATTTCATTTTTTGAAGGGAAATTGGCATAGTATATCTTCAAATGAGCAGCTTGTAGAAAATCATGTAATATCATCAGAAACAATAGAAAATGGGTTGCAACAGTATTTTCAAGTTTTTCATGACCCAATAGCTAATGTGTTGGATGATTTCTGCAGTCAAATTCTTTCTCCATTGACTACATGTGAGCTTGAAACGTGTGCTGATATAAACTTGATCCGGCAGTCGGTCTTTTTGTCATTTTTAGCAGGGGTCTCGTCACAAAGATCAAAGAAAATTTTGCATTCATGGTATGAAGAGAAGAGAAGTAATCCATTGGATGAGCTAAGTCCTAGTGTGCATGAACTTCAAGATCCTTATGCAGTATTTTTGGAGGCGGATAGAGAATCCATATCATTCAACGGATCTGTTTCCAAGTTTTCATGGGAGTTTCCTTTCAGTAGTTCTCTCTTGTTGTTCATAAGTGAGCACTTGCAGAGAATTCAAACAGCAGCCAGGATGCTTACATGGTTGCATTGGTTGTTTCATTTCACTTGATCAGGTGATGAATGAAACTGTTAGAGTAGGTTTTGATGAATAAGCTCTACTTTGAGCATCAATTCCAATTTGTCGGTTGTGTTTAAGTATCGAGTCAATTTTTAGTTGAGTTAGAGTCAGTTTGTGTCATCAAGTCATTAGTTTTCAGTCATGCATTTCAGCTTGAGTTTTTGACTCCATTGTGCAATGGATGAAGGCACTGTCTGCTTTCCAAAGATCTATAGTTCTTGGCACCTCCAAGGAGCTACCATCCCCATTGGAGCCAATGTTAGTGTCAGTCGTTGTAGCCTTCCTCCAGTGATCAAACATGCTCTTACAAAGTGATTTTAATGTGTCAAGGTCAAATTTTGTCATTTCAGTGAGTCTTCAAGTAAAATTTGGTCACTAGGTATTAGGTCTAGGGTTTGTTTTCACTCTTTTCAAAGTTGTCCAAATGTCGGTCCATGTCACCATTAAGATGAGTGTACCATCATTCAGAGGGTTTTCATCATCATGCCAGATTCCAAAGGGTCATTTTACACCTTGTTCATGCTTCAGTTGTGCCTAGGTAAGGTTCATTTCCCTTTCCTAGGGTTTTGAAGGTAATTTCTCTTGGATGGTCAAATCATCAGCAAAACTTGTATCTTGATGTTCATACACCTTCCCATATCTTTAATTTACCTTATTAAACACTTCCCGTCACTGATATCCCTCAAATTCCTCATTTTCGCACAAACCCTAGTTTCTTGCTACAACTTGACAATTTTCTAGGCTAGGCCTGTGTTTTTCCCTTTTGGACCTCTTCCCCATACTCAATATCTAAAAATTCACTTTTCCCTACTTCCTAACATCCCTCCCTACTTCCCAAAATTTTCTCAAGACTTTATAAGCCCCTTATCCCCTTCATTTCGCTTCATTTCGACAAATCCCCTGTTCCACACATCGAGATAAGTTTTACGTCAATGATGTTTCTGAGCAAGAAAATATAAATTTGGGAAAACTGAGAGAGGTTTCTTTCCAAAATATTCAAAGGAAGAGAAACCTCCTTCACTTTTTACGCAGGTGTCATGGTTTTAGATAAATATTAAAAATAGAGTTTCCTCAGGAGAAATTGATGCACCTCTGAAGTGACCTTAGGAAAATCAAGCTTTCTCCTAGCTTGGTTGGCCAAATGACTTGCTTTATTATTTAAATGATAGCTAAAAACAAATAGCTTTCCAATGAGATATCATGAGCTCAATTTGGAGTTGAGGAAGACCTTAAAAAGTTGACTGCAACAACACTCTGCCTTGAGGCAGCCTCATTTTTCACATTTTGACCAGTCTTGGGATATTTGATTTTTGACAGGGAAAATGAACTCAAAATTAAAAAATTCCAATTGGGTTGGAAAGTAGACTCAATAGTATTTTCAACGAGTTATATTTTGCCCAATTTGGACACCAAGAAGGCATCCAAAATTATCCTGCAAAAAGGCACTTCACATTGAGATGAATTTTGGAAATTTTGCCTTTAAAAACAGAGTTTTCAGCCCAATGCGTTGCGCCAATTGGCACGCGCTTTTGATGGGTGGCTCCTTTTGGTGCAAAATTTACATTTTTGGATTTTTCATGGAAAATTATGCATGCCTACTTATTGCCAAGAGATTTTGATAGGTTTTGGGCTTCCAGAAGGGTCAAAAACACCCTAAAAATGACCTTTCTGCCCCTTTTTGGACACACAGGAAGCAGTGTTGGGAAAACTCATTTTTGGAGGGGAAAATGGAAGCCAAATTCAGAAATTCTACTTGTGTTGGAAAGTAGATAGAAAGAACTTTCAAAAAAACCCACTTGGAGAAAATTTAGACATCAGAAAGCCCTCCAAAATCAGCTCCAAACTAGCGCGATGCATAAGGAAATCAGGCGCGGTGCATTAGAGGTTTTTGCTCATTTTTGACCCAAAAACTCTGTTTTTCACCTAGTTTTTGACATTTTGACTTTCTTACTTCCAAATTTTAAACTCATGATGTAATTCGATGTACTTTGATGGATCTTGGTGTAATTTTGTTAAATTTTTACTCATGGAGGTAGATTCATCCATCAAAAGGTGAATTGAAATTGAATGAATCAGTTTCCTATCTTATAGAGGCAAGCTGTTCCACTGCCTATTTTCTAGTTCTTAGTTTAGATCTTGCTGAAATAGCTCCTGAACTTGTGAGCTCGACCCCTAGAGGCTAGGGATGAGTTATTTTTTGTCTATATCTTGTGGTTTTTTAGTCATTAGCATGGTTGGACTCTGGGGAATGCTTTGAGCATCATTTTACATTCATCTCTGCATTTTGGCAAAGGAATAGACCAGGGTTTGCAGCACTCTATGGGATTCATGTGGATTTTTGGTTTGATAATGTGTTTCTCTCTGTAAATTTAAGTCTACTGGTGTTTGATGTATACCATTATCTCTCTCTTATTTCTTCTTAAATTAAGCAAACAAGGATAAAGGTAGAATTCATTAAAATTTGTTGTGCTCTACCTAGGGTTTGTTCAATTTTCTATGTTTTCAGCTGTTTGGAGAGGATCCATGAAGGTTTCTTGTCCTCTTCAACTCCTCACATGTCTCAAATATTCATCTATATCAAGTTTTAAGTGTCAAATCAATTGCCTACCTTGCCCCATTCAGATCTCTGCAAAACTGAGCCTCATTCCCCAGACCCAAATTTTCCTTTCCTATTGAGCCAACAAAATATTCATTAAATTCAAATCAAGACTCTATTGCACACATACCTAGCCTAAAATTATTTTTTACATCAATTCATCTCAAGCCTCATTCAATATTTTTTTTTTTGCTGAGATTGACAAGGAGAGAGCCCTCTCCCGATCTGGTAGGGCTAGCTACCAGGTTAAGCGTGGTTTGATGTAACCCTAGATTCTTCCTTTCTCAGCCTAAGGTAGATTTAGGCCATAACAAGATGTTTTTCCTAATGCAGTGATCCCTACAACTACACCGACAACTACAAGCACATCAGGTGGTGCAGAACAACTAGGAAAAGCCATGGAGAATATGACTATACAAACAGAGGAGATCAAAACACTGGAAGAAAAAATCAATAACTTGAAGGATCTTAAGGGAAGGTCTAATAATGCAAATGAAATAGAAATACAAAGAGCCCAAAATAATATTGAAAGAATGATAAAGGAAAAGAGTGAAGCTTCCATTGGTCAAACCATTGTCCAAGCAAAGAAGATCATCTAGAAAAGCATAATAGATTCTATGAATGAAATATGGCTTTCTATTCAAATCATATTTGAACGGAAAGAGATGATTGAACAGGTAGATGATGCCATAGAGAAAGCAACCGATGAGCTTGCAGGGATGCATGAGATAGCAAATAACATTATCAGATTTTTAAATTCCAAGAACAGGTTCGAATTGGAGGCACTTGGAGTGGAGGGGTCCTCAATTTCTACCAAAAAAAAAAAAAAATTGCACTATTGTAGGAGACTTAGTTTTGTACAAAATTAACTAATTATTGGATTAGAAAAGGGAATTTTTTTTTTTGTGACTATTATTTCACATTACTATTATTTTGGAGACTTAATAAATAGATCATTGAGTTCTTTTTTTATTCCCTATTTTATGGGTATGGTTATTTTTTCCAACACTATTGTTAGATTAGAATAATTCATTCTTATTTTAGATCATTATCAAGCTATCTTTGAGGGTTGAATATAGATATATTTAGAGTTGAATATTACATTTGAGTAATATTTTATATATTAATACGTTAGCTATCTATCAACTTAGTTTCATATTTCTTTTCTTATTCTTGTTGTTCTATAAAGATATTTCTATACTTTAACATGATATATTGGATCAATTGCAAATTTCATATGGATCTAAATATATGTATACCTAGATTTGGTAACTACTTATCACATAATTGTATATGAATATTTTTTTGAACAAGTACCAGGACTTAGAACTATTTGTATCACCAATTATATTTATTTCATCTTAGGTTCAATATGGTCCATGATACTACCTTTTGTTCTTGATTGGAAGCAGGAACAATCCTCATTTCAATCGAGATAGATTATGATTTATTTTTTCCGTTGGCATAACTATTATAATACATTTTTATCTACATTTGGAGATGCATTCTTGAAGGTATCCTTATGCAAGAGAAAGCATCCATGTGCCCTAACTAAGCCCTTATTTCATCCCATTAAAAATATTTCATTCTTTAAGAAACCGCAAGGAAAAGTGAGTCTTGATTTTTTCTTGTGAGTACCAAAAAATAATTAGATTTGTGCATAGAGGTTAGTTTTGATCAGTTTTGGCATATAGTTTTCGGTTAGTTTTAGGTTAAGCACTCGGGCCTATAACTAGATGAAATTACTATCCAAAACAAATAAGGGTCTAACTGGGGCCCTGACTGGTTGATTTTCTAAATGTTTATTATGGTCAATTTTGACCATCAACATAAGCAAACTAACATGACATTGACATGAAATTAACATGGAGATGATGTGGTAATGACATGGCACTAGTTTTTTGTTGACATGACATTTATGTAACACTTTTCTTGTATGCTTAGGTGAGAAAGTGATGTGACTAAATGATAAGGATTAGAGTGTGTAGCACCACTAAGGTGGAATCCAAGTGGAAAATAGGTTGTAAGATTACGGATGTTGATCTTTATTCATGTTGGAATATTTTTTTACTAAGAGATAACTTGGTGAGGGATGCTTGGTTGTCAAGTGCCTGTTAGTGATCAGTAATTTTTTCCTTCATAGATGACTAAATTATTTCCCTAGATTTATAGAAACAAAGTTCATGAACATTGTGAGTTCTACAAATCTCACTGCCTTCATCATCCTTAAAGATATTTTTTCACTATTTCATCTTTCCATCATGTCCAGCTCTGCTTACCAGTCTTAGAAAACCCATTAGGAGCTCATGTCATCCATTTTGTCTATATCTTGTAACCTTTGGACCAAATCCTCTATTTTGTTTTGCCTAAAAATCCCCCCACTGCTACCTAAGCCCACCAATCAAATAGCTTTTTTGTGTATCCCAAAATACTCTCAAACACTAATAGTATCAAACTATCTCTGTAGGCTATTCAAGATAAATCCAGTTCATTGGATTTTGGATCTTCAATACATTAGTTTATCAGAAAATATATCTTACATTTGATGATCCAAAATTCTAGGTCTCAGTCCAAAACCCAAGTCCAAGAAAACCTCCACTAGGTCACCTAGGGTTTCACAAAGTCATAGGGTGGATTTGGTGCCCTACAAAATCTTTTTTTCCTGTATAAAGAAACTACTTTCAAAGAAGAAAGGGACATGTGATCTTGTCCAAACTAATCAAAAAGGTTATTCAAGGAAGGTTTTTTGCCTAAAGCATGAATCTTGCAAAGGGACAACTGCCCTTTGCTCAAATTTATGCAAGATGATAAAATGGCCATAATCCTGGCATAAGGTAAGGTAATGAGAAAATCATCATAAGAAGACCATTCATAGCAAGAATAAAACAACAAGAATATGTTTGATGAAAATTAGGGTTTGTGACTGTTGTAAGAAAGCAAGAATCAGTACTAGGGTTACAAGAACAAAGGTCACCTTAAACTCCATCAGTGCACTATTGAAGGTCCTTAGACATGAATAATGAGTTTTGAGAAGTTTTTGAGAACTTAGAAGACAACACTATTTCCTTTTTTGTAAGCAGCCCTAAAAAACCTAGTAGTTTGGGGAGATGGAAAAAAATGGTCAAATAATGACAAAGCAGCCTCCTTCATTATAGTAGATGGATTTAAAGGGTTTCAAACTATCCTCTAGGGTTTGGAAAAGAGGCACTAACTCCACCTCCTAAAATGGTAAAATCAGAGGCCTTAAAGGGGTCAAAGGAGGAAAACATGAAAAAAAATACTCCACTGCACCAAAGGAAGAAAGATGATAAAGGGTATTGGCAAAAAGAGACAGAAATATCAATTCAAGGTTTGACTTCTCAAAGAAAGGATAGAAACATTTTTAAAGAGTCAAAGGAGAAAAGCATGAGGGAAGAAATTGGCCAAGGAGGCAACTATGACAAGAATATGTTCATGGTTGATAAAATGAGTTGTCCAACTCCAAAAGAGACAGTGATCTAAGTAAGAATTTTTGTAGGCACTTGCAAGAACAGAAGTGGCCAGCAAAAGCACAAAAATGGTTTAGAAAACTCACCTCCCTCACTATACATACATCATTTGCAAACAGATCAAAGGAACAAACATATAGCTGGTTTAAGAGCAATAAAGCCTCCAAAATGGTTTCTTTATCAAGGTAGATTCTGCAAGAGATAGGTTAGCCATAAATGAAACTTTTGCAGGACTATCAAGATAAGCTACCTATAGGAAAATTGATAAAGAGAAACAGACCAAAAAAATTTCACCATAAAGGCACACATAAAGGATAAAAGGTTTTTGATGCTAGGGTTTTCACATTAATAATTTTTCCACTAATTCACACTGAAAACATGACAGAGTGATAGTCAAAGGAAAATATGGCAACTAATCACAAATCTGTTATTTACAAGTGTTAAACATCATAAAGAGGTTTCATTTTTGAAAGTGGTTTGAGGGCACCTGCTTGAACTTGATGAAATTTTGTGAGCACAAGGAAGTCATGAAGAGGCTTCTAGCAAAGAAAAGAACCATATTTTGTCAAACTACCACCTACAAGACCAAAAGGAGCCGAAAATACAGTGAGATAAATAAAAAGAGAAATCAACATTAGGAAAGTAGGTCTTGGCATGAAATTTATTTTTCAAAAGGGATATAAAGCCTCCCTTCCCTTTCCCTTGACCTCATTGTCATTGCAAAAAAGAAAAAAAGTTGTTGAAAGAAAGTTTTGAGGGTTTTTGTGCAATTTTGAAGGAAAATTTCAAGCGTTGCGCACCGAGGTCGACATTATGCAACTGGTCATCGACGCAACGCATAGAGGAGGCAGTGGCAGTGTTATTTAAAATTGCACTACGCACTGGGAGGGTGGCGCTATGAACCTAAGCGGGTGCTACGCAGAGGCCTAGAACGGCCATAATGCCCACACATTCACCCAGCGCTATGCTTCAAAAGGACCAACAAGCCCATTTCTAGCTCGAATCAACTAGGCACTGTGCACAGACCTGCCATCCCAACCCGACCTGAATGTGTAGTCGGGTGGTGGTATGCACAGATAGAACTTGGCCCAATTTGCTCAAAAAGGGCCAAAAATTTGAGTTTTTGCCTCCAAATCTCCTGCAATCGGTCAAGAAACGTTGGTGGCTCTTTTCGTTACCTTCCAAGTAGTAATTTTCATAAGAAAGAAGGTGTTTAGAGGCCTAATGTGACCAAAGCCTAATCTCCATAAAAATCAATTTATTGACCTCTTAGGGCAAGGTTTGCAATTTTAAGAGTTGTCATAGGGGTAAAGATACTCAGTGCAAACAACCTTCCTCCTAAAACTTTGAAATTGTCCTAAACATACTTCATTTGGCCCTCATTTGCAAAAATTTTCCTTCACATCACTCATTTGCCCTCTCCAGACTTGAAGGCTCTCAAACAAGTTAAAACCTTTGTTCTAGGCTAGTCATCATGTCTAAAGAAGAAATTCATACCAGTAGTGATGTAGACCAAAGGCCTATCAAGCCAAATCACAAGGGAGGAAGGGTTAATAGGTTTGAACCCTTGGATACCATTCAAATCACCTCCTCTCCAATGATACTTACCTTTTTTCAAGATGTTGGATGTTACCAGTTTTGTGAGAAGATTAAACAAGTCCAAAGGCACTCAGACTTGACTAGGTTGTTCATTCTCAATTTACAAAACCACCAACTCAATCTTGCAGGAGTGAATTTTGAACTCTCATCTGAATCCATTGCTAAAGCCATAGGAATAATAGATATTGGTGAGAGATGGATTAAGCATAAGCAGTTGTACTTGAGTTATTATGAGCCCTACCTCAAACCTAGCTTTCAACAAGGATGCAAGGTTGTTTTCCCCTTCTCCCACCTACTCGAGAGGTATTCCATACTGATGAGGCATATTATATAGTACTTCACCTGTGTGGGGAGGTACTCTAGGGTTTTTTTCTTATCACATGATGTATTTTCCAATCCCCAAGCCTTCATTTAGCAAAATTTTCCTTCCACTTCACATCCACCTACCTCCACTCCTCCTTCATATCCACATATGTTTTCTCCACAAAGAAACTCACCTCCTATCTATTCTCCTAATGCATCAATTGAAGGAGCTGACAATAGTCCTAATGAGGAGAAAACACATGAAAATGGAGAGGAAAAGGGTAGTGAGGTATAAATAGAGTTTAATGAGGAAAAGGAAGAGGACAGTAGTGCTAAGGGAGAATATGATGCCAATAGCCATGAAGAACAAAAAAATAGCAATGAGGAAGAGGCAGAATCTAATGAGGAAGACCAAGAGGATGATGATGATAGCATGGAAGATAGTGGTGAAAATGAGGCAAGAAATAGAGTTAAAAGAAGAAGAAGGTGATGACAGTAGCAATGAGAAGAGAGATGAAAGTGATGAAAGTGATAAAGAAAGTGAGGAAAATAAAGAGCTTAGTGAGAAAGAAGATGATGATAGCAACAATAAAAAAGAAGGTGATGATGACATAGAGGAGGAGGATGAACATGGCAGCCATGAAGGGAAAGACAATGATGAATTTGAGCATGACAGTGAGCCCAATGACAGTGAAAAGAGTGTTTAAATGAATGAAAACAATGAAAATTAAGAGATAGAGGGAGAGGATGAATAAATTGAAGACCAAGAGAAGACAAATGATGAGGCTGAAATAGAGTTTGAAGATGGAGGCATTGACCAAGTCAGTGGCACAAATGAGATAGTCAGTGATGAGCAAGAAAATAGTCATGATAGTCATGACAATTGTCATGACTGTCATGACACTAATCAGCCTTTGAATGACCAAGAAATCCAAAGTGATAGTGCAGAAAGTGATAGAGAAAAGGACCTCAGTGAAGGATAGAGCCCAAATGAGGCAAGTGAGGAGGGTAGTGATAAGTTTGAGAGCCAAGATGATAGTGAAGAAAAAATATAAGAAAGCAAGGATTATGATGAGGTTAAAGGTCAAGAAATCAGTGACTGAATGGAGCATCAAGTGACTCATGAGATCCATGAAAAATATAAAAATACTTTTGACCTCACCAAAAGTTAAGGCACCCTCATCACTCCACTCACATGCACCTACCACAGAGGCAAAAGAGATGTGTTTGCTACCTCAAAAAGTTAAAGGGCCACCTCTCCTCTAGCTATCAAAAAGAAAGACAAAGGTAAGCAAAATATGGAAAAAGGTGAGCAATAGGTAAAGGTAAGGAGAAGTGAAACGACCAAGAGGACTTCTCAAGGCCTCAATTCATTGATCTAGACAGTGACAATGAGGACAAGAAGATGAACACATGATTGCATCTCTTAGAGAAATATGCACAGCTTCAGGAGTGGGAAAGAGAATTTGAGATGGGACAACCTGTCATCCACTATTACAAAGAGGAGCATAATCATTTCAAGGAGGTAAATAGAGGCCTTGCCCTACAAAAGAAAATGACCAAGCATTATGCAAGGAAAAACATGCTTGCTTGTGCCCAACTAAGGAAGGCCCTCATAGAGCTAGAAGACCTAAAAAGAGCCAAAATGCAGGATAACCTTGGAATTTTGTCTGAGGCTTCTCAATAGGTATCCAAACCCTCTTGAGGGACCTCTCCACAAATTTTGAGGCAAATTGGACAACTTTTTGTTTTTTCCAAATTTTGACCCTTCTGTGCGCAACACCCTAGGCGCTACGCACAAAATTAGTGCATAATAAGCTCTCAAAGTTTACCTTTTTGGATTTATCACATCACCAACAGTCTGCTCACCAAGTTTTAGATCGTTTGGAGCATTTTTACCCCGTCAAAAGGTCAAAAAACATCAAAACTTTGACCTTTTCTACCTCATTTTCAGACCTAGGGTTGCGCACATATCAGGTTTGGGAGATTTGATTTTTGGATAGGTAAACAGAATCCACTCAAAAAAAATCAAGCATTTATGGAAATCAGAGTCATCCGGCTTTCCAACGAGCCATCACGGAGCCAAATCCGATGTCGGGAAGGGGTCCAGAACTCAGCTGCAAGAGACCCTATTTTCTACTGAAGTGGCGCTACGCATGAGGCCACCTAGTGTGTTTTGGACCAAAAGTCAATAAAACACACTAATTTATTGCAAATAGGTATTTTCGAGTTTTTTGAGGCGAATTAAGCTATAATTAGGTGCAAATAGTTATTTTAGCATTTATTTCTTGGGATTTTATGTGCCTTGGGCCTCGCATGGTCTGTTGGCCATAAATGATATTTATGACTATATTTGACATTTTCCTACCACATTTATGGTTTTAGTCCTCATTTTATCCATAAATAGAGCATGAGGCCCCTATGTATTTTGTTAGAATTTGATGAGCTTGAAGAGCAATATACATGGTTTCATGGGCTTGGAGAAGAAATTGGGTTTGTGAAGTGGATCAATGGCTGGTTTGGCTTGATGATGGAGAAGCTTGTTTTCAGGATTCCATAGCTTGGTGAATGGTGATGTCTCCCTAATTTGTCTATTGTTTCCTTTGTTATCATTATGTTTCATGTTTCTTGGCTGCTATTAAACAGAAAAGTATAGGTTGAGACATGTTCTTTGAGGCACCTTAGTCCTCCTGTTTGTTATAGCTTTGATGTTTTCTCTTTTTCCCATCTTAAGGAATTCTTGACTGCTCCTTAGTCAACCAATTTTTTTGTTTTGTTTCTTATATGGTTAGTATGCTAGCTTACAAGTATGATTCATGGTATTCCCTGCTTATTTGAAGTTTTCAAAACCCTATCTTGAATCCTTTCTGTGAAATATTGATTGTTAGGTCAAGTCAAAGATGTCTTTCTCAATCTCTCCCTTTGTCCATGCTTACAAAGTTGTTTCAAAGTTCCAAATAACTTGATATATGTTCTTTAGGAGTTCCCTCTCCATAAATTGAGTTATTTTTATTGTCTTATGTTGGAAATACTGAGAGGGGGATTGAATCAGTGTTCCTTCCAATTAGAGCATTAGCTAATCTTCAATTATTTTCAGTGTTTGTACAATGATAGCAACAAACAAAAGGAACACAAATGCGCATAGTTTTTAAGGTGGAAACCCACTCCAAGACAAAAACCACCTAATTCTTTTCTAATAATTCTTTAATATTCAACTCCAATTGAAAATAAAGCTCTAAATTCCTAGAATCTAGAAAATAATTCTTCTCCATCTCCCACTGGATGGATGCTCCAATGCTTGATATTCTTCAGTAGTCAACCGTACAGATGCCCCAACACCCAATGAGCTACAACTCACCCTAGCACCACCCTACCACCCTATAGAAGAATAGAAGAAGAATGGACTCCCGTACTAGGGAAAGTGGTCCACTTTATGATGATATAGAATGATGTAGAAGAAGAAGACACACTATACCATAACCCCAACTATGACACAACCACCTAATGATGATCCTAGACCTCCCGACACTGCCTCTTCAACTCTTGGCAGATAGAAACTAGAACAATTTCTATAATAATGTATTTACAATGACTTAGTACAATGATACCTTTACATTGACTGTATGCAGTGCTGCCCACTTGAAGACTTCATGTGATGAAATTATTGTTGTTTTTCTGCACATTGGTTTATGCTTTTGTCATGCTACCCTCTATTACACCTTTCCTTTCTTTGATGCCCTAGAAATTTTGGTCCTTTGCAGCCCTTGACAACTCATGATCTAGCTTTTTCTTTCCTTCTAAGAGCTGGATATTGAATATGGTGTATCTCTGTTATTTCAAATCCCCAATATTTGATTTTTGGTCCTATAGTATTCCTCTAAGTTTTCTTTCCAATGCCATAGGTCTGACCCAATTTGCATTCTTCAAGAGAGAGTTATGCAGAATCTCTCACAATGCTCTAATTATGCACTGTTTCAGTAGAGAAAACTTTTATGGTGTGCCACGTGTCATTTTTTCTTTATTCGGATCTAAAATTTATAGAGAGAAGACTAAATTCTATGCACTATCTGCCAATTTTTATAGAATTCCAATCCAATACTCAGAGAGAGAGTTATGAAGTTTTTCCCAAGGTCAGTTCTTTGAGATGAATTTCAGGAGCCTACAAAAATATTGACTTCCACAGATCATATCTCTGCAAAATATTGCACACCTTGATCTAAAATTTTCTTAGGCGTTTCCTTAGGATTTTGGCTTCACCTCATAAAAATTTCAGCTTCTGAACCTTTGTAGAAAAAATTTTAGAGAGAAAATTCCACGATGACCTGTTTTAGATGGCGAAATCCCTTGCATAAGGAGGATATGAGGATCACAATTTATATAAATTTTTAGGTTGAGAGGGGCTTCAATAAGTGAACGTGGGAGGGATTTTAGGAGCTTAAAAAATATTAATTATGATTTTTCAATGACCCATGCCACAACCCCATGGGGTTTTAGCCCACTAACTGGGGGTACAAACTTCAAACATGAATATCTCTCAAATCGTGAAGAATTACTTGGTGTGCCATATATCAACGGAAACATCTCGACAAGTAGAAACCATCAAAAGAATTATTGACCTAGAATATACTATTTTTTTAGGTCAAAATTCCCATGCAATATTTGGGTAGCCCCTGGTGCTGCTTGAGTTGACATCAATGACAACTGTTGATCAAAAATCTCCCCCTTTGGCATTGATGGCAACAAAAGTACTCTCCCTGCTATCATGACACCTCTTTCTACAACATTCTCTCCCCCTTTGACATCAATGGAAAATTGTAACTCCCCCTGACACACAACGAACTTGTGGAATTTTACACACTTCCACTACCCCTCACACACAACCATCCTGTGGACCTGTACACACTTCCACTCCCCCTTTATATTCTGAATAAGGAAAATCTAATGAGAACTTGGTAGAATCCCAAGCTTTTGGCGAAGATATTCCAATGCTTCACGATTACTCTCACAATCATCAACACTTCCTACCCAATATGCATCTGTAAAGGAATGAATAATGAGATTGTTGCCCTTGGGATACCACAAGCCATATTTTTTTGTTCTCTTTGGATATTGAAGAATTATTTTCATGGAAATAATATGTGATTCTTTTGGTGCTGCTCGGAATCTTGCTACTTGTCCAACTGCTTGCATAACATCTGGTCAGGAGGTTGTTACATATAGAAGACTACCAATCATAGATATATACAGCCTTTTATCCACATCCTTAGATGAGTCATCTATGCTCAATTTGCAACATGTTACCATTGGAGTAAGGATGGGTTCAGAATCTTCCATTTTAAATTTCTTGAGAATTTACTTGATGTACTTGTCTTGAGATATATATATTCCTTTCTCTTGCTGAGATATTTGAAGCCCTAATAAGTATGTCAGCTCACCAAGTAAAGACATCTCAAAATCACTTTGCATATTTGTAGAAAAATTCTTACTTAGTCAATCATCATTGCTACCAAATATTATATCATCCTCTATAGCTATTAGGCATGCTTTAGTTTCTTCATCCAAAACATATATGTCATTTGGAGCTCGACTTACTGTAGCCACAATTTCACCATACCTGCCTTTCCTGATTTCACTTTTTGTTGAGTTAAATAGTATTGTGTGTCCTTGATCACACATTTGTCCAACACTAAGTAGATTGTGATTCATGTTTTCAACCAATAGAACATTCTTGGCTAGAGCATATTTACTTCTGAGAGTGATAGTACTTGATCCTATAACATTTAAAGATCCATCATTTCCAAAGGACACGGTTCCATCCTTCTTCTCTTTCAGAGATACAAATTTATTTCTATCTGCAATCATATGCGTTGTTTTTTTTAGCCTTAAGAGCGAGAGCACAATTATCAGTCTTCTTCTTCTTCCATGTTCATTCGTTTTGTGGCTTCGAAGATTCTTGTGGAGGATTTTCAAGTCTGCAGTCTCTGGCTATGTGTCCAAAGTTTCGACATTGTTAACATTCAATATTATTTCTTAAATGTTCAAATCTATTGATGTTTCATTGAGCCCTGGGAGGTTCATATTTGACAGATCTACTGGAATTGTATTTGTTCCTGGGGTACATGCGACATTCTACAACTTTATGACCAAATTTTGCACATGAATAAAAGTAGTCATAAAAAATATGTTGGTACCTGGATGGAAATCTTCATTGAGGAATTGTGTTCTAAGGTTGTTCTTGCGAATATTTTCCAATGAAGTCTACATGCATGTTAGATCTCATAGGTTCATTGTATTTTATTGTAGAAGGTCCTGCTTCTTCTTCTTTGTAACCAATGCCAATTCTTTCATTGTAATATCATTGATTGTTGATGAGTTCTTCCAATGCCCTTGAGCTATTGGCATAGTTTTGGATAGTTTTTCCTTTCTTCACTTCCTTACATAGCGAGACTACTTTGGATTTTAATTCTTCCATTTCTTGGTTGCTTTCTTCCAAATTATTTTGAAGTGACTCTTCAATGCCTTTGTGTTCTTCAACTTCATTTTTGAGACCTTGAACTTGTTCTTCAAGAGTATTGGAACGGATCTTCTCTGCCTTGAGCTCTTTTATAAGTTTGATTGCTTCCTTAGAAAATTCTTCTATGGTCAATCCTTCTTCTTCATTGTTTGATACCTCTTGTTTATTGTGCTTGGCCATAAAAAATAATCTCTCATTGGCTTATTCTTCACTATCATTGTCTTCATCAGATGATGAGCTATATTCTTTAGAGAGAAAGTTCCTTTTGGATCCTTGCTTATTGAATTTATAAAATTCGTTCTTTCCTTTTGAGTTTCCATCACTTATGCTCAAACATTTTGATGCGAAATGCCCAACCTCACCATAGCTGAAACATATCGATGGAAGTTTACCTTTGAATTTTCCCTTACCAATTTTTATTTTTCTCGTAAAGTAAGGATATTCTTCATCTGAAAGACCTTCTTCATCATCTCCCTTTTATTCACACTTGCAGGTGCATGTATTTTCAATTGAAGGTTGTTTTTCCTTATTGGTTTTCTTAGATGAAACGAACGTAGTTTCTAGATGCGAAGTACCCTCTTCTTCATCAAGTCTCATTTCATATGCTATGAGAACTCCATGTAATTCCTCTTTGCCAAGTTTTTCCAGATTTGCACTGTATTCTAAGACTGATACCTTTGGGTTGAATCTACCTAGTAATGTTCTAAGAATATTTTGTATAATAGTCTTCTCGTCAACTGGCTCTCCCAATCCTTCCAGAGTATTGGTTATTTCATCAACGTATTGGAAGTATGTATTAATGTTGCAATCTTCTTTCAGTCTGAGTTGCTCAAAATTTTCTCTATAGATTTGAAGCTTTGCTTCTTTGACATTTGAGTCACCTGCATATATACTCTCAAGCTTGTCCCATACATTTTTGGTGGTTTTACAACCCAACACCTTATGATAAGCAAATTCAATAAGACCACTGATAATAATATTCTCTGCTTTTGCGTCATTTACCAAATTCTTCTTACCTTGTTCATCTGTGTTGATGTAAATCCATTTTGAACAGTGTCCCATACTTCTTAACCTTGTGCCAAGAGATAGACCTCCATTCTTCATTTCCAGAGTGCATACTTATTTTCATTGAAAAAAGGTACACCATTCTTGGTATGCTCCATGACCTCCTTCCAGCAATTAAACTGCTATTGAAGGAACCAAGCTCTGATACCAATCGTTGGAAATACTGAGAGGGGGGGTGAATAAGTATTCCTTTCAATTAAAGCATTAGTTAGTCTTTGATTATGATCAGTGTTTGTACAATGATAGCAACAAACAAAAGGAACACAAATGGACATATTTTTTAAGGTGGAAACCCACTCCGAGACAAAAACCACCTAATGCTTTTCTAATAATTCTTTAATATTCAACTCTAATTGAAAATAAAGCTCCAAATTCCTAGAATATAGAAACGCATTCTTCTCTAGCTCCCACTGGATGGATGCTCCAATTCCCAAGATTCTTCAGTAGTCAAAAGAATGGATGCCCAAACACCCAATGAGCTACAACTCACCCTAGCACCACCCTACCACCCTATAGAAGAATAGAATAAGAATCGACTCCCGTACTAGTGAAAATGGTCCACTTTACAATGATATAGAATGATTAGAATAAGAAGACACACTATACCATAACCCAAACTATGACACAACCACCTAATTATGATCCTAGACCTCCTGACACTGCCTCTTCAACCCTTGGTAGATAGACACTAGAACAATTTTTACAATAATGTATTTACAATGACTTAGTACAATGATACTTTTACAATGACTTTATGCAGTGCTGCCCACTTGAAGACTTCATGTGATGAACTTCTTGTTTTTGTTATGCACCTTGGTTGCTACTCTTATCATGCTACCCTATACTACACCTTGCTTTGCGTTGCTGCCCTAGAAAATTTGGTCCTTTGCAACCCTTGACAACACATGATCTAGCTTTTTCTTTCCTTCTAGGAGATTGATATTGAATTTGGTGTATTTCTGTTATTTTATATCCCCAATATTTGATTTTTGGTCTTGTAGTAGTCCTATGAGTTGTCTTTTGAATGCCATAGGTCTGAACCAATTTGGATTCTTTAAGAGAAAGTTATGCCTAATCTCTCACAATTCCCTAGTTATGGACTGTTTCTGTAGAGTGAATTTGTACGGTGTGCCATGTGTCACTGTTTCTTTATTCAGATTTGAAATTTATAGCATGAAAACCACAGTCCATGCACTATTTGTCGCATTTTATAGAATTCCAATCTGATACTCAGAGAGAGAGTTATTATGTTTTTCCCAAGGTCACTTCTTTGAGAAGAATTTCAGGAGCCTGCAAAAATACAGACTTCCATAGATCATATCTCCGAAAATATTGTGAACCTTGATCTAAATTTTTCATAGGAGCTTCCTCAGTATTTTAGCTTCACATCATACAAATTTCAGCTTCTGAACCTTCATAGAAACAATTTTAGAGTGAAAATTCCACTATGACCTTTCTCAAATGGCGAAATCCCTTGCATAAGGAGGATCTGAGGATCACAATTTATATAAATGCTTAGGTTGAGAGGGGTTTCAACAAGTGAATGTGGGAGGGATTTTACTAGCTTAAAAAATACTAATTATGAATTTTCAATGACCCATCCCACAACCCCATGGGGTTTTAGCCCGCTAACTAGGGGTCCAAACTTCAAACATGAATATCTCTTAAACCGTGAAGAATTACTTGGCATTCCATATATCAACGGAAACATCTCAACAAGTAGAAACCATAGAAATCATTCTTGACCTAGAATATATTAATTTGGTAGGTCAAAATTCCCATGCAATATCGGGGTAGCCCCTGGTGCTTCTTGGGTTGACATCAATGACAATCGCTGATAAACATTTTATGTGTTTTCCCAAAATCTGAAGGTGAATTTCTAAAGTTAGAAGATATTATGCTTTTTATGCTTCACTGGAATGTTTTTCTTGGGTGTTTATTAGTTTAGAGTATTGTTTATTGAGCTTAATGGTTTTCCCTACCTCATGAATTGTAACTTTTAAACTATATATGTTTAAGACCTCTTAGTCTTTCCCAATGTTAATGTTCATTACATATCATACGTCACCTTAAGGATCCATTAACCTTGCTAAATCGGCCCTGAAACACACTTTGTTTCATCATTTAGACACTCTTGACTTTCACTTGACTCCATAGCCCAATGGCTTTGACATACTCTCACTCCACCTATTCCATTTGACCATCTTACCCAACCAAAAAAATCAACAAACCCTACACCTAATAACTAGCTTAAAATCAAAACCCTAGAGCAAAAAGAACACATCCTTTGCACCCAATAGAGAGATCCCTCTATGAGTCCAGGAAGGATAGGTCCTAGGACTCCAAAGATTCGTTCCATGTTACTTTTTCATTTGGTGTGACAATCTGCCAAATCAAGGAACTCTAAAATTATGGCAATAACGGTGGGACCTTATGAGTATGTAGTTTTCTGAATACCTCTTAAGACTCTTTAGACCCTCAATTTAACTTTGAAAATTCAGTGAATCTGCCACCTCATCGCCACACTAACATTCTCGCGATCACGGTGGGACCTTCTGAGTTAGTGACAATATAAGTACCCCTTAGGACTCCAAAATCCCTTGTTAAACAGTATCTAGTGATTAATCTACCACCTCATCACCACACTAACATTCTAGAAATCATGGTGGGACCTTCTAAGTATATAGTTGCTTAGAAAACTCCTATAGACTCATTTAAACCTTTTGTTGAGCTTGGTAAATTGACTAATAGTATCTAGTGGCTTGTTTGCTACTCCATCACCACACTAATACAATGGTGATCATGATGGACCTTCAGAGTTAGTGACAAACTAAGTAACCCTTAGGACTTCAGATACCCTCATCAAATCATTAAGAGCACACACTAGCAGCCAAAGAGTAGACTCTATTTGTTTTATCATCCTAGAAAAACGATGACTCGGTTATAGGACACTCTCACTCTCACCAACTTTAAGAGACTCAGAAAACCCCAAAACTCCCTTAGATTGGTTTCTTTTTAGTTATTGGTGGTGGACCATAAACATACATCCTTAGAACAACAAAAAATATCCACCTAGTGACTCCACTAATCTCCAGTAGGCCTATTACGTCAATAGCACTCATTTGACTTCCTAGATTTGTTTCACACCAACTCTAAGAAGCTTATGAACCCATTCATATACTTTAATAAGTGCCAAGCATCAAGATAGGTCAGCCTTAGGAAATAGTACTAAAACTTTCAGCCTCTCTGAATTTTGAAATTTGAAATCTGGCTTCACATAGGATTAGTACCAGATCTCAATTAGACCCAAATCCTCCCAACATAGTTGATGACCCAGAGAAGATTTTGTGGCAAACTTCTATATCTAGAGACTTAACCACTGTTAGGACCATCCATAGAACAAGCTTTGTACCTGAACACCTTACATCTTTGCAATATCCTCATTTTGACTTGCACCATACCAAGAACCTCTTCAGAAACAAGTCTCAAAATGATATTGACCAAACTGACCTTGAACCCTTAGATTTGCACCAGAGTCTGAGTAGAGAAGCCTCTCCTTCCACACCACATGAATTTTAGCTTTTCCATCACTTCAACTCTTTCCATACCAAATCTACTCAAAATCAGTTTGTTGGTCCAAGTACTTCCACCACATCCATCCATACCACCATTGTGCAAACCACTCCACTTCATCATACACCCCCTATCACAAATCTACCTCTTGTAAATCCTCCATTTTCTCCCATCATGGTAGCTTGGTATGCACCTTTGGCCTTACTTCAACCTCTAATGCCTTTTCCAAATGACTATTAGTCTAAGATCCCTCATTTCACAGGGGTCAAATCCATCATTGCCCAACAGCATGTAGATAGAATCAATCATGCTTTTTATTACATGGAGATAGAGGAAGAAACCATTAAGATGAGAATTTTTTCACAATGCCTAGGGGGAGAGGCCAAAAAATGGTTTAAAGCATTAACTCCTAATTCAACACATGAGCTCCCTTCCCTCTATCAAAATTTTATAAACAAATGGGGAATCAAGAAAAACCCACTCCAAATCTTGTCTGAATACAACAATATTAAAAGGAATGTAGGAGAAAGTGTGCAAGACTATTGCACCAGGTTTAACAGTGTATATAATTCTCCTCCACCTCACATGAAACCTCCACAAGGCCTAGCACCGGTGAAATTCCTTGAAGGTATTTACCCTGACATGACTTTCCAATTGAGAGAAAGAGACCCTAAAACCTTAGAAGAAATGCAAAAAGCAGCTATTAGTGCAGAGGTAAACTTAATTGAAAAGAGAGCTAGGTTTAAATCATTGAAGAGAGTAACCTATAAGGATGAAACCATGCCCTCAACCTCCTCATCTGATTCTAAATTATATAGCCTAATGAGGACTGTGGAGAGAATGACAGAGAAGATAAAATTAAATGAAAGGACACCTCCTACAGACAACCAATTCAACTCCCAAAACTGAAACAGAACTCAAAACTTCAAGAGAGATACCCCTCAAATCAAACAAAGGGAAAATGACCAACAAATCAGACCTCCCTTTCAACAAAAATGTGTAGATGAGGAAGAAGGAGAAATTATAGAACCTGAGGAAAACCATATAAATATAATAGGTAATGAAGAAGATGTTTTTCTCACTGAAGAAGAACAAGGCTTCTTTTCCTCAGATCAAACTGACACAAACTATGAGGATTCTAAAGACTATCGCTTGGAATTTTAAAATGCCATCATGGAAATCCATAAGTAGTATGATCTTAGGAGAAAAAAATACCTAGACTCATCCAAGAAATACCAAGTAGATGCTGATGTTTGGAAAGTGCCTGAAAAAACCTCTAAGAAAACAGTAGAAAATGTCTACACTATAGTTAATAAAGCTAAAACAAACAAAGGAAAAATTAGCCAGCCAAACAATGAGCTTTGTTGTCCTAGTACCTCCACAAGTTACCCTAAGAAAACCATTTTGTCTAAAAATCCAAACCAAGATAAACAAATTAAGAATGTAGAAAAGATCATGGTTGATAAAGCTAATGTTAATATGTCCAAAACACTAGTGCCTTTCAATTTTGAGGGATAGATTGCCAAAAGCAAGATAAATATGCCCCTCACTGAATTGGTTAATCAACCCATATATAGGTCTTAGATGTTGAAAGTACTAAACATAGGAAATGATGATGACAGTTTTCACTTGGCTGATGACACACCTAAGTTGTTGTTTGGACCCAAAATAGAAGGAAAGTATCAGGAAGGAGCCATTCCCCCTTTCTATATCAGCCTAAACATACATGACAAAATATTACACAATGCCATGCTATATTCTGGTGCCTCTCACAATCTCATGACCAAAGTTGTGATGGAGAGATTAGGCCTAGAAATAACTAAACCTTACAAATACCTCTACTCCTTCGATTCCAGTAGGGTCAAGTTTTTGGGCCTCATCAAAGGCCTTTGATTCAACCTAGCACAAGTGCCTGCAAAGAATATAGTCATGGACACAGTAGTGGTAGATATTCCTCCCAAGTATGGCATGCTCTTATCTATATCTTGGGGAGCCAAGCTTCAGGGGAACCCTGAACTAGATATGTCCTATGCAACCATCCATGTTTTCAATCAGATAAGGATATTTTACTGAGAATCGCATATGAAATATATGGTTAGCAGTCAGGACAGACCAGGCAACACTCCTCTTTATTCTATTCACTCAGATATTTATTCATTCATATTATATAATGAGGAGGAAAATGATGATCAGGTATACAAAGTTGAAACACATCAAGACACACTACAATAGCCAAGCCAGTCTTTACATAGAGAACTCATTATTCAGACCTATAAAAACCTTGAACAAACACATCATGAAAAAATCAAACTTGACTCTCTACAAACTAACAATGAAACCTAAAAACCAATGGTCATTTTGACATATAGATCAGGTTGCTCAAAGGGAGGACAAACATCAGAAACACAACCCTTCCCTTTTACCTATTCCAAAATTCTAAGATGCTCTCACAAAACAAAAATTTTGGGTGATCTAAATCAAAGGAGTCTTATGTTCTGACCTTATCTAGACACCTCATTATCAGAGAGTCTTGTTCCTCTAGAAAATCTGTTGACTCTCACTGATGTTTCCATCAATCCTAAAGGGATGCCTATTGAAACTGATATAGAGGGATACAATATAGGCAGCCTAAGAATACCCAAGGTGATTAACTTATCCAAAACCTTGCCATTACACACAAAAAATAAATACTTGAGGTTATGCAAGAAATTTCAAGATGCTCTTGTTTATAGAAGTAAAAGCTCAAAGCCTGATGACATAGACATTGTTCAAAAATGACCTTTTTCCAAGGAGAACTATGAAAACTTTGGAAAAATCCTATCACTAAAAAATAAAACCAAATGATGCAAACTATGTATGGACTTTAGACACGTAGGAAAAGCCTCCATGGAATCCAAATACCCTTTTCCCAAGATAAATCATCCTATGCCAAGAATAGAAATTTCTAACAAGGTGATTTGGATTGGTAGTGTTTCAGCTTTTCATGAGATGATACCACTTCAAATCAATCAACACAAGGACATTTTCAAAGTTCCTTGGGATGACTACCTGCTTGACCAAATTTTTCCTCGAATAAGGAAAGCTAAAGACACCCTCCAAGAGGCCATGGCTCCTATTACCAACTTTTTCGCTTTGATGTACATTGATGACTTTGTCATTAGTTTAGGAGCTGATGAAGAATGCCTTCTTCACCTAGACAATTTCTTTCACAGAAACAAGGTTTGGAAACTAAACTCAAAGGAAAAATATAAAGAAGAGTTTAGCATGTTTGACAATTCTTGGCAAAAGTCCTATACCATGCCCTCAAAAGTAGATAGCCATGTTCCCTATCTACAAGAGTTGAATGAAAGAGAATTGGTAGATGATCCTGGGAAAGACAGGGTAATTAAATACCATGGCCATCTAGAGTCCTAGTTAGAATTTATCATTCATTGTAAATATCATTGTTTGATGAAAAGATATTGAGAGAAATCACAATATATATATATATATATATATATATACAAAACATAAAAATGGAAAAGAGGGAAGATTTGAAAAGAGGTAAAGCCCCATACCCAAAAAATAGAACTACTGAAAGTGGATAAGCCTAAATACCACTACTAGTGCATAAAGGAGTCTTGCTTCAGTCATCTAGCCTAATCATGGCTAAAACATGTTTTAAATTGTTGTTGATAAGTTAGTGAAATATAGTGGGCTAAATTATTCCAGCTTGAATTGTCAAAATATAGATTAGGGAAGAAAGATACTGGTTCCACATGCTTAAAATAGAACCAAAGAGGAAAATAGCAATGAGTAGCAAACAATGTATCCTAGCCCTGATTTTTCTAGTCCTATTTTGTACAAAATAAACATTTTTGTGCAGCTTGTTTTTATGCCACAAATCCATGGTAAGTCAGATTGTCTAATCCTGATTTAGCCATGTTTTCAATTTCATGTTTATAGCATAGTGAATAAATTCTGTCAAAAATTTTAACCTTCACAATTGAATAGTATAGGTAGAGAATCAAAGGAGTTCATTAGCATAATTTGAACTCCAGGAATACATAAGGTAGAAGTAGATAGTTTATTTTACTTTCCAAAACAAAAATATGTCAAGGTTGCTAGTCCAAATGCACCTAAAGAAGAAAAATGTTAGGCAAGTAGGTTGGGTAGGTAGAGATGGATTTGAGCTAATCGTGTCTTTTAGATTATTGAGACCAAAGCTTCAAGAAAGCATCAACAATAGAAAGAGGGAAAAATCTGCCCAATGGATGAGGCACTAGTCTCCATAAAGCCAAAAATCAAAAGTTCTAGAAACCTCCTAAAAAGGAGCTTCCCTCCCCAACTGGAGCCACTATTAGTTATCAGTAATTTTTTCCTTCATATATGACTAAATGATTTCCCTAGATTTCTAGAAAAAAAGTTCATGAACATTGTGAGTTCTAGAAATCTCACTGCCTTCATCATCCTTAAAGATAATTTTTCACTATTTCATCTTTCCATCATGTCCAACTCTGCTTACCAGTCTCAGAAAACCCATTAGGGGCTCATGTCATCCATTTTTTCTATAACTTGTAACATTTGGCTCAAATCCTCTATTTTGTTTTTCCTAAAAAACCCCCCACTGCTACCTAAGCCCACCAATCAAACAACTTTTTTGTGTATCACAAAATACTCTGAAACACTGATAGTCTCAAACTATCTCTGTAGGCTATTCAAGATAAATCAAGTTCATTGGATTTTGGATCTTCAATACATTAGTTTATCATAAACTATATCTTACACTTGATGATCCCAAATTCTAGGTCTCAATCCAAAAACCAAGTCCAAGAAAGC
The DNA here is from genome assembly GCA_034641835.2 of Pinus albicaulis. Classification (NCBI taxonomy): domain Eukaryota; kingdom Viridiplantae; phylum Streptophyta; class Pinopsida; order Pinales; family Pinaceae; genus Pinus; species Pinus albicaulis. Next base: position 1,629,536,948 of record CM076575.1, on the reverse strand, counting down.
CTCCACTAGGTCACCTAGGGTTTCACAAAGTCATAGGGTGGATTTGGTGCCCTACAAAATCTATTTTTCCTGTATAAAGAAACTACATTCAAAGAAGAAAGGGACAGGTGATCTTGTCCAAACTAGTCAAAAAGGTTATTCAAGGAAGGTTTTTGGCCTAAAGCATGAATCTTGCAAAGGGACAATTGCCCTTTGCTCACATTTATGCAAGAGGATCAAATGGCCATCATATTGGAATAAGGTAAGGTAATGAGAAAATCATCATAATAAGACCATTCATAGCAATAATAAAGGAGCAAGCATATGTTTGACGAAAATCAGGGTTTCTGACTGTTGTAACCAAGCAGGAATCAGTACTAGGGTTACAATAACAAAGGTCACCTTAAACTCCATCAGTGCACTATTGAAGGTCTTTAGACATGATTAATGAGTTTTGAGAAGTTTTTGAGAACTTAGAACACAACACTATTTCCTTTCTCCTAAGCAGCCCTAAAAACCTAGGAGTTTGGGGAGATGGACAAAAATGGTCAAATAATGAAAAAACAACCTCCTTCATAATGGTAGATGGCTTTAAAGGGTTTCAAACTATCCTCTAGGGTTTGGAAAAGAGGCACTAACTCCACCTCCTCAAAAGGTAAAATCATAGGCTTTAAAGGGGTGAAAGGAAGAAAACATGAAAACCAATACTCCACTATACCAAAGGAAGAGAGATGATAAAGGGTATCAGCAAAAAGAGATAGAAATATCAGTTCAAGTTTTGACTTCTCAAAGAAAGCACAAAAATATTTTTAAGGAGTCAAAGGAGAGAAGCATGAGGGAAGAAATTGGCCAAGGAGGAAACTATGACAAGCATATGTTCATGGTTGATAAAATGAGTTTTCCAACTCCAAAAGAGATAGTGATCTAAGGAAAAAGTTGTGTAGGCACCTGCAAGAACAGAAGTGGCCAACAAAAGCACAAAAATGGTTTAGAAAACTCACCTCCCTCACTAGACATACATCATTTGCAAACTGATCAAAGGAACAAACATATAGCTGGTTTAAGAGCAGTAAAGCCTCCAAAATGGTTTCTTTATCAAGCTATATTCTTCAAGAGATAGGTTAGCCATAAATGACACTTCTGCAGGACTGTCAAAATAAGCTACCTACAAGAAAATTGATAAAGACAAACAGACCAAACATTTTTCACCATAAAGGCACACATAAAGGATAAAAGGGTTGTTGATGCTAGGGTTTTCACATTAAAAAAATTTCCACTGATTCACACTGAAAACCTGACAGAGTGACAGTCAAAGGAAAATATGGCAACTAATCACAAATCTGCTATTTACAAGTGTTAAACATCATAAAGAGGTTCATTTTCCAAAGTGGTTTGAGGGCACCTGCTTGAACTTGATGAAAGTTTGTGAGCACAAGGAAGACATCAAGAGGCTTCTAGTAAAGAAAAGAACCATATTTTGTCAAACTACCACCTACAGGACCAAAAGGAGCCAAAAATATAGTGAGATAAATAAAAAGAGAAATCAACGTTAGGAAAGTAGGTCTTGGCATGAAATTTATTTTTCAAAAGGGATATAAAGCCTCCCTTCCCTTTCCCTTTACCTCATTGTTAGTGCAAAAAGGAGAAAAATCCATTGAAAGAAAGCTTTGAGGGTTTTTGTGCAAGTTTAAAGGAAAATTCCAGGTGCTACACACCGAGGCTGGCACTACGCACAGAGGAGGCAACGACAGTGTTATTTAACAATGTGTTGTGCACTGGGAGGGAGGTGCCATGCACCTGAGCGGGCACTATGCACAGACCCATAATGGCTAGACTACCCACACTTTCACCCGGCGCTGCGCTCTGACAGTTTCGACAGGCCCATTTCCAGCCCGAATCAACCAGGTTCTGTGCACAGATCTGCTAGCCCGACCCGACCTGAACGTGTAGTCGGGTGGCGCTACACATAGACATAGCTTGGCCCAATTTTCTCAAAAAGGGAAAAAAATTCGATTTTTTTTCTCTAAATCTCCTACAATAAATCAAGCAAGGTTGGTGGCTCTTTTCCTTACCTTACAAGTAGTCATTTTCATAAGCAGGAAGGTGTTTAGAGGCCTAATGTGACCAAACCCTAATCTCCATAAAAATCAATTTATTGACCTCCTAGGGTAGGGTTTGAAATTTTAAGAGTTTTCATAGTGGTATAGATACTCAGTGCAAACAACCTTCCTCCTAAAAATTTGAATTTTTCCTAAACATACTTCATTTGGCCCTCATTTGCAAAACATTTCCTTCACATCACTCATTTTCCCTCTCTAGACCTGAAGGCTCTCAAACAAGTTAAAACCTTTGTCCTAGGCCAGTCATCATGTCTGAAGAAGAAATTCATACCAACAGTGATGTAGACCAAGGGACTATCAAACCAAAGCACAACGGAGGAAGGGTTAATAGGTTTGAACCCTTAGATACCATTCAAATCACCTCCTCTCCAATGATACTTACATGTTTTCAAGATCTTGGATGTTAGCAGTTTTGTGAGAATATTAAACAAGTCCAAATCCACTCGGACTTGACTAGGTTGTTCATTCTCAGTTTACAAAACCACCAATTCAACCTTGCAGGAGTGAATTTTTAACTCTCATATGAATCCATTGCTAAAGCCACAAGAATACCAAATATTGGTGAGAGATGGTTTAAACAGAAGAAGTTGGAGTTGAGTTATTATGAGCCCTACCTCAAACCTAGTCATCAACAAGGCTACAAGGTTGTTTTCCCCTTATCCTACTTGCTCAAGAGGTATGCCCTACTAATTAGGCAGATTATGAAGTACTTCACCTATGAGGGGAGGTACTCCAGGGTTTATTCTTATCACATAAGGCTTCTGATGCACTTCACCAGGGTTAAATTGCTGAACCTACCATACTATCTATACCGGAGCATTGACAAAATGACTTCAGTGGTCAAGAATAGGAGTTATGCCCACCAAATGCAGAGCCTTTTTTACCACTCCTTGGTCAAGATGATTGTTTTACACCAGTTGGAGGAGCAAGGAATCCCTTGGGAAGTTTTTATCTCATGTGATGTATTTGCCAATCTCAAAGCCTTCATTCAACAAAATTTGCCTTCCACTTCACATACACCTACCTCCACTCCTCCTTCATCCCCACATATTCCTTCTCCACAAAGAAACTCACCTCCTGTCTCTTCTCCTAATGCATCAAGTGAAGGAGCTGACAGTAGCCATAATGAGGAGAAAAAAAATGACAATGGAGAGGAAAAGGACATTGAGGTAGAAACACAGTTTAATGAGGGAGAGGAAAAGGATATTGAGGTAGAAACATAGAAATAGCAGTGAGGAAGAGGTAGAATCTAATGAGGAAGACCAAGAGGATGATGATGAGAGCATGGAAGAGAGTGATGAAAATGAGGCAAAGGCAAAAAATAGTGAGGAAGAAACAGAGTTAAAATAAGAAGAAGGTGATGACAGCAGCAATGAGAAGAGAGATGAAAGTGATGAAAATGATAAAGATAGTGAGGAAAATATAGAGCTTAGTGAGCAGGAAGATGATGATATCAACAATAAACAAGAAGGTGACAATGACATACAGGAGGAGGATGAACATGGCAGCCATGAAGGGAAAGAAAATGATGAATTTGAGCATGACACTGAGCCCAATGATAGTGAAAAGAGTTCTGAAATGAATGAAAACAATGAAAATGAAGAGACAAATGGTGAGGATGAAGAAATTGAAGACCAAGAGCAGTCAAATGATGAGGCTGAAATAGAGTTTGAAGATGAAGGCATTGACCAAGGCAGTGGCACAAATGAGACAGTTAGTGATGAGCAAGAAAATAGTCATGATAGTTATAACAACTGTCATGACTGTCATGACACTAATCAACCTCTGAATGACCAAGAAATCCAAAGTGATAGTGTATAAAGTGACAGAGAAAAGGACCTCAGTGAAGGATAGAGCCAAAATGAGGCAAGTGAGGAGTGTAGTGATCAGTTTGAGAGCCAAGATGATAGTGAAGAAAATAGTGAGGAAAGCAAGGATGATGATGAGGTTAAAGGTCAAGAAATCAGTGAGCCAATGGAGCACCAAGTGACTCATGAGATCCATGACAAAGATAAAAATACTTGTGACTTCACCAAAAGTCAAGGTACCCTCATCACTCCACTCACAAGCACCTACCACAGAGGCAAAAGAGATGTGTTTACTTCCTCAGAAAGGGAAAGGGCCATCTCTCCTCTAGCTATCAAGCACAAAGAAAAAGGTAAGGAAACGATGGACAAAGGTGAGCAACAGGTAAAGGTAAGGAGAAGCAAAAGGATGAAGAGGACTTCTCAAGGGTCTCAATTCATTGATCTAGACAGTGACAATGAGGACAAGGAGATGAACACAAGATTACTTCTCTTGGAGAAATATGCACAACTTCAGGAGTGGGAAAGAGATGTTGAGATGGCACAACATTTCATCCACTATTACAAAGAGGAGCATAATCATTTCAAGGAGGTAAAGAGAGGCCTTTCCCTACAAAAGAAAATGACCAAGCATTATGCAAGGAAAAACATGCTTTCTTATGCTAAACGGAGGAAGGCCCTCATGGAGCTAAAAGACCTAAAAAGAGCCAAAGTGTAGGAAAACCTTGGAAATTTGGCTGAGTCTTTTCAATAGGTGTCCAACACCTCTTGAGGGACCTCTCCACAAATTTTGAGGCAAATTGGACAACTTTTTGTTTTTTCCAAATTTTGACCCCTCTGTGCAAAGCACCCTAAGTAAACGACATCCACTCAACACAAATCAAGAATTTCTGGAAATTAGACTCATCTAGCTTTCCAACGAGCCATCATGGACCCAAATCCAATTTCAGGAAGGGGTCCAAAACTCAGCTGCAAGAGATCCTATTTTCTGTTGAAGTGGCGCTACGCATAGAGGCTGCTTAGTGTGTTTTGGACCAAAAGTCAGCAAAACACACTCATTTATTGAAAATAGATATTTTTGATTTTTTTGAGGCAAATTAAGCTATAATTAGGTGTAAATAGTTATTTTAGAATTTATTTCTTGGGATATTATGTGCCTTGTGCCTTGCATGGTCTCTTGGCCATAAATTATATTTATGACTATATTTGACATTTTCCTACCACATTTAGGGTTTTAGTCCTCATTTTCTCCAGTCCCTATGTATTTTTTTGGAATTTGATGAGCTTGAAGAGAAATATACATGGTTTCATGAGCTTCGAGAAGAAATTGGATTTTGAAGTGGATGAATGGCTGGTTTGGCTTGATGATGGAGAAGCTTGTTTGCAGGATTCCATAGCTTGGTGAATGGTGATGTCTTCCTAATTTTTCTATTGTTTTCTTTGTTATCATTATGTTTCATGTTTCTTAGCTATTATTAAACATAAAAGTATAAGTTGATACATGTTCTTTGAGGCACCTTAGTCCTCCTGTTTGTTATAGCTTTGATGTTTTCTCTTTTGGCCAACTTAAGGAATTCTTGACTGCTCCTTAGGTCCACCAAAAATTGTTTTTGTTTCATGGATGGTTAGTATGCTAGCTTACAAGTATGATTCATGGTATGCCCTGCTTATTTGAAGTTTTCAAAACCCTATCTTGAAGCCTTTCTGTGAAATATTGATTGTTAGGTTAATTCAAAGAGGCCTCGCTCAATCTTGCCCTTTGTCCATTCTTACAAACTTGTTTTAGAGTTCGCAATAACTTGTTATATGTTTTTTAGGAGTTCCCTCTCCATAAATTGAGTTATTTGTATTGTATTATGTGTTTTCCCAAAATCTGAAGGTGAATTTCTAAAGTTAGAAGCTCTGATGCTTTCTATGTTTCACTGGAATGTTTCTCTTGGATGTTTATTAGTTTAGAGTATTGTTTATTGAGCTTAATGGTTTTCCCTACCTCATGAATTGTAACTTTTAAACTATATATGTTTAAGACCTCTTAGTCTTTCCCAATCTTAATTTTCATTACACCTCATACATCACCTTAAGCATCCATTAACCTTGCTAAATCGGCGCTGCAACACACTTTGTTTCATCATTTAGACACTCTTTACTTTCACTTGACTCCATAGCCGAATGGATTTGACATACTCTCACTCCACCTACTCCATTTGACCATCTTACCCAACCAAAACAATAAACAAACCCTAAACCTAATAACTAGCCTAAAATCAAAACCCTAGAGAAAAAAAAACACATCCTTTGTACCCAATAGAGAGATCCCTCTCTGATTCCAAGAAGGCTAGGTCCTAGGACTCCAAATCTTGGTTCCATGTTACCCTGTCATTTGGTTTGCCAATCTGCCAAATCATGGGACTCTAACAGTGCCCATGAATCAAATTGATGGAATGGGAGATTATGAATGGGGGTTCCTGTCAAAGAATAGTTTGTTATTAGGAAAATTTTAGTAGAGGATTAGTTTGATTGTGTGTTTCATGGATTGGGGACTTGGTAAACCAAAAAAAGGTTGACATGAAGTGAGGATCCATTAGTTGATGGACCATTCTTAGGTTGAGGTGAAAGCTCATACATGACTTAAACTAATGAAATTTTTTCCAAATGACTGACAATAAATATACCTACTAATGAGTTAAAGACATGGTGGTAGAAATTGATGAGATACCCTAAGAGGGTAAAAATCTCCAAATAGGCATAAACTCTTCTCTAGAGCTTGATTTTGGGAAACAATATATTACTAGAAATATCTTAATAAGAAGAACATGATGATGGTGTTAGGCATGAGATGTGAGGTGACAAAAGAAAAATTAATTATAATATCCCCATATTTATAATTATCGATCAAGGTTAAGTATAAATAAACCACACAAATATAAAAAATGATTTAAGGGGGCTGTGTACCTTACAAAAGTTACTAAGTTGGTGTTTGGAAAGTGGAGATATCAATAATTGAAAATATGCTATTTTTCTAGTCTTTTGTGGTTCTTTTGTTAATTTATTTTTCTAATATCTATTGATAAGGACCTTTGATTCCCATAAAACCAAAACCATTGGGTAGGGAGTTTTATTATTTTTCTTTTGATCTATGATATGACATATATCTTAGAAATATAGAGTGATCTTATGCCCTTGAAAAACAATTCTCTCATTTATTTTAAATTTTTGATTATATATATATATATACATGTACATATGTGAATAAATATACACATACACATACATACACACACACACACACACACACACACACACACAAACACACACACACACACACACACACACACACACACATGCACACATTTCCTCATCATATAAAAGATTAGTTTTTTTTTTTTGATAGTTTGTGTATTGCAAATTGCATCTTTGATATTGGGTTCAATAAGTGAGTTAGTAATTAGTTTCATTTTGAATCTTTTTTTTTTTAGTGACCCTTGAGAGAGTGCTTAAGTAGTGTTTATTGAATTGAAAAACTTACATATGACCTATAGTTTTCACTTTAGGATTAGTTAAGAATCATCTTGAATTGCATAAATGTTTCACTCTATACCAATTTTGTACTAATATCCATTAATATTAAGTGTTAATAAAAACCATCGAGATATTTTTTTGTTTATAGGAACCCAACATAAACTAGGGTGTAGGGTCTTGGAATAGGATTGGAGAGTCAACTCTCCAAGGACATAAAACTAAAATTAGAGATCACTAGAGAGTAAAAATTCCTATTATTGCATATATTTATTACCATGAATCTCCTATAAAACAAGAGTCAAACATCAAATCAGATTGGCAGCACATGGAGAGAGATATACCCTAGTTTTAATTTTTGGTGTTCAATGGATTATAGTCATCTAGGGATCTCTTAGGATAACTGATTTCACTAAGGAATCCTTCACATAGTTTTATATATTATTTTCACTACCCGCTCATGTTTTTATAGCCATATTTTCCACTTCATTTGAGTGAGAGGAACCTTATATCATTTTCCTTCATTTGATAGTCTGAAATTACCTATTATCATCCTAGATTGCGATAAATTAATAACTCATTTCTCCCATAATGTTAGAATCTTGTGTACCCATCATGACTTGAATGTATGCATATTATCACTCATTATATGAATTTTCTTGTTTGAGGGGGTGATGGAGGTGAAAATTCTAAAAGAGGTTCTTTCCATGGAGATCAACTCAACCCATCTTGTCATAAGTTGGCTTATGATAAATAATTATGAAAGGTTCCTGAATTATCATTGCCCTAAGTGTTGTAGATACATCCTACTATATCTAGAAAAGACATATTTGGTGATACCTTGTCAAGGTGAGAGGAGAAATCAATGATATAACCCAGTAATGCTGGTAAAATATCATAGAGACACTCTCCTCTTGCATATCAATTGAGACCAAGTTTTCTATAATATGAGGGAAGAAGAGAACTAAGGGATTTTAAGAGAATGAATACATCAATTAAGGTATCACCTATTCCTTATATTAGGCTATAGTACATGTTAGCTTTCCTTTTATAAAGGAAAACCTTATCTTGTTTTTTTTGTGTAGGGCTTCAAATCAAGGAGTTGGAGCAAGATATCTAGGTAGGAGTGACACTTGAAAATGCTAGGAGGGGTCTACAATATACACCCACCTGCATGGATAGTAAGGTAAAATCATTTAATTTACTTCATCTATTAATGTTATGCCCTTTTATTCCACTATAGCTAAGGAATTTGATTGATTCCTTTACACAACGTTTGGAAGATCCTGAGGTAGGACTTGTGGGAAAATATCATATTTTCACTATGTAAAATAGAGAAATTTGAACTATAAAATATATTGGGGAGAAATCGCTAGTGTGTTTTCTCTCCTTCCCTCTTTGGTATCACTGATTTATAATTTTTTCTCAGTGGTTTCCTCTAAACTTTTACCTTATATAAGTATATTCCAGGATTTATCTTCATTATATCTCTTAGATTTTAATGTTTATGTTTTGGAAATTTAAAATTTTGAAGCTAGCTACTCCTTATATGTGAGTTACATGTATAGTGGAAGCCCTAACCAATCCCTTCTAGTTTCCTTATAGAAACTAGTATATTGGATGAATTGTTTCTGGGAGTGATGACCTCTCATGATAAAGTATTATTGGCTTGAGGGGTCCTGACCTAGTTTCACAGTGTTCTACGCAACCAAGAAAACCCTTCAAATACAGGCCCTTTCGGAAGTGATTTGTTTGCACAGACAAAATTCTCACCAGAAGCAGTATGGCGAGGTGCTAGAAACAGGTTTCTTCACCCTGAGGGAGCATGTGATGTGGTCCTTAACCCTACTTATCATATCTAATGCTTATTTTCCTGCGCGAGACTTCTCAGAAACCTGGATCTAAATGGAAATAAGGACCCTTAATAGATATGTGTAAAACAAATTATTATTATTTATCAGAGAGGAAATAACACTTGCGTAATCACATAGATTGTTCTTATGTAAAACCTTTAACACAAAAATATCTTCAACATGTACTCAACTCAGATAAATGTGAATTCAAATAGAAACAGATCTATAACTTGCAGTAATCAAAAGATAATTAAACCAACATATTCATGCATAAATGCAGAAATCACAATTCAGCTGAGTTCACCAAAAAATATTCTTTATTAATAGATATTCAATTCAGTACAATAATTTCTTCCTGCTCACACAACAACAGGGTCCTTTCACACATCTCAAGACTAGGTCTCTATGCACACAACCAACATGATCTTTTCTACCCAGACCGATCACAAATTATCCCAAAACTTAGATCAAACAATTCATAAGCAACATAAAGATCAATGAAAGATGCCCTTGACTCAACTCTTACATATTTATATAACTCGGACGTGAAAATAATGTGGTCTCAAACCATGGTTTGAGACTCATGGTTTCCCTTTTCACCCGCCAACAATTATAAAGGAGCTTTCACTGTGTCCATCTACATCACTATGTCCATCCACATCGCTATCTCCATCTACTAAAATATCTTTACCAAATATGAAATACAAAGGAGACTTTGGAAAATAACCCAAACAAACTTCAAATGGAGATACTTGCGTATATGAGTGGTTGTCACAATTGTAGGCACATTGGATGTAATGCAAATGGTCATACAAAAGTTAGGATTCTTACCAAAATATCTACGAATGAGATGTACTACTATTTTTTTACCATAAGTTTATTTATATTTTTCGGCTTGTAGATGAAACACAATGCTTGTTTTGAACTTTGTGTCCATGAGTTCCCATAAACTTGACCAAAAATTCTCTAAAAATCGAGAATCTCAATAAAAAATAATAGAATTAGGTAATCTAAAGTGAACCCAAATATTTTGGAAGAACATCTTTGTGGTTTTTTCAACTATAAGAATTTTCTTACATGGAATCAACACACACATTTTGCTGAAACAATCCACAAAAACATATATATAATCATGACCTTTCCTAGACATTGGTGTCCCCCCTACAAAATCCATGGAAATACTTTCCCGTGGATGAGAAGGAATAGGAAGTGCAGTGTAAAAACTTAATTTCATAATGCTAGGGTTGCTAGTAGTACACATGGAACATAATTTTACATATATTTAAACAATTTCATTCATGTGAGGCCAATAACAGTACCTCTGAATTTGTGCAACTTTTTTTCATACACCAAAGTTACTAGCAATAAGAGAAGTGTGGGATTGCCTTATGAAATTAAATATTTCACCCTGTGGAACACATAACTTGCCAAGATGATACAACAATTTGTTATGAATGTGATAAACCAACTCTTCAACACGATTTCCTTGACCCAAAGTTGCATAAGAATATTAAAATCTTCATCTTAAGCATACTATTTAATATAAATTTCATGCATAATTGAGTTATTCTTAAGAATAACATATGCACTAACAATATGACTTACTAGCATATCTGTAACTTTTTTTCATATTCCATTCTTATACCTAATTACCAAATGATTTTTTTGTAGGAATCCCATCCACCTCAAATGTATAGCTTATTGTAGCTTGGTTTGTAATTGTAAATATTGAAAAGGTTGATGGCCAGTATGAGTAATTTTTTATTTACCCATCAAACAATTCTTCCATTTATTAATGCTTTGTACGAAATCATACAACTCTTTATCATAAGTTGGATAGATAATTATTTCATTGGTAAAGGTTTCAGAATGATGAAAAATAGGCTTACCATTTTGTTAACACTGGAAAATCGTACAAGTAGAAGACGACATTATTTAATGTCCAGTTGAAGGATTTATAGGGCTAGAAGACATTACAAAATCTGGAAAGTATTTAAAAATATCTAAGGTCTGAGGAAAAATCAAATTTGAGCAAGTCATAAATGCTTTTGCACGCATAATCCTTCGTGAAGAGCACCTTTGCATGCCTTATGACCCAAAATTCGCGCAATCCTAGGAGTGGTGAAAGTCACTTTTTGGGACCAGAAAAAATCACACTCCAGGATAGTGATTCCTCAATTGAAGCTACCTAAGGACAGCCACAAAAGCCTCCTTAGACATTATGTGAGCACACAATGGAATATTTTTGGCACACAAAGGAATCATACCCCTCTCTTGGGTCACCATTCGCAATGTACCAAGAAAGGGAAAGAGGATTTGAATTCTTTTATATAAGGGCACCATGAGATGAATAATTGGTGAACACATTCTTATGCTAGCTAGAATTTCCCATGCAATACCAGCAGTGTGTCATCTGAAGATGAAGATAGAGGGGACTCAATTTTTGGCCATCCAACAAGTTCATTCCACCACACTAGAGAGAGGGATACTTTCCACCGAGGAAATCTTGGGAGTAAAAACATCCTTGCATTAGGACTTAGAACCCATGTTCTAGGGGCCCTTTGGAAAGAGGGTTAAAGTTTCATCCTTATTTCCTACTAGCACTCAACAAGAGTGGCTGAAGATCCACCATTTGGATTATTGCAGTTTTTTGACTCTATTCAGAGCTTTTGTTTATTTGTTTTAGTTTTATTTTATCTTTAGTCTATATATGAATGTTATTTCTTTATCTAGTATGTTTATGATTCTAGCTTGTTCCACTAACTTGATTGACTCCACTTCTTTTTCTACCTGTTACCAATAACTTAAGTGGGTAAACCACACCCCTTAATTTGGTGTGATTTCATACATACGTGCACCAAACACACTAAAACACGATTGGTGACTCCACTAACATTTATTACCAAGTTTATGTGGTTGTGCCTCTTTTTTGCAGACCCCTGTCTGTGCTGTGGAGTGGAGGAAAATTTCCCTTTTTTTTTCTTGCAGTACCTAGTTCATCCCAAGTGATAGACTGAAGAAGAAAAACTCCAAAATTTACTTTTTCAGGAATTTGCGCGCTTTTCCCTCCCACATACATGCCCAAGGTGTGCGTTCATATCTAACCCGTGCACAAACATTGTGCTTGTTTCAGCCTTTTGCGCGCAAAAGACAGAAAGAGAAATTCCTCCCTCATTTATATGTTTTCCTTATTGCAAAGTGCTTGGAAGCCCTTAATACACATGCCAGCATTGGTTAAGATACCCCACAGCTTGCTAAATCTCACTCTTAGCTACTTTTCGTAGGCTTAGTGTTAGTTTCATTTCAAGTTGATTTTTGCAAAGTTCACACATTGTTTAAGTAGGGGCGGGAAATAACTTGCATTCCAAAAAAAAATTATGTTTTCTAAATTTAGATACCAAAAAACCTAGACAACTAGCCAAAGTAAGTAGCCCAAGTCCACACATGCTTATTCAGTTTCTTTTTCTAGTGTAAAATTTATTTGTTTAGTTCAATTTTTGCACTAGGATTTTCAGGACTAGGATTGAATTTTGGATAAAAGAGCAAGTAATATATGCTACCTTTTCACCCTCTGATGATCCTAGGTAAGCATATGAACACTCTCTATTCACAACTCGCCATCTCCCTATATATTATCACATAGATTAACTATGAAAAATATAAATCGGCCCATATCCGCACATGTTTTTCTTTTGAGCAAGGAACAATACAACATAGTTCAAATAGGGGATTTTGAAAAGGATCATCACATATCCACATGTTCCAACTATGTGCTTGTCCACTTTTTTCTCACAGACATCCACCCACTAAGCAAATCAAATACACCTAAAACTAACTTCACCAAACTCACTAAATTCTCCCCATAGGGGCCAAAAAATAATTTATAGTTTAAGTTAGGATCAAGGGGGTAGGCATATAATAAGCTACCTTGATCATTCTTCATATTGAAACATAGAAGTTGAATATTTAGGGAACCTTAAATCCACCTATCTTCCCATGGAAAAGAAAACCCAAGCGCGACAGACACCCATTTCAAAGGGGGTTAGGCTTAGGCGCAGTGCCGGTAGGTATCATTCAAGGCTACCTGACTTGGCTTATACTCGGTAATGTTAGCTGACTTACGAAGAAGCCCAAGACTTAAATTCTCACGTGGGACGGTGGTACTTAGTGTCCAAATATAGGGCATTCTTTCCCTATAGGTGATGGTGCAGGCAAGTGGCAGACCCTCTACTCTTACCTTGGTGGACTTTTCTCGGCTGACTGGGGGCGTCGCCAGCTCTTACAGGACATTGTGCCAGCACTCACAAGATATCTTCTCAAGGCCCAGTTACATTCGAGTGTGTGAGGATGAATAGTTCTTCTAGGATTTTGAGTATCATATGCAAACAAACAAAAACCACTTTTTTTATTTCTTGATCACATAGAATTAATTTAAAGGGAAAATTTATTTTATTTTCGCTTTGTTTTATGTATGTGACCAGAATTTTTCTTTGATCATAGACTCTATCCTCTAAAAATTTTCCAAAACCAAACCTAGTCGACACCATAATGAACCCAACGGGATCTCATCAATCTAGGCATCTTTTGGACCTCCCCCCATTACCGGGAGGGGTTCTAGGTCTTTTTCCATTTAGGAATCAAAGACAGAATGCTCCCAACATTATTGGTTCATCCTTTATCGAGGAATCCTTATTTGGAAACCCTGGTGGGTCTCCCAACACCACACCACACACCACTACTCCCATGACCCCTAGGGGGTAGAGGAGTACGACCCATTCGAGAAGCCAGCCTAATACACAGCAAGGTACGTCATAGAACAACCCTCTTCCTAACCAGAACTTTGTGTTGTCACACATTGCATTGGTGTCAACCTCCTAGTCACCTTTCTTAGCTTCGTTGAATCTACTTGATTTAATGAAGATGACGAATGACCCCATCGCACACAACCCTACATGGCTTCCCATGTGCACGAAGCTACCTTCTAATATTCCAAAGTTTGAAGGAAAGAAATTGGAAGACCCAGGTAATCATGTCAAGACCTTCCACCTGTGGTTCTCATCGAACAGTATCATTGACGACACTATTCAATTGATACTATTTCAATGCACTCTAACAGGAGTAGCTACGAAATGGTATGTGGAGAAACCCTCTGCTTCACATGGAACCTTTATCTCCCTCGCCACCGCGTTCCTAAAATATTTCGAGTTACCCATTCACCATGATTCTGTAATGGAATTACTAAAACATTTTAGAAAAACCCCCGCCGTCCATATCTCGGACCATCTCCACGAATGGAGGAAGAATCGTAGTTTACGTAAAGAAAAATTCGATGACTGGGTCCTTTTAGATTTGTTCCTGAAAACTCTCATGGCATAGATTTCAAAGGATATGGCACAAAAAAGGCCCACATCCGAAGAGGACCCCATCAGTAAAGCCCAATAGCTTGAGATGATTTAAACACAATAAGGATGCATTTACAATATCTTGCCCAACACCCCATGCCTGTAAATTATCAAGAATTTCCAGGCGCATCGAACTCTGTTGGAGGACTAATTGGGTCATTGATGCAACGTTACCTAGGAAGTAGCAGTCAAAACCTTGGTTAAATGTACAGTTCTACCCATAACATACCTCAACCCAGTTTTCAATGTCATCATATGCGTCAGAAAAATTTAACCAATGGGAGGACCCTATCCTCCGACTCAGGGGACCCAGTACGCAGAGAGAAACACAGATAGAAGAGCTCCCCTCCACCAAACCAGTGCACAGGGACCACGTTATGCTCAGTCCCTAGCACAAGACCCACCTATGCAAACCAATGCACAGGTGAACTTGGTGCAGTCGTTCCAAAACAAACCTTGCCAATATAGCCAAGAGAACTACCCTCCTAACATGATGAAGAAAAAATCAAAATACAAGCCAAAAGGGAATCTTGGATAGGAGGGCAACAACCAGCAACACCCACTGCGATTCTAGGTTGGAGGTAACTCCAACTGGAATCAGAGCCAAGAGCTAAGAAACGCCCAACGGTAGAGCAAAAGGCCACCTCTCTGAACAAACCATTCTTGTTCAATATGTGGTGAGTATGGCCATTATACTCACCACTATCCCAATCTCCCTAAGCTGAAGAGGCTACAGAGTAACGAAGGACAAGGAGGATCTTCCCAGCAACCAGCTGTGATGCAGGAACCTTTCTCCCATCAAGGGACGGTAAGAAATTAGCAAAAAAATTGATACAACTCTGGGAAAATTAGCCACAAAATCTATGTGATTGGCGAAGAGATGTTTTTTCAAACACGGAATCGCAATTACGACACCCCACTAGACATGAATACGCCAGGCGAAAGTACTAGTACACTGACTGAACCTTTGACCACATCAAAGATGCTTATCAAACCATTTCCAAAAATGGCAAAGGGACCCAATATGAGAGTAGGAAACTACTCGAAAGAAGCCCATAATTATAGCATCATGGATGATTTAGCACAATCTCCTACTACTATGTCAGCTTTGGAAGTATTTCTGTCATGCCCAAAACAACAGAAAGGCCTACTTTTTGTGTTAGGTTCTATCAACCCTGCCGATACACGCCTAATGTATTTTGACTTAGACAAAGCCACCCCCAGACTTCCTTCTATGGTCGCCTTCCAGATACTAGTGTCAGTCCAGAATATCACAATTCACCGATGTGTCATAAACAAGGGTGCATCCACGTGCATCATGTCAAAAAAAATTTGGTAGAAGTTAGGATCTCCCGAACTAAAACCCTCAGTCATCACGCTTAGAGCATATGACGGTTGTCCTTAAACCCCCGTCGGCCTCTACCAAAACGTCATGGTCTACTTAGCTGGAAAGACGGTCCACATAGACATTAAATTCTTGGATGATTACTTGGACTACAATATACTCCTTAGGCAGAGTTATATGTATGCCATGTCAGCCATAGCCTCCTCCGTCTTCCACATTTGAGGGCCACATCATTATTGTGTACCAGTTGACACATAGCAAGAAGCGACCCCTAACAAACACTGATGTAATTATACCCTATGTAGATACATTCTTGGATGTGCTTTCATGGTACCAAGAATATGGCCCCAGCCAATTAAAACTGTCATCCATTCTAAGGTCATTCCTAGGAGCTCCTCTCATTATCCATGATTCATCACCTGATGTCACAGGGGCTTTGGTGTGCATGATGTCAACATCAAGCACCGGCTAGTCAGACATGGACACAAGCAAGAATGTCACCGATTCATCGTCCACGATACCTCTATAGTACACTTTCCTAAACCCCTTTCCTCTACCCCCCTAACTATTTTTGGCTTTCACTAGGTTTTGGAAACACTGGTGTTACCAAAAATATCATTGGCAATACCAGTTTGGTACCTCATTCGGCCTACGAGAACAAGAGCCACCCACATCACTGCCACGGGGTTGAAGCCCCTTAGTCCTGAGGAGGCCCCATCCATCCAAGAAACGGTCGAAACCACCCCTGCAAAGGAAATTACCTTTGCAAAACTGGTGATCATGGCTAAGAAAACCAAGAAGAGAGGAAAGAGGATGGTGATTCTCGCCATACAACAGGAATCACCAGTTTGTGCCATATGTGACGTAATAGGTGTAATATTCCTAATTTAGCTTCAGCTAATAGGAATATTGTTTTTTCTTTTAAAATCTAGATGCATGAATAATTGAGTAAGGAGGCTCCTAATTTTCTCAAGTATGAATAAAAATCCCTCGTAATGGGAAAGGGGATCATGTAATAACTAGTTCAAGCATCCACATATGTGAACAAGGTCAAAAATATGTGGACAAGGTCAAGTTTGACCAAGTCAACAAAACTGTGTAGATGCATTAAACCATCTTGTTGGACAACGCAGTTTTTGTGGAGGAGCCTTTGCATGGAAGCAACCTCATAGTGGGTGGGACCCTTGGTGAGGAAGCTCATCAATTACATAATGAAGGAGATGGAAATCATATGGAAATATTGGAGATTATATTTTCATGAGGTCTGCTTAGACTTCCTACATACTTATTTTTTTATCTAAGTTGTTGCACTGCTTAGTTCAAGGGTTTGCCCGGGTGGGGATTCCCTACTCTTTCTTGGAGATCTTGCTTGGGAAATCTAAGAGGAGGTTTTTGATCTGAATTTTCCACTACCTGGTGTTGGGCCAAGCACCTACCTTCAGCAAAAATGCATTCCCATTCAGAAAACTGTGTTCTTTCTTGAGGTGTGCAGTGGAAGGGGTGAAAACCCCAATTGGAGGAGCTAGTTTCCCAAGAGGAGGAACAACCTTTCTTTGGAAAAGCTAGGAGCATAATATTCAGCAATTTATTTTCTTTTTCAGCCATCATTTGTAGATCTTCAGCCGTACATCATTATTCAAATTAACATATTTGCAAAGATCTTTCTCTCAGAGGTCTTTTTGCCTTCGAAATCGTTGGCTGGTCTTGGATCTGTGTAAAAGAGATTATATCTATGATTTTATGATTAATTTAGTATTATAATAATAATATCAGATTTATTTCTCCATTTTCTGAGTTAATCTATCTTTATACTGCGCATTCTCTTATGCAGCAACTCCGGCATTCTGCTGTCTTGGGGTTTTGACAATTTCTAGTTGTTTTGAGGATGGGAGACCTGTTTAAGTATGATAAATGCATTTTTTTCTGAAAATATATTGAATTCATGTCCTAAATTGTATATTATAAAGGAAAAAACCATTAATTTTAACTTTTATAACCCAGATATTCAGAAAATAATGTTTTGGGGCCAAAAATGCTGCTTTTCCCTGCTTGTTGACATTGCAAAAAGGAATAGTTTGTTGTTGTGATTGATTTATGAAAGATATGTGTTTAAATACATTATATTATATGATAAATTTTTGTTATACAACTTTGGAATACCTTAAGGTATTCTTATTGTTGTATAAAATCCAGGTTTTGGGATATTACAGTGGTATCCGAGCAACAATCTTGGCTCAGCCTATGAGCTCAAGAATTATGGAGTATTCTCATGGGGTGAAGTATATTTTCAGAAGAAATCAGAGCAAACCCTTGTTTTCTAGAGAAAATAGGTTCTTAAAACTTCTCTTTTTAAGTCTGCAGGGCAAGATCAAGGGCATCAAAGAAATGAGGATGGAAACACATCAAGATCCCTCACACAGATCTATACAGGAGGAAGATCCTAAATCCTCATCTTTTGGATATGAGAACTCAGCCATATCATAAGATCTACCACGTTCTATCAGAAACTTCTTCATGGAGCGGAATAATGGAGATATGCCAAAGGAAAATACTCTTGGTGATTATTTGCGGGAATATGAAGCTCAATCTGACGAGTTCAAAGGTCACTTGAATTTCCAAGGGTTTTGCCAAATAAAGGAGGAAAAGAGCACGAGGAGAAAAAATCAAAGTGAGGGTAGATTATTTCTATCCATTTTTGATGGATCACCTCTATGTCCAGCTAGGGCTTGGGTGAAGGAGCTAAACACCTTTGTGCAGCAACATCAAGTTCCGGAAATTGAAGCCATCAAAGTCGCAGTGCTGCATTTTGAGGGTAAGGCCTATGCTTGGTGGTTTTTTGAATCATTTTCCTTAAATAATGCAAATACATATACTTATGCAAAGTTCATTTAAATATTAGTAGAGAGGTTTGATGATGATATCTCATGTGAAACATCTTCTATTGCAACTATCAAACCAAAACAAACAACTTTTGCATGAGTTGGGAGGGTCTATATATCCAACTCCATTTA